>CM075858.1:58543023-58940523 GCA_037975125.1 Latrodectus hesperus
TGATTAGATATAAGGTTTTCTGATAATGTTTGAGAAAAGTTTGACCCTTATATCTTAGTAGGGCCATAAATTCTACTTCGAATTTTATCAAGTTATTCATATAGAATCATCCATCAGGATTACTTGCATGGATTTATAGACAGTTATCATGAAATTATTTGCACATGATTGCAGTTTTAAGATGACTGATGAACAAGACTGCTTTCTGCAGGAAAATGTGAAATAACTTGGATGCAGTCTACTACTCGGAATAAATAGAGAAGTGCATTCTTTGGATAACGCAATTCTCAATTATGGTGTGTTTGGAATGTTTCGAAATTGGAATTTTCCTTTTGGAATGATTTAAAAACAATGTGTACAATATTGTTTTAAGACCTTAAAAATATTTGATTGATAGATTGATTAAATGTTTTTGGAACTGAGTATGAGTTAACAGAAGAGCTTAGTAATGTTTACCAATTTAATTGCTTCCTTGCCGTGAATCTTGCAACAATGCTGGTGATCGGAGTTTGAAGAGCAATTGTAAGCTGTTCAATAAATAAAAGCTTTTTACTAATTCAATTGAACTAGTAAGTTAATCAAATTCTTTAATATAATGGATGTGCAATAAAAATTTAATAACACAACTTCATTATACTTTCCTTAAAAATAAATGTATTTCATTTTTAGCTGCAAATAAGGAATATTAATCATTTTTGGAACAAAAATTGCTTTCTTACATCAACTAAACATACTTTTATATAGATATTAAAATAGGTTGGAAATTCTATATAATGTCACAAGTCAAATAAATTTTCGCCTATTTTTATAACTTTAATTGCAAGTAATAGGATGAGAGAGTACATAATTTCATGATTGTACACTATATATATATATATATATATATATATATATATATATATATATATATATATATATATATATATATATATTTCGGATGCTGGAATTCAAGGAAGCATTGCTGCAGATCAATAATAATAGTCTAGGACCTAATAAAATCAGCTATCATATGCTTTGGCATGTAAGTTCAGATTCATTATCGAATATACTTCATTTGTTTTATAGGATCTGGACTGAAAATGTGTTTCCATTTGACTGGAATGAAGTTATAATGATTCCGGTCTTGAAGCCTGGTAAGGATCCTTCTTATCCTTTGTATTATCGACCTATAGCTTGTGTAAGACTGTCGAACAAATGATCAATGCCCGTCTCGTATACATCCCAGGAAAATAAGAAACAAAAGTATCTTTGTTAATCAAAATGATTTCCATAAAAGAAAATACAGTCTTGATAACACTACTTATTTGAAAACTCAGATACAAAACACCTTTGCTCGAAGGAATCCCCTGGTTTGCAATTTTTTCGATATCGAAAAGGCATATGACCGTACATGTCGTTATGGAATTCTTCGTACATTATATGATTTTGGCTTTCGGGGTAATGTTCTTATATTCATACAGAACTTTTTACGCTTCCGTTTTCCTCGAAGTACCAAATGACTACCTTACATTCGGTCTGCAGGTGTCCCTAAAGGCAGTATTTTAAATGTAACAATTTTTAACTTGTTAATAAGCCCTCTTCTTCCACCTTCCATTCATGGTACGATGTATGTAAGAATTATATTAGGAAAAAAGAAAATTTCAGGCCAGAAAATATAATTTACTTTTCAAATTCGATGAAAACTACAAAAATTCGAATGCAGAATAAAAGATATAAATTTGATTAAACAATTGGTTTTTCTATATTCTTAAATATGATTACTGAAAACACAGTAATTTATCATGCAATGTTTAAATTATATGACGATACTAGTAATTTCTTAGATTTGTGTGCAAGTTGAGTTTTCTATTATAGGCAGTATTTTCTATATTCCTTCTAATTTTTTAGTAGATTTTTGATTTCATTAAAACAAATTCGAAAAAAAGTTTGAAAAATTTAATCAAACACTAAAGATTAATTTCTTAAAGTGCCATATCAAAATAATTACCATTTTTATATCATTGAACATTCGCTTTGGTTCCAATCGTATGTTTTGTAAAAAATTTCTATAAGTAAGTAAATTATAAATGGATTTAGTTTATACTGTTTAAAGGCAATTTAATCTTCTGTTAATATTGTGTATATTTTATCATATCGTACATATCATAAATTAGAACTTGTATTCAAATATTTGTAAACATAACCACATTGTAGAAAGAAATAATTTTTGAATTTTCAAGGCTAATAAATGAATCACATAAATAAGAAATGCTTAAATAAAACATTCATCTTTATCTGGGTAATGCAATTTTACTTCTAATCTAACCTGTATCATATCTAAATTATAAAAGAAAAATTTATGCTAAATTTTTATGTTATCTGTTTTTTATCTATGTAATACTAGAATGGAAATAATGACAAATATTTGTTGTAAGAGTTTGAGAATAAGATAATATTTACAAGATCTGAATAGAAATACATGAGCATCATTGATTTAAATAAGTGATTAAAATCTTCGAACCAAAGAATAATTAACTATTTAAAATTGACGTAAAAATTGTAACATTGCTGTGTTTATTCCAAGCAATTGTAACTCTGAAGACATTTTAAAATAGAGACAGAAAATGTACTGAAATTTTGTTCGAATTCTGATCTTCAAAAGTTACACGCTGATAATTAGATAATAAATGACAGAATTTGATTGACAAAATCTGTCAAATATGCTAGCTTAATACAATGGGGCAAACCGTATGATTTCAAAGAATAAAGTGAGGTAATTTCAGGTCACAGCGACCATATATATGAATGTTCCTATAAATTATTTTTAGACAGTATTTTTTACGATGGAATCTAAGAAAAACTAAATTTAATATTTCCATTGTTGTAAATATGAAATGTATGATGAGTATTTCTTTCTGGAAGAATAATTCATATTTTAAAAGTAAAAATATGAAACAATACATCTAGAAATGTCTTCACATCTCAATTCATAAAAAAGTGAATTCAGTAGCTGCTAAATGGAACTCCCTTAAGCCAGTGGAATCGTAATCGCAAATGCAGGAATAGTTGTTGAGATTAATATCTTAGAATATGACATTGTCATTTTAAGAAAATCCGAAAGTGCTCGGTTATCATTAAATTAAAAATGTTATTAACATTCATGGAAAGATCTCAAATTGAGTTAAATAAATTTCAGAAACATTTTTTTTAAAAAATCGTTTTCAAAAATAATTTTTAAAGATTAAAATTCTCATTCATCATGATTTGTATTTATAAGAAACTAATTAATTATATTTAGTTTAAATAATACTTAAAAATATTCCTATTTTAAGTTTAAAAAGCGAAGTAAAATATATTTTATACCATCCAATTATTCCCGATGAATTTGTCATCAACTACACAATTAATAGGAATAATAATCCCAAAACAAGAGAGATTTAGTATCCTTTCTATTATTTACTATTCTACATTACATAAAATTATATTTATATTATATTTTTATAAGTAAAAATCTGAGATGCATCTTTTTTTCGCTTTTAAACCCATACAGTAAAGTAAAATTATAGTATTTGAAATTGGTAAAAACATTAAATATTTCAACAATTATACAATGTAATTTAATAGAAAACTGGACTTGTCTATTCGATGTATGATTACGTGCAAGTGTAATGTGATAGTAAATTTTTGTCTTATTCAAATATATGTATATTTGACCATGAAAATAAGTATTAAACATGCATTTAAGAAAAAATTACATTTTAATTTATTTAATTCTTGTTGTAGAAACCAAACGCAGCTGAAGAAATAACTGCCAGGAAAAGTAAATTTGTCAAACCACAATTTAATGTCACAAAGCAAATAAAAAAATATGTAAAATTCATGTAAACATTTCCTCAAATTTTGTTATTTATATGGATTCTTGAGTTTAATTTGTGGCAAAATATTTCTGCCGTCAGGGACAATAAAGAAATTGAAAGTCCTAAGCATAAAAACATAATGGCACTTCGAAGCTCGTAAACATAAGCAGCTGGGATGGTACTCTCTTCTAACCTTTACAGCAAAAATCCTTGTGTATGTCAGCTGCTGCCATACCTTCTGCTATGGAGTCGTCTGTGAAGTAAAAATCGTAGAATAAGGTGCCACGCCAAATCGGAGTCTTGCAACAGCTCTCGGAAAAAGAAATGCAGTTTGTTTATCAAACTTTACCTCTGTGATATTACACAGTGAAAAAAATTACATACGAAATCTCGGTAAACAAATTAGAAAAAACCTAAATACCATTTATTTTTTCTAATTTGTTTACCGAGATTTCGTATGTAATTTTTTTCACTGTGTAGCATATAATCCTGTATAAAAGTTCCTTTAGGAATCATGACATGGTATCCAGATTCTGCAGCATATGCCAATTCTTTAAATGTTCGTATTGGAGCAAGCTACTACTTATGTTGATGAACATCAAATTCCAGTTTTTAGTTCTAGAATCATTAATAATAATATTAAATTACCGAGAATAAATATGCAGTCTTTCAAGGATAATTACAGAAATTGGATATCATTCAAGCATTTGTATATATCATTAGTTAATAACAGTAAAACTTTAAGCAATATTCAAAAATTTCAGTACCTAAAAGGTTTATTAACTGATGAACCAGCCTATTATTACACGTATTCCTATTTTGGAAAATAGTAACACAGTATAGCCTGGGAAAAATTATTATCTAGCCATGATAAGAAAAAACAAATAGTCACATCACTTATGAAAATTTTCATAGATCAATTTGTATAGTTCATGCAAACGCAATTAATTTGCGAAAAATTGCCGATGCATTTTATGAGATCATCAGTGGTTTAAAATCTATTAATCCAAAATCTAATAAAAGGGATATTCTGCTAATTTATATTTTATTATAGAAGGTTGATAGCGAAACGTGCATACAATTGTCTGAGTTTTCAGCAAAAATGGAATTTCTTACTTTCGAAATGTTTATTTTATCTATAAATGATAAACGTTCTTCTTTAGAAAATTTTAATGAAAAAAAACTCAATTTAGTGTTACAAGGTTTTGTATTAACAAAAGTATCAAATGCATTATGTGTAATTTAAATAATTTTCTTTTAAAATGCTTCACATTTAAAATGTTAACAATCATATGAAGAAATCAATTTGTTAGAAAAAATAATCTTTTAAATCTTTTTCCTAGTTTTAATTTAAAAAAAATCTGAGTGTATGTTTCCATTTCGTTAGCACATTATTGTGATTTATTGTATCATAGTATTCTTTGTGAAGATCAACTAAAAAGTTACTCCATCTTTGCGTCCCTTTCCAACAGCAGTAGTCATTTTGAACAACAAAGAAAAAAATCTAACATCAAGTGAGATATCAAACATCACGTATGCGAAGGAAAATAACAACAAAAAAAGAAAGGAAGGAATGCGGCAGTGATTCAAAATAATAATGCTGAAACAACTTTTGGTTTATTGCCAACTGCGCATGTGAACGTTATTGATTCGATAGGTCAAAAACGTAATATTAGACTGCTTTATGATAGTGGTTTCGAATTAACATTGTCTGAATCTTGCATTGATTTATTAGGATTTAAAAGAAAAAAATGCACGTTTTCTAGTTAAGGGTTTATCTGAGTCAGAAGTCGCGGTTACAAAAAGTTCCGTTGAAACTGAGATGATGTCAATCCATGATGCATCAGTGAGAATGCCAATTAAAGCACTTGTATTAGACAAACTAATTGCTGCGCTTCCAAACTGAGCACTATTTCCTTCCCCATTATGCAGTGATCAACAAACTAGTACAACTACCAAGTTAAGAGTCGTTTTCGATGCTCCAGTTAAAACATCCAGCGGTAAATCATTGATTTCAATCTTATGTGTTGCTCCTAAATTGCAACGACAAGTTTTGAAATTTTACTTAGTTTTCGATTTTCGGAAATAGTCTTTTCAGCAGATAAAGAGAAAATGTACCCCCAAGTTTTAGTGTCCGATGAGGATCAGAACTACAAAAAATTCTTTGGCGATTTAATCCTAGCAAAGAGAGAGAGAGAGAGAGAGAGAGAGAGAGAAATACGCACATATAAGTTAAACATAGTAAAATATAATTTAGCTCCAGCTTCTTTCCCAGCCACTAGGTGCATTAAGCAAATTGCCCTAGATTATACACAGGATAGTACTGTTTCTCATACTTTTCTACACGATGCACACATGGATAATTTACAATCGGGTTTATGTACCGATAGGATGCAATAATACTTTGTAAGAAAATTGCCAATATTTTACAAGCACACGGTATTTACTAACGAAAGAGAATTCTAATTCAAATGCATTTTAATTTAGAAATGCTTCCTAACGATAAGGAAAGCACGGAAGTCTTAAGATAATTTTGGAACTTATCAACAGACATTTATTTTCAAAACCGCACTGGCACACACATCTCCACTGACAAAAAGACAAATTTTGTCCCAATCTGCACGTATTTTCTATCCATTGGGATTAATTGCACCATGTACTGTTGTATTGAAATTTTTTTATCAAAAAAGCTTTGGCTCACAAAAGATGACTGGGGCTCTTCTATTCCATAAAATCTGCCTGAGAATTTGTTTAAACTTCAGAAATATTTTAATGAAGTTGAATATTTTTCCTTTCCTAGAGGTGTCACTCTTATTTCCAATGACACATTTGAATTTCATTTCTATTGTGACGCTTCAACACTTGCTTATGTCGCTGTCAAACAAGTATCTGCTCCTAGATTGGAATTATGCAGTGCTTATTAGATTTCAAAGATATGTCTTGCAGTCATGAATGCACTAAAAAAGTATAAATTTGATGATTAAGCTTGGAAGGATTCCAAATTAATACTTTCCTGGCTATTCGCCCATAGTGGGGGAGGTGATCCCCGAACTGAACCTAAGGTTAACGGTTGGAACACTGGCCTATCACCAAGCACCTGAGAATTTGAATGTCGTTCAGGTGACGAGGTCGACATCTGAGCTGGCACTCCGAATTCACGCCACACCAGTGGAAGGACTTTGGGTGCCATAAATTAATGTGGAAACGTTCCCAACCCGGGGAACAAGAGCAATTCACTGAAGCTGGATGTGATCACCCTCTGATTCACCATTATTAATAATTATCATTAATAAATAAAATTGGACACTTCATAGTCCCTTTTTGATAAATTAATTAATCTTTATTGATTTTAGTAGTGTTTCTGCCTAAACTAGTACCTAAATTAGTAATTAAAATTTCAGTTTGAATATTATTATGCAAGATAATTAATTACTTATTCTCAATACATTTAAGAGTTGCCGAAATATACTATTATTTTTAACCAGTTCTTTTTTATTTACTTTATTTCACTGTAAATTTTACATATATTTTTTATATTGAATCGCTAATACTGATTATATTGATTCCATAGTACTGTTATAGTAAAGTTACATATTAGAATAGAAAGGAAAATTTTCTCAGAAAGTCCATTTATCGATTCGTATTCCTGCTTCACAACAATAGAATAAAATAAAGTTATCAAAAGTCTTCGGAATTATTTTTATATAAGTGCGATAGATGGCGACAGCATGAAAAGTTAAATTTTATGTTTACGACTGTTCGAGAAAAATGGTTACAGCAAATGAAAGTTTATTCATCATAACCGTCAAAATTCACAAGAGAGAGAGAGAGCGAGTCTAATAAATAAAATTTATGACCATGTACTTACTTATTGTATTTTCTATGTTTATGCACGATAAATATTTCGAATGGTTTGCGGCATTCATTTGAATATAATTTATTATTAAATATCGTATTTAAAATTCAAGTTGGCTAATTACAGGATTAGAGAAGTAACGGAGGAAATAATATTATTATCGACATCCCTCAGTGATTAACAATATTGCAAATATATCTATGTGTTCATCAATCTCTAAAATAGTTTTGAAGTTTCTGATATAATAATTTTTTCCAGCAAAAAATAATATTTTCTTTTTAATTTAAAATAATTTTCTTCTATTTTGTAGTAAGTACTATCAAACTGTGAAATTTCTTAAACATAGTAGCCTTTTATTTTTAAGTATTTGATGATTACAACTTTAAGCGTCTATATCTGTTAGCAATATTTTTTGTGATTGATTAATGATTAGAGAAAAAAAATGCTGGCATACCGTTTCTCAAATTAATTATTATTTTTCTTGTTTATATTGTTATGTTGGATAGAATGTTTTAGGAAATGTTAAAATAAATCCTTCATTGCTTAACTGTCTAACTTTTTTCCTATAGTTAAAAAAAAAAAAAACGCTTATTCAGTAAATGTATATTTGATAGCTGATGAATTAAGACATTGTCCTACATATAATTCAAAAGCTTGTTTTTTTAAATCCCACTTCAGTGCTGAATGCTTCGGTACCTGTAATGAACTGCAGTAAGTCTGTTATAAATTATAATCTACATTGTGTAAATTAACTAAAAGGAGAATGTTTCAGTGACAGTGATTTGCAACAAGAAAGAAAATCCGGAAAAACTTCCGGCGTGCAAATAATAATTAGACACGTGATATACATCTCACATTGTTTATTTGTGGCTTTAGTATGATGCATAGATTTGTTTAACTTTATTGCATTGGCTTGTGTTTATTTACGACTTTCCAATCCAATTTACTATTTATGCAATTTTCTATTATTTACTAGAAGTGTTTACTTCTAGCTTATTAATATATAGAAATAAGAGTAAAACTTTGTTCCTCTACAGTTACTAGTAATATAATTTTTATATCTTGACTAATTTTTAAACTTCTTTAAATTCCTATCTAATTAATCATAATTTGCAGAAGGTGATTGTTGTGCAGCTATTAAACAAAAGATGGGATACAAAATTCTTTTAAGTTTTATTGAAATTTGTTAATAAGTTAATTTTTATTCATAATTAATTTTCAATGTTATACCATACATGAGCATTTATTTTATTTGCTTTCTTGTTTTTGTTATGTTGTGTGCAAAAGGTTATGAGAATATTTATAAAAAGTATTTATTAAAGTGCTAACTGTAGGAATTAAATTGACTTAGATAAATATAAATTTTTTTAGAATAAAAAACAAAAATAATCAAAATTAAAAAAAAATATATATACCGAATCTCAGCTACAGGAAAACTTGGAGATAAAGTGTCTCCAAAGAGTGATTAAACTGTCATACACATCCTCCCTCTATAATATTTAATAACCGTACTTAATTCCAAATGATTAAAATTAGGTGGGGAAAAAAGCTTTTTCTTCAAGTAGAAATATCTAATCATTTCTTGGGAACATAAATAAAATGTGACATAAATCTTTAAAAGCTCTTCTTGTGAATAACAAGATCCAACATGAACAAAATTTGTAGCCCATTTCCATTTTTTGCACTAGATTTTCATTTTTATATAATCATATAATGTTTAATTTACTAATAAATTTAGTATTATCAAATAAGATTTTTTTTACTTTCCACTTTATTCATTAATAACTGTCTTATGATGAAAATTATTATGAATGGTTTTATTTTAAAACATTTTCTCATCGAATTTTAATATTACAAAATATTCTTGATTTCCGCTCTTCTCATGTGATACTTTATGAATTCTTATATTTTTTCTTATGTATTAACGCAAGCCTTAGGAATGATTTCAATATATCAAACTTATAAACATAAAAATGCATTTCTGTTATATTTAATTAAAAATTTTCTCTATGTTTGATGCAGTTAATTTTGGTATTCAAACAAGAAAATGTTCTACATATATTCTTATGAACAATAAATAAGTGTTAAGACTAGACAGAAAAAAATTAATATTTTTTATTTAATGAATTATCTTCTCTAATATCTGTGTGACCTAGTTTAATGCGGGTACAGCAATTCTCATTAATATTTTTATTAGTTACAATTCTCATTAATATTTTTCTACTTTGTTTTGTTTTTCTTAAGAGAAAAAAATACTGGTAGATACTTCAAAAATTGAACATATACAATAATATTTGATTAAAACTTATAGCTCTAATGTTTCTGGTTTTATTATGGTAATCTTGATTTGGAAATCAAAAATTACAACTTCAAATTTTCATACTTTAAACCATCACAGAGCTCTCTTCTCATGCTAATGCATCACAGAACTCATGCTTCTCATTACGAACCACCTAATCAACAGGAATATCTTCGCTTCTGACCTTACTTTTAGGATTACAAGTGCCCTTAAGAAAAACAAGGATATCTTCCAGCACACCATTGCTGAACTCCATCCTTGTTTCACTGGAAGAACCTGAGAGTGATTAGGAAATATCCCTGCTGGTGTTCATTAGATGAATATACGTTTCATGATCTAAAATAATAAAAATGATTATTTTCCTGACCTGATGATCTATTTCTAAGTCGATTGTTTCCAGTTTCGATTGATATGACATCTGCGTCAATACTAAAATAAATGCCGCAGCTTCATATCAATCTTGGGTGAGATTAGCAGCATGTATTTAGCTCCAATGCAATAATTATTAAGTACAAGAAGAACATAATACAATTTTAATAGAAGAAAACATCTCATGCATATTTCGTTGTCCTTTGGTAGCAAATTGTTGAGAGGACTTCTGAAGCAAGATTAGATGATTAAAGTACGATGGATTTCAAAAAATATTTTCTTATTATTTTGTCTTATTTTATTTTAAACGTTTTTAAAATACATAATTTTTTTATCTTAATCAATTATTTTTTCATCTTTTTTTTTTAAATAATAATAAATATTTACGTTAGAAAAAACTTGGATGATTATTACTTGTCATAAATATGAGTGAGTGTCATAATCATGAGTGTGTCATAAATATGAGTGAGTGTCATAATCATGAGTGTGTCATAACTATGATGAGTGTCATAAATATGTGATTAAAATTAAAAAAATTATGATATTTAATCTCATTTATATTTCTCCAAATTTACGTAAATTATAAGAGTGCAAATCTATAGAGTAAAACATCAGGATACACACAGATATCATAATTTTAAGATAATATTTAAGCACAAATAAACATAATAATCGCAGGCCCTCTTATCTGGGAGCATTCTATTTTCATAAATAAAAAACAAATGTCATGCAATATTTCCCACCCAAAACTCTATCGGAATTATCATAGCACATAATTTCATTATATAAAGTACGATCTATTTTGCTCTACACAGTATCTTTTACAAAATGGTGTTCCAAGAGCTATAAAATTGACATATTTCATCACCAGAAAGAAAAACATCCATTTCACTCTGCATATGCTTTCATTCATTTCTTATCTTACCACTTTTCTACGACAGTTTGAGAAGGGAGG
Source organism: Latrodectus hesperus (assembly GCA_037975125.1). Lineage (NCBI taxonomy): Eukaryota > Metazoa > Arthropoda > Arachnida > Araneae > Theridiidae > Latrodectus > Latrodectus hesperus. The sequence continues at coordinate 58,554,339 of CM075858.1, forward strand.
ACAGTTTCATTACATTACATTGAGAGGATTTTCTGATGTTTTCCTCTGGTATATTTGCTATTGTTCTGAAAGTTGAATGAGACAGAATTTTTTGAGTTTATACATCTCGGAAGCAAGCTTTAATTAAATGCGATGTTTAAAGAGAATACTTAAAAAAAGAAATTGAGGCTTCTAACTACATATTTCATATTACATAATAGTAATATAAATGAAAATTTTTTACAGTTGATTGTTAATTTCTAATAGTTTTTTTCGATTGGGTGATCTGTTGAGTTATGCAAATATAAAGAAATAATACCTGATTTTGATTTGAGTGATACTATTAAATAGGATATGAAAAATTATTAATGCTAAAATAAAAATTTGCAAAATTTAGCAAAAATTATATTAGTCTATAATGTCAATTGAATAACTGATATAATTTTTAATTAATTATTAATTAATAAAAGTTCTAGAGTTATTGAAGAAAATATCGTATTTGATTTTGAAAATTCATGATAAGAAAAACTCAATGAAATTATCAATTTTATAAACTATAAGAAATTTGATTTCATTAGCTAACAAGCATGAAACATTTAGAAGTTAGATAAAGTACAAGGTTGACATAGTATCTTATATTTAATACGCATGACTAATAATTCAGTTTTTTTATTATTATTATTTACAATTCTATTCTTTATTCTTGCATTATCTGCAATTAAATTTCACATGGAATTTTTTAAGACTGAAAAAAATAAGTTGCAATTTCATCAAAATATTAAATAAATATAGGGGGTTTTGATCAGCCATAAAAGCCATACTTTGTGCCAATGTGGGGAACATCCAATGCAGAAGCTGGCCATATTTGGTACTTCATTTCACTTTCCTTTTACTCTACGTTTACTTTAAATTTTGAATCATCTATTGAATATATGTTCCATTTGTTTATTATATTTCGTATTTTAACTTTATTATTCTCCTTCTTCTTTATTTGACATTTTATAATAAAATTTATAGAAATATATATATATATATATATATATATATATATATATATATATATATATATATATATATATGAATGTTTGTATGTATGTATATAGCTGATATTAAATTTGAGCTAAGTTAACCTAATGCTAACCTCATAGAATAAGTGTTCTTATTATAATGTAACGTATTTAATACAATTAAAATTTATGAATATTCCTTTATTTTATCGCTATTTTGAAGCCCTAAAACACATATGCCAGTGAATTCATAATATCTTTCTTATACATTAACCCAGTAGCATCCCCTATGTAAAGCCTCTTCAGTAAGAAACAGAACAGTCAGTTGCCCACTGTGAGGGTCACATATATGCTAGTTGGACATTTTGATTTTATCTTTTCTTTAAAAAAATATATAATTTGGAATATATCTGTGCCTTGCATTCATTGTGTTATTAATCTCCCACTGGTGGCTTCTAAACGAAATTATGAATAATTATATTTAAAAAAAATCCTATATATATATATATATATATATGTATAAATCTGTATAAATCTTATATTTTTGTCTTCTCTGCAAAGATTATTGTGAAAAGCTTAGTTGTTAATTTTTTCCACTTTAATATTTTATTTTTATTCATCTTCATATTTAACTGCACACATTTTACGGAATTATTTTTATTCTCTTTTGTTAAAGATATGCTAATTTTGTATTGTCACATTTTAAACAAAACTCTTTCATTAAACCTCTTATTCACCACCAAAGAAATTTTTTCCCCAAATCAGACGCTATCGTAAGATTAGAACAATAAACTCAACTATTTAAAGCAGTTTTAAGAAAATATTTCCCCTAGAGAGAAACCCCCTCTAAACTTTTACCTTGTTGACGCTCGGCTAACTCTTTCAAGCTTTTTCTTGGAAAAAATCTTTCAGACAGATGTTATGTCTGACCGATTTTTCCTCATTGTGAAAAATAATTAGGAATTTTATTTTGTTTACTCTTTTTTTTCAGAAGTGGCAAAGTTTGTTTCAAGTTGAATGTATTTGAAGAAAGGAGTCTGTTTTATCATTAAATTAATTTCTTATCTAAAAAGAGGTGTTTGAATAACATAGTAGGTCTCCCTTTGAAAAATACATTTTCTGCGCAGTTTTTTTTATTTTCTTATTTTTTAAAATTTATATGAAAATGAACATATAATACTGACACGTAATTACATGAAACTTAATACTGTAAGCAGATTTAATTCAGAAGTAATGAAAATAAATCACGAATTTTATACGATATTTATGCCAATAACTAAAAATATTAAACTCAAAGCTTATACAGTTGGGAAAATGAATTTACAAAATAATTCCTTTTCTTGTTTTATACACGTTTAATAATATCCAAGTTTTCACAGAATGTAAGTAACGAAAATATTATCTGCATTTAATTTACACAGATATTCAAATTTATTAATGATATAATATGAATTTACACAACAACAAAAATTGCTTAATTAATGGAAAATTCTGGATATGAAAGACGTCTCTTCTATTTCACAGATGTTTTCGAGATTATGCAATTTTCTTGAATGTTTAAAAATCGCGTTAACATATTCCATTTTAATGATCAATAATTTTGTGTACCTATCTCCTCACATTTCATTAGCTTTTACATCTTTTTTTTATATCTCTTCTTTGTAAACACAATCCTTAAAGACATGTTACTCCATATTTTAATGGACTGAAATCAATTTGTTCCAATTTCTATACAATTGAGAGTTTTTTTAAATTAAAAAAGCTAAATATTTAACTTTCATGACATTAAGTATCAAATATGAATAATTTTGAAGTGTGAATTTTTACAACATATGGTGGGTATTAAATTCAAAACGAATGAAGTTATTTTTCTCTTTATAAGGATTTAACAAAAAATGGAACTGCAGTATAATTTATTGTAATGGAAGAATTCAAATTAGGTTATTGAAATTGCGGCACAACTTAAAAGCATAAATTGAGAAACGCCTGTTTCTAATTACTTTAACTTATGTAATTGAGTTCTGAGGTAATTATTAAGCATCTATTAATGACGTACTGCATTGAAGTGCATCTTGATTTCTATTCAAGGGCACAGGTGCCGTATAATCCATGATTCCAAATTCTGAATTTTTTTGGCGATGAAGAAATGTTGCCAAGATGACGTATAGTGACGTGTGCGATGACGTAAATACTAGGGTTGCCAAAATAGAATTTTCTGCATAATTCTTATAGGTCTACATATGTATGACGTAACAAAAATAGGATTGGCATATACATAAGAAAATCCTCCAAAAAAGCGCCTATCTCAGAATTTGGCGCATGGATTATACGGCACCTGTGCCTCAAGGGCACAGGTGCCTATTCAAGTTCTGACTAAAGAATATACGTAATATTAATTAAATGGATTATATAAGCTTAATATTTTTGAGCACACAATGTTTTCTGAAACATTATTTTGAGAGAAAACATTCCTATGAATTACTTAAAAGAAAAAATCTAATTTCACTAAATTCGTAATAAAGATCTTTTAATTAAAATGCCTTTAATTTAGCATGTTTTCAATGATGATATTTCATTTGATTTCAAATAATATGTATAAGATAATACAAAAATTCCCCGAATTTATTTCTATTCATGGCTTTTAGCAGGTGTTAGGGCTTAAGGGGTATCATTATAGGATTCACGTATGTGTAGTTCCCTAGGAATAAAACCATAATATTTGGAAGGGAAGGTTTTGTATTTGTCCAAACCTGTTGTTAAGTAATAAACCACATAGATAATGCAGCTTTGATCTCTGTATTTATTTAGTTGGAATGTGTGTGTGGAATCATTTTTTGTCTCCATCTTTGAAAGATTTTTTCTTTCAACTTTGCTATTTTGAGTGTGCATAAAGTTAAAGAATAAATTTCGATACATATTTCGAATTCAAAATATTTTGTATTTTTTTGTGGAATGTGCATTAAATTTATGAAACATTGTATGGAACGTGAATTTTTATGTGGAACTGACTTTTTTACAGAACGTGAAATTTGAAATAAATCTTAGTTTACTCTTCATAGAATTATATTTGACTGATGAATTAATCTTCAAAATAAATTTAAGATTACAGCTAAGATGAGATAAAAGAATCAATAAAATAACGAAATATTATTAACAGTACTGATGCATGAAGTGGTTACTTAAATAATAATACACATTGCTTGTAAAATGAAATAAAACATTTTTACTTTACTCAACAGAAAAATATTTCCTCAGTGTTTTTAAATTTAATTTAACTTCCTAGCGAAATCAGGTAATTAATAGTTAACATTTCATAAGTAATATTTATATTCAAGAATTTTTAAATCTTTTTTTTGTTTTAATCGTTTTATTTTAACACATACAAAATGTGTTACTTGACAATAAGTCTATTTTAGATAAGGAAAATCGTACTTCTAATTTCTTGAAAAAACTCTTATTATCAAAAATTATCATACTTCTATTATAAATTATGATATTACTAATTCATATAAATATTTGTGATAAATTATATATAATTAATAATTTGAAACAGGGAATGCTTAAAGATCTGGTAACTGATGAATAGGGGTAGAAAAATCTTTTTAATGTTTTTAAAAGAAGGTTATAAATTTTAAGCGAAAACTACAATGATCAGTTTTTCAATAATGAGATACAGTCAGAAGTATATTATGTAGAAGGAACATTTGTGCATTTTTTAATAATTTGTTTTTAATCCTAGAAAGAAATTTTTACTCACTTTGTAAATATGCATTTCCTTTGAAACACACACACACATATGTATATATACGTGGCCAAAAGTATGGACATTTTTTGAAAGTTTCATGTTTACGTGCTTGTGGAATATATTAATTTTCACTTAAATACAAATGTTTGTATATCAAAAATAGGGTAATTTAATGTAGAATTTAATAATAAAAACATGAATACAATATCGGTATTACAAAATAAGTTATGCAAATAATAGCAAGATCTATCTTAGATTTGCATTTTTTAAAGTGATTCTTTTGATACTGAAAGTGATGCAATCAATATACTTATTAGGATAACCCAAATTTTTTAAGACAGCTTCACAGCGTCTTTTCATTGAGCGAACGTGTGCTTAGAGTTCATCTTCTTAATCACATGGTGCCAGGATTCAATTATAGATTCAATAAGTTATCTTTTATTGGATGGACGTTTTTTCATACAAGAATTTTCATTTCAATTGGATTGAGATCAGGGCTGTTTCCTGGCCATGGTGTGGTTTTATTTAGAAACCATGCTTTGCATACTTTTGCTGTGGGGCATGGAGCTGAATCCTGCTTAAAAATATATGGTGCTTTTTTGGGGAAGAGAGCCCTGATGGAAGGTATCAATTTTAGTTCCGGAACAGTTTCGATTTAGATTTATTTTTGGCATTCAGGATGGCAACAATGACTTGAATCCAGCCCACACCATCTGCAGACATACATGCTCAAATCATGACATTTGTTGGTTGTTTTATAGTTGCTTCAATGCAATCAGGGTGAATCACCTCACCTATTCTACGTCTAACGTATTTTCTACCATCATTACCAAATATCGATAAATTAGTCTCATCACTCCAGATTTCTTGCTTCCATTGATTTAATGACCATTTAAAGTGTTCTTTTTTGCCCACTTAACTCGTTTTTCGCGTTGCTTTTTATTTAAATATGGTTTTTTACCTTGGAATTCTCTAGCTTGTAGTCCAAATCCTGATAATCTTTTTCTTATTTTTCTTCAACTTACTGAAATACTGGCTGTATTCATTTCACATCTAATAGCATCTGATGAAATTCTTCTATCTTGAAGGCATAGCCGTTTAATTTTTCTATCGGCAGTAGCACTTGTGCATTTTTTCTTCAGTCTGATTTGGTCTTATTTTCCGCTGATATCGTTTTTTCATAACGTAAACAAAACTTTTGCACATCAGAATAAATCACTGAACCACCAATTTGTCTTGCAATTTCAGCATAAGAGAGGCCATTTTCTCTTAATATGACAACTCGGCATCTTTTTCTAGATGTCCAATCAATAATTCTTGTCGGTGACATTGTTTAAAATTGGTTTAATTTAAAAAAGGACAATAATCCTTAATTTATTCAAAAACAGTTTTAGCTGCATTACTTGTTTTTTGGAATACAGATATTTTAATCATGTTATAAATATCTTTTTCAGAATCCCATTATATATATATATATATATATATATATATATATATATATATATATATATATATATATATATATATATATATATATTAGTTTTATATATATATATATATATATATATATATATATATATATATATATATATATATATATATATATATATATATATATATATATATATATATATATATATATATATATATATATATATATACTGGTGTATATATTATTAAATAAGTGTAATTATGAGTATATATTTTTATGTCGAATACAGTTTCTTATAATAAGAAACCGTTTTTTGTCAGAAATTTTTATTTACAATATTTGATTACTGAAAAATTATAGTTAGGAATTATACTCTTTTTCCATTAAAATTTTATAATATATTTATAAAAATAAAAAGTAAGTTTATTCCTCAAAATTTCTCAACTTGTGCTTCAGAAACTTTTTTAATTTCCGCAGCTATAAGCGCTTAAAAAATCCAAGTCTCTCCTTTATTATTTTTATCATCAGGAGAAATGAAATATCTTCCTTAACATCAGCATTTGCATAAGAATTTCAATGTCAATAGTTAGAGCCCTTTATCTGATGATATAAATTTGCTAAGGAAATTAGATGTAAGAGATTACAGATATAAAACATTTGCAACAATAAATACATTAGGATGAATTTATTATTGTATATTTACTATTTTATGAAATTTCTAATACATGTTTGACAAAATTGTTGAAAATGAAAAAAAGGATGCATGATTTAAAGAAAATAATGTTCCTATAGTATCTATTTTTTTAAATTACCTGGTTTTGCTCGAAAGTAATGAAATCTAGAAAAACAATAAATATTTTCTGTGAAGTAAAATAGAACTGTTTCAATTCAGTGTTATCAAAAATATATTCGTGAAAATAGATTATTAGAATGATATTTAGAGTGATTACATAATTTAGCACCAATCCTTACAAGAAATTATTTTAAATAAAATGATAAAAAGGTAAAATGTTGTATTTTTTTCTTTTTAATTTTAAAAACACGGAGGAAATATTTTGGCTGAACATTTTTCAAAACAAGTATAAGAAACATATTTTTAAAGCATCAATATAAACATTCTTAAATTTTTTTGTGAACAAACAATATTTGAAATTATCACTGGCAGTCATTATCACTTAAAGTAAAAGAAATATCTGATAGGATAGATTGTTCAATTTGATTATAAAACTATTTTAATATCTCTTGTTTAATTTATTATTTTCAGTGACAAATATCAAGTTTACTAAATCCTAATTAATATAAGATTAAATGTGATCTCGATTACTATCAATCAAGCAAAGGAAGATGGAAAGTAATCACTTAAATTCTATTGATTTTGTTATTGTGTTATTTCCATATATGGAGCATATTTTATTGCTTCTCATCTACATTTTTAACAACATCTAAATATGAAATTAAAATGAAGAAATGTGTAAAAAATTTTCTTTACCTAAATCTTATTAAAAATCTATTCTATATTGATACTGATCACTTTAAAATAATTTAAGCATTTTCCTCATCCAATCAAAATATATATTGGAAATTTCTAAGTTTCGCACTGATTTGGCAATTTAATATTAATTTCAAACTTTTTGTAACTGCTGCCAATTAATATATTAACTTCGGAATCTCGGAATTATACAAAAAATTTTTATGGAATTATACAGAAAAATTGGTTGATGACCTTATTTTTATCAATTCTCCCTATTTCTCAAAATAAATGATTAAACTTTTATAGTTTAATGATTTTTTGAAATGGTGTTTTTCCTAATTTTGAAATGGCCTGACTTATCGCAACATAATGTGAATTTATGACAAGTACTGGGAGTTGTGAATATTTTTACATGTTAAATTTTTTCCCATACATTTTAAGCTAAGCTCAGTCTTACTCCTATGGAACTTCCACAATTAATTTCAACTTTAAATTACGCAAGAGGATTAATTATTATTATAAATTTCATATATAATTAATGTCTGCCATAAATAAAGGTAAATCAACATAAACATACATTGGATCATCATAATATAGATTAAATGACAATTTTAAACTTTGAAAGTGATTTTTTCATGTAACAGCTAAATTTAATATCTGTCTATTTATTACTTATTATTAACCTAATTACTTTACTTAGAATAGTCCAGTATTTTATCATCTGAAATATTCTAAGTAAAGTAGTTTTTACTTTAAATGTAAATATTTTAATATTCTTAAGTGGTCATTAATCTAAAGGCTTTGTAGAATGTTGTCCAGGGAAAGAGAAGTTTAAATTATGTTAACATTTTCTATTTTTTATTAAAATTTAAATTATAAAATATTCATATTTTATTGCATTAAAAAAGGTTTGAAAATAAAGTTTTTTTAGAATTAGGGAACTATGAACACCTACAAGAGCAAAATTAATGATTATTTTTAATATTTATTGTTCGCAGTGTTCAGTTTAAAGTTTTTTTATTGCTGATTAAGAAAATATTCGGAATTTCACTGTTTTAAAAAATCATCATTGCTCTGAGCTTACTGCAAGCAGAACATGAATTACGAGAATTGAAAGCCTCAATACTCATTATTATTGCTTTTAAAATTTTTTGTTATAAGATTTAGAATTGTATTCTTCTTTTTTTAGAATCATTTTGGAAATAATTCCTATGAAAAATATACACTACAAAATAAATTAGATTTTTAAAAAAAATATTTTCGAGAAACTTTGTTCCACTTAATTATTTAAAAATGAGGTTCAATTAATTTCATTTAAAATTTTATACCTAAAATTTTATATACTATATGTAAATAATATTTGTACATTATTACATATAATGCACATATAAATGTATAATTTGTATATACTATTTAAATTCTTTCGAAAAGGAGGGGATTTTAACGAGTTCATATATATTTCAAAAATGAACTTCTACTAAAACATCCATATTTTAAAATGTGATTAAGAGAAGAAAAGGAAAATTATACGCAAATGATCTTTACATAAAAATAAGAAAAAATGAGTTCAAAATTCTTTGTAAATACTTTTGCTTCATTATTTAGCATTATTTTTATATTTTCGAATAAAACATTATTATTTTACCAGATTGAAATAGAATGTCATTTGTTATTTAAAACTATTTGAAATACGGTAAACTAATCACTGATTGCATTGCGTAAATCTTGCTTTTAGTTAATCAGCTAATTCAATCTTATTTGGGTTTATTTACAAGATTATTTATAAAACATTATAATTTATTTTCCTTGTTATATATTCTCAAATATATGATATTAATAACTGCCAAGAGACAGTTATTTAATACATTTTATGATTAAATTTTAAATAGCACCAATTTAATTCCTACTTATATTGTGTTAGTTAAATAAATATCCTAGCAAGCACAAAGTTGCCGGTCATCCATCCGGCCGCTGCTGTCAGCCGTTTTGGCCAGCAGCGGCCCGCTGCTTTGTCAATTGTCCTCGCCGGCTTTGTCAATAAAGTGGTCGTCGTCATTGCTGCTGGGACGGCAATACCATCCACTGTTGGCCCAACTCTTAATGCCCAGCAATGCCGTATTGGCCGTGTGTGGTCCATGCAATTGCCAATACATCCCACATATGGTTATCCATCGCTCTCAATGCAGGTTGGCCGGCTGTAGACGCTTTTACCGACTTAGGGCTGATTATTGCTTTTTTCTACAGCTATAAATGAAGTTCATTTTATCTACAAATAATTCATATATTGTTAAAGTAAATAAAGAAATATTGGTTTGGAAATCCATTAAATTAGTACTGAATCCAATTATATATATATATATATATATATATATATATATATATATATATATATATATATATATATATATATATATATATATATATATATATATATATATATATATATATATATATATATATATATATATATATATATATATATATATATATATATATATAAACTAAAGGCTCGCTTCATTTTATTTTTAATTAAATGACATTAAGTGCATTTTTAATCCTTAATTATATAGAAAGATTTCAAAAAATGAGCAACTAACTCATATTTTAGCAAGCTGACAATGTCACCCAGAGATTTTACAGTTTATTTTTCTGTAAATAATTGAAATAATTTTTACGTTATTTTTACATTCTATGTTTATTTTTAAAATAATATTTTTATTATAGAATTTCACTATTTTTAAATTTGTTTTTTTAAAAGTTCTGGTGAAAACAAATGTCAAATTATTGCTGAAATTTCGTGATGGTATAAAATATTCCAATTGTTTTCTGATAATTTTATAGAGTTATTTTATAGCACATACACATATATTTTTTTGCATATTATATTAATACTTCATTTGCCAAATAAATTAACTCAATAAAACAAGACTTTGAAATAAAAGTTTAAAAGTGGTGTGTATATTATACATACTCACAAATATATATCTCAGTATGTGGATGTGCAAAATGTTATATAAATAATATATATTTATTTAATGTTTGTAATTTGAGCAATGTGTTTAGTAAAGCACTGTAATGTATAAAAAACAAACAGATGAAATTAGAAGACATATTTAATTGTAAAATTGCTCAACATTTATTAAATGTTTAAATACATTACATAAAGAAACAGATTACATAAGGTCCTTTCTTAAACTTCACGTTAAAAATTTGATATGAAAAACCATCATTATGCAAAATGTGATTTCACTATTATTTAAGCAACAAAAAAACTTTTAACAAATAATAAAAAAATGACTTTTACAGGGACTAAATTTGGATTGCTCAGCATCCTTATGGAAATATTCAAAAATACATTCCATCATCTTTAATTCTCCCTAACATAATTTTCTCTACAACAACGTGAAACTGTAATTTTATTATAATTACATTTTTAACTATATATATGTGTTAATGAAAAAATGAAAACTGGGGAAAACTTTCATTCAAATTAATAATTCGACCAAGAAATACCGTTAATCTTACTTTATAGAATGAATAAATAACCGATGCTTGTATCAGCAGTAATATATATTGCCAAGTATATCAATAATTAAGTTAGCAAATGCGTTTTAATGATAAAAATATATTATATATAAGATATATTTTTATCGTTAAAACGCATTTGCTACCTTAATTTTTTACATCAAAAACTGGTAGACTTTTTTAATAATAGAAAATATTTCCTTTCTTAACATTAATAAATAATAGAAATAAGATATCTACGCTAAAATATAAGTTTGCTAAATTGTAGAATAAGAAGACATCATGGTTACTGAAAAACGTTTAGTTTCTTCAATGAGCCCATTTTATTTCTTTTACAATAAATCACAGGTTAAAAAATACCGTGATTTAAAATTCTAATAACAAAAAGTTACTATAAATTAACTATATTTTGTAGGAAACATTAAATTTATTTGGATGTAGAAAATAATCTAAAATATTTATATTAAATTTCTTTTATATTATTTTGATCGTTATGAGTTATTATTTGTCGAATATATTAGTGACATATTTCAAATATTATAATACATAATATTTATAAATTTTTAAGTTTTGATTAGTAGTTTATAAAATGTAATCATTCATATGAATTGAAGACATTAAATGAATATGTAGCAAAATTATGAAACGAATAATTATATTTGCTTTTTTGTTAAAAATCAATATTTGTTACTGTAAACAAAATAATGTATTAATGATCATTTAGTTTTTGTTCACTTTTATGATGAATGCATTAGTACACATTAATAATATTTTTAATGCTAGAATGAAATTTACTTTTATATAGTTCTTGTTTTGCTTTAAATACTTGCAACTCAGAATAATTCTCATTCACAATAAAAGAATATATTTTTTAATTACGTAAATTATTTAATAATTAATATAAATTTCACAAACTTTTGATTGATATAATTTAATAAACAATAATTATGTTAAATAAGATAAAATAAATTTGAAGTATGTACATTAAATTTAAAAATTAATTAAAAAATTTTAATTGCATACATTTATTTTGAAAATGAAATTTATTGAATCCAAAAAGCTTTAAAAATTCAATGTCTTCCAAATAAGTTTCAACTTATTTGAAATTGAAATTACAATATGGTGCCAGGTAATTCTGTTTTTGAAAAATATAATTTTAAAATCTATTAAAACTAATTTTATATTTTGAGGTAGTTTTAACAGATTTTAAAATTATATTCTCAAATATACGGGAAACTCAAAAAATTTTTTTTATATTAAACATGTATATTGAAAATCATTGAATAAATGAAATTCAATTTCAAAAGTCATTTGGACTCAAGTGCTTACAGTATATTTTCACAATATTTTAAATATAAAATGTTGAAATATGTGATATTTGATGTGAAAATGTTGAAATATGTGAAGATGTTGAATATGTGAAAGTGTTGAAATATGTTTAAATATAAAATATGTTCTATCAAATTACATTATTAGATTACATTAAGCAAATAATATAAATTAAAATTATTTAGTTAAATTAAAAGTTAATACAATCTTTGAAAGAAGGAAAGTTTTAAGATATTGATGTCAATAGCGTAAGGCTTTTCTGCACATAAATTTAGGAAACGTATTATAAATTAATTTATGCGTCATTTTATAAATTATGAATACAAATAAAAATATTAAGTGAATAATGTTTAAAAATTGTTTTTTTATTTATGAATTGATCGGTTCTAAAATATCTTAAATTCTTAAGTTATCTAAAATTCACAAGCATTTCTGGATTTTTAAATAAATTTGACTTTTCTTACAATGGTAGAATGAAATTTTATTTGCATAGATACTGGTCATTCAACTAATTTATTTAGTTTTTAAATAAATTAATTCAATCTATAAAATCTTTCGTCAGTAAGTATTTATCATATACAAATAATTGTAAAATTTTCATTATGAATTATTTATTTTAAATGAGATGAAATCATTGGAAGGCAGCGATAAATAGCAAATAAAGTTTATTAATTTTTAATTCATAACAAATAGGGCTCAATTACTGTGATTAAGAATTTTTCAGTTATGTCTTTGTATTTTTTATCTTTATTGAATACAGAATCAACGTCTTATAAAAATATGTGCGATATATTTTTTTTCAAAAATAGCGCTTAATATTTGGTTAATTTACATCTGATATCATTTATCAAAATTTTTTTAATAAAAAAATTAAATTATTTTTTCATTTTAAATTAATTACTTTTCCTTTAAATGCTATCCTACAAAAAAAAAATCTTTGGAGTAGATAACATTTTCTGACATAATATTTTTCAAAAGTTTATTCGTAATACACATTTTGTCCTTAATTTTTACTGTCATAAATAATAAATAATTTATAAATTAACAAAAACTTAAAGATTAACAGTAAGAATTACATACGTAATATGTGCACAATTTTTCAGAAAATACAGCTTTTTTATATTTGTGTTGTTTTTTTAATATCTTCATTTTCACTTTTAGCATTTTTGTTTGTATATTAAATTTATTTAAAATAGTATAATTGCTAAATTATTCTAATCATTTGCGTACTAATTCATTTCATTTCATTCATTTCATTTTTTTTAATTTTAAAAAGTAAATACATTACAAATTACAACTCAAATTATGTAGTGGTTAAAATTAACTTTAGAAAAACAAATTTTGCATAAAATACAAAAATACAAATTTATTTTTATGTATTTTACTATATCTAAAAATTTGCCCTTTTTTTTTAACACAAAATGATTTTATTTAAATTTAGCACTTGTTTGAACACAACATTTATATTTTTGGTTCTTAGCAGATATTTTGCCGATATTTTCAGTAGTCAAAATCGCCTATAGATGGCAACACTATCGCACATTTTCCTGATAAATTCCTAATGCAGAATAAATCGGATAGTTATTAATAAGTTTTACTTTTTTATACAATACAAAGTGTATATGCTATGAAATAAATGCTCAAATTTTATTCTTAAATCTGTTTATAAGGCTGAAGAAACGATAATATTTTCGCATAAATAAATGAATTGACTTTTGGTTACTAAAAACAAATTCCATTAGAAGATCATAAAATATTTGGTTTGAATATAAGTAAATAAAACTAATAATTTTGAGTTTAATTTCTCAGATTATATTTCATTGGTAAATAGAAATCAGTAAATAGATTAGAGATAGATAGAAATATTATTATCAGTAAATAGAAACTTGTATTTATAAAATTTGTTCATTGTATTTATAAAATTTGTATATTGGCGTACATTATCATAATGAAATCAAAATTATCTCTCATTAAAGACCAGAGATGTTCCTTTTAAATATTTCTTATTTATCTATGTATGGGATATAGTCTAAAAAGCATTCTTTTTGGCAATTTTATTCCGATACACAATCACTTTCTTACCCACAGATTACTATTGGTATTATTGGTAAAAAATTTAATAATTCTAATCCATACCACAATTCATAAACTCAAAGTAAAAAGATAATGAAATCAGAAAAAGAATAATTGAAATATGAATGTAATTAAAACAAATTTTATAATGTATCTATACTTCTTTGGATACCATGCCCTTAGTATCAGAGAATTTACAGGAAGGAAACTATCCGAACATAATTAGTCAATTAAATGTACTTAAAATGGTTTTTCAAAATTATTTCATGAGAAAATATTGAATTAATTTGCATCATAATGGATATTATAATGACATTTTACTAAACACACACACATATATATATATTTATTTATTAAACATTTATTGAACACACATATACACAGCGTAACAATCGAATATTTTTATGAAACTTATAAAGTTTATCAGTTATTCCCCTTTGGATAGACTTAAAATACACAGAAAATAATATTCCTGTATCAAAAAATGATACCCAGGACATTGTCAGGCTCTAATAATGTGAGACAAACAAAATATTTGTACCTTCTATATAAACATTTTCCAAAGGAACTAAAAACTGAAAACTACATCCAGATTGAAAAGAAAATATCTGCTTTTAATTAGTCATTGCTTAAAAGAAATCGATACCTTTCCCACCAAAGTGTGATATACCACCATTAGAATATGTATCAAGACAGCGAGTAGACAATTCTGGCAATGTGTAGTGAACTATCAATGTGTAGTGAACTTCATCATCAGATTGTTTAAAGCTGTTAAGGAAAATTTAATATTCAATGTGAAATAAATTTAATATCCATTTGCATAGCGGGAGAATTTTTAGATATATAAAATGGGTTGACGTATTAGTTGTAAAAAATTTAGATGTTGTGTACTGTCGCAAGGTACATTTTATAGTTCAATGCAAGTTATAGCTTTGACAACACATATAGTGCAAGTGATTTTAAAATCTACAGCATAATCGATATTTTTAGATTATTTTTCTTAAGAAACGGGTAGTATCTTCACATGTTTCAAAAAAAAAAAAATTTCAGAAAGCTTAAAAGCATTCTTTATATTAGACGTAAATATAGAAGGTTGGAATTCAAAATATATTTTCCATTGTTCAATAGTTTTTAGATCGAACCTCGAACCAGTACTTCGTTCTCAGATGAGCGCTTCCTTAACACTTAATAAAAGCGAGTTACAAAAAGCAAGCTTTTTCATAATATCCAATACTTATAAACTCTGAAAAGTTCTTCCCATTTTTTAAGAAGAAACTAACAAAGAATAGACTTTTTAATATTATTCAGAGGTAAAATCCAAAGGGTTGATATCTGGTGACCTGGAAGCCATTCAATATTGATACCATATCTGATGATGAAGTAAAACTTTCCCCCTCCAACGCAGTTGGAGAAAACGTTTTACTTTTGCTACTTTAAAAGGGTTGTACCTGTCTTTTTGAATCAACAATCGAAGAAACTTCATGAGCTATATATCTCAATTATAGTATACTAGAACGTAAAATGTATGGAATCAATAAGAAGTGCAGTAGTTACATGTCTCCTGGATAAAGTTATCACAGGCTGATTGATCCCAATTGTTACATAAACTCCATGTTTCAACCCGAGGTGTAGCTGCAATAGCCTCCAACATAATGTATCGTGGCTATCGATATACATCGTATGCGGATGAGAAAATTCGTTTTCTTACAAAATAGTGTGTTTTCCAAAGATTTTATTTTAGAATTATATTAATTTATTTTGTAACCGAAGCCCGAAAAAATTGCAATATTTAAAACTAAATCTCAATCATCAATCATATCTCATAAATTTTTTGTCGCAGAGAAATGAATTTTTTTAAATTAGATTTGTTTGAGAAAGAGCAAAGATGTTCTAAATATAATCCTTAAGATCTTGGGAACCATAAAAAATTTTAGATTTAAAATTTTTACATAATCGTATTTTTAAATATAAAAATGACATAAACATGAAATTTGTTTTATTTGAATGGTTTTCGCTATAGAAATTATGTCTTATACTTACGGTTTGAGAGATAAAGGCTCACAAAGGACTTCATTGTACACCCTGTATACATAGAGTAATTCTAAATTGTTTTCACAAATAGAGAGTTGATATAGTACCCTTTCAGACTAGCAATAAAAACAGAACATAGGACAACATAGGATATACCAATCACCAGATCACAACCTACTGTAATTTTCTTTCTGAGGGCACAAAAAGCATTTAGAGTACGAGAAACCTGTGAACTAAGCTGGAGGTTTCTTGGCAAAAACTACTGTGGTCATGTATACATTGTCATGATACCAGAAATCTTTCATATCCAGCGCTATTTGTTCCTCTTTCGGTTTAAATTATGCAACAACGTGAGCAGTCAGCATGTTGATAAATTGCTATATTTTTCACTAAATAATAAATCCAATTATGTAATTTTAGTATCGTTCATTTGCTCTCCTTATTGTAAATTCAATTCGAAATTTTAATATTACTATTTTCACCTGTCAGAGTGTAATACGTGTTCCTATGCAGTTATTATTCCTTTGAGTAGATACTAATACCCCTCTTAATTTGTACAAACAATGTAGAATCAACCTGTGTATTTATTAAAACTAAAGAAATCATTGCATTTTCTAATATTTATGAGCTTATCTGGAAAAGAAGCTCATTATATAAATTAAAATATAAAATAAGCTTATAGAGATAATTTTATTAACGTTGTATGTACTGAATTTTACATGAATAATAAAGTCAAAATTTAGTAGAAAAGTCACATTTACATTCTCCTGCACTATTAAGTTTACTCAACTATCTTTCGGATGAGTAATTTTATTTAATTATAAAACAGAGAGACTTATTTAGAATTCATTTAGATTAAGCAAACTTCAGTAATTCTCTGGATATAAAAGGAATTAAAAATAGGGAAACTAAATAAAATAATTGCATAATAATGAAAAAACAACTAAACATGTTCTTTTATTTCAGTTTTTATTTTTGATTTTTTTGTAAGTTGTCGAGATAATGTCAACGCGTTTGGTTGAACTTTGGTGTTTTCCTCTGAGGAAAAAATTCCTTAAAACTGTTCAAAAGAAATGAGTTTCATTGTTCTTGTTTCAAGATAACAACTGATTTTAATGAAAAAATTTTCTGGACCGTAAATGCAGAGGTTAGACAAAGAACATTGCTTCAAACTTAACAATATTGAATCAGCATATGTTTTAACGAACAGTAATTAGAAAAATAATAATAAAATATGTTAATTCACCTAAACGAAAGAATGAAAAAAAAACGCAGCTTTTAAATTGATTATTTTCCAGTTGAAAAATTTCTACAATGAATTTACGACTTTCATTACACATTATATTCTTAATTTCATAACATTTTTAAAATATTATATAATAAATTTTTAATGCAAGTGAAATATCAACAGAAATTGTGATAAAGAGTTAATAAAATTTTCTCCTTTTTATTAAAAAAAGAAATAAAGTATATAATGCAAAAATAAGATGATTCTTGTTATTTTATTAAGAATTTTTTTGAAGAAAAAAATTCTTATTATTATAATGAAGGATTTATAATAAAATAAATTTAGTAGTTTATTATATATAACCATAAGGAAGTATACCAGTGTCAGCAAATCTATTGCTTTACATATTAACCTTTAAATATTTTTTCTTGCAATTTTTGAGCAATATATAGCAGAAATAATACAATGTAATAGTAAAATTGTTTATATACACATTAAAAATATATAATTGTCATAAATATTTCTTTTACATGCGCTTAACACGAATTAAATGTTCTCCATTTAACTTTTTGTCTTTATAAATCCCTGCTTTTTTAATAACATTTATATCAAAACTAATAACTAAGATAAAAGCTCTTAATAACCACCTAGAGAGAGCATACTTTTTTGAATACCAGATAGAAGAATCCAGTTCTAACAGTTTGTAAAAATAAAGAAAACGAACGAAATAAAGTAGAATTCTCTGTTTCACAAATAACGTTGAAACATATATTGAACATTTGATTATATTTATCACATAACATTTGAATCAAATATTGAATCAGGTAGAATTCTCTAGTTCACAAATAACCATGAGGCATATATTGAACATTTCCAATATAAAACTAACTTTAATGAAATTCAGACACAGTAGTTACTCGAACATTCAATCATGGAACAAGAACAATAAAAAAAATATTAAATAAATTTTAAAAATGTGCATACAAACTCATCTGATTACTTAAAATTCCAAGTGGTAAGGAAACTAAATTATAAATTGATATAAAACATTATGTAACCCATTTGAGTAACACAAAACTTATTAGCAGGAAAATATAAACCTGTTATTTAATTCATTTCTATTTAAAAATTCGATTCTTATTAATATGCATTGTGTGTGTATATATATATATATATATATATATATATATATATATATATATATATATATATATATATATATATATATATATATATATATATATATATATATATATATATATATAATTATTATATCATTATAATTATCTCATAGTAATACACACACACACACACACACACACACACACACACACACACACACACACACACACACACACACACACACACACACACACACACACACACACACACACACACACACACACACACACACACACACACACACACACACACACACATACTATAATTATAATAATTATTTAACTATTACAATAATAATTACGTTGGTTGTAATGATCTGGAGAAAATTTCCTTTCCCTTCAGATCATTGTCAAAAATGAGGGAGTGGATCTTCTGGTGGTGCCATCTATCGGAGGAGTTTAGAGCAAAGTCGTCCTTAAATTCGCATAGCCAATGGCATAGCGAGCTTGGCTTGTCCAAGTGTCATAAATAACAGCAACAAAAATATTTTAAATATACATTTTGGTTCTATTAAAATAGTTTTTGATGTCGATTTAAATATCTAAATCCAACAGCTTTCTCATAAGTATTAACACTTCTGAAAACATTAAAATTTTGCATTTCAGTTAAACAGGAATGTAATCAAACATATTTGAAATACTCATTTCATAAATATTACAGCTAATATTTAATAACCATTTCAAATTTTCTGTTTGCAGTTGTTAATAATATTAAGGCAGTAAGTGAAACTTCTTTTCGAGGATTTGTTTTGTAATGCACGAGATAGCTATTTCAGACGAAATCTTAAATGCAGCATGGATAAACAGCGCAAGTAATATTGCAATTTGAACAAAAATTTTATCAAACATATATTACAAACAAAAAATAATCGTAAATTAAAAATAAATAATTTCTATTTAGTGGCTTGCGGTCTATCATTTAATGTTTGCCAACGCTGGGCCATTTATCGAAAGCATTCGGTTCACATATGGAATGACATCGGTAAAATATAGAGGAAGCGGTCATATCGACTTTTTCAATAAGCGGTCATGTCGGCTGTGTTTTCCAAGGCTGCGTCATGCTTTGGGCCCACATTTGTCCCGAGTGGACGTGTTTTGACAGATAGGGTATCGCTTGCCGGTTTAGTTCCAATACCACTCGTATCAGCAAGCCGATTTCAGCTCTTATTGTAACCGGCATTATTATGTTTGCTGGGATCATACATATATTCTGTAGCAAAGAAAATAAACTGATATGCATTGAAAATCACAGTATGTAATTTGAATTTTGTATTCTAATGTAAGTAAATGCGAAATTTTACTCTATTTATTACTGTATTTATTTTATAAAGTCGTCGCTGAACAGTCAATTATTGTTAATGGCACCAAAACCAAAAATTTAATGTTAATTACGTACTAATATACGATGGTAATCACACCGACAAAAACTTAAAATGTTTTAGTACAATTTCATTCATCATTGATTTTATGATTTAGCTGTCAACATGATTAATACATTTTTTCATTCTTTTTTTTCTAAATTTCAAAATCAGATGCGCAGTTACAATGTTTGTTAATAATTGAAAAGTTTTATTGCCGTAAGTGCTTTGCATTTCGATCTAAGCTCACAGACTGTGTTGAATAAAAAATCTCATGTCAGTTAAAGATATCAGATGTCTCCCTGGTCAGATTTACACATCAGATTCAATAAGTAGTATCATTCCTTCAATTTAGCCATTTTTTAAAATTAATAGTATTTATAGGGAAAACAATAGTATTTTCAAAGTCTCAGATTGCATATGGAACAAAATGTTTTACTAGTTAAATAATAATAAAATTTATTTGCCAAAAATATTTTGTCCTTCTGTCTAAAGCTAAATATAAAAATCATCTTTATTCAGGAAAAATTATTTAATTTTCGTATCATTTAGCCAAAGGCTTCTATGTTTTGACTATATAGCCAATATTTACTTTAAATAGAGATTTATGTCTTTATCAACTGTAAAAAATATTAAGTGCAATTTACAAACCATGTAATATAAAACGGTAAATTTATAGAAATAGAGGAAATATTTTTGAATTTAATTATTCTGCTTTCTGCTTATGCATTAAGTTTGTACATCTCCTTGTTAAATGTTATATTCATGCAAGAAATCCTATTAAATATCAAACAGAAAACTTTGATTAGAGAAACTATAAATTTCTTATTTTTCTCTCCTAACTAACATATGAATTATATATAATAAATACGTGCAAAATTCTTATTATGTATCTGCAAATTAAATTTGTTGTTGATATTGATTTAAAGACCAATTTAAACAAATTGAAATAATTTCTAAAAAGGAATGTGAGTTGGAAGAATGTGTTTTAGCTTCTATCCTTTTGAGAAATCATTAATGATATACATTTGTTGCTGATTGTTTTAAAACTATTGTATTACAAAATGTGTAGAACATCAGTTTATAGATTCAGGCCATTAATTATATTTTTTTTTATAAAAACAAGCTTTAACTTATTATTTTTATTACAGTTTCTAAAATTGCAGCTGTTTAGATTAATTAATTTGACATAAAACCCTTACTATTAGATTCAAAGTATCTAAGAAGGAATTAATTACTCATATAGGTAAATTCAATAAACAATCATTAGTTTCACATTTTATTTTATTATTCTTATAATTATTTCTTTGCTAAAAACATCAATTGTTTACTCTTAATTGATACAAAGTAAGTAAACTTTTCTTAAAAAGTTCTCATTGGAATGTAATTTCATAACAATACATAGGCATTAGTTAAATTAATTTTAAATTTTCCTCATTTTTAGCAAGCAATTTAAAAGTAGAAATGGAAAACTATATTTAAATAAATATAAGTTTTTCAATTTAGTATTTAGTTCATGATATTACTTGAATATACATTTAAATAATATGTTTATAAATACATTTATATATGATTTTTTTAATGCAATCACTGTTTATTACTCTTCAATATTTTATGCGTCAGAGAGATCTTATTTATAAGTTATATACCATAAAATAACATTAAAGAAGCCTGTTCATTTCTCTAAACATTTTCTATTTGATACATGCTGTCAGCTAGATTAAATTCAGAGAAATACCCGCTATATCCCTCAGCCCTCAGGAAAATAGAGAATGTACCTGGGGAAAAGACCAGAGAATCATCTCATGATGATGTAATGGATGAAACTCCTCTTCCTTTTCAAGATGTCACCTAAGGATGGTGAGATATGAACTGGAGGAAAGCACATGCAGAATGGGAGAGCTGCTCTCTCTGCTGATGAAAGTTGTCATCTTGATAGCTTTTGGATTATCATTTTGTAAGCGAGGTTGAAGGAGAGAGTAAGAAAGGTTGTTTTACGTAGCGAAAGTATTTCCTGCCTTGAATTCCCGTGGGGTTTTAAAGAGGAATATTGCATGAGTTTAGTGTCATATTTGCGAAATCTAAATGGATATATTATTAAAATAAGACGAAACGTGCTTATTATATTTTGTTTTGCATGGATATGGGAACTTACCACCTGATCGAATTCACACCATGCTGCTAATGAGATTCTACAATTATTGATTTTTAAAAACGGTGTTTTAACGGTCTTTTTCATTTGTTTTTGAGATCATTATATGTAATCGAAGCAAATACATACAAATGAAATGGAGTATCTTAATTCTCAATACCGATGAAATTTTAAGCAAATATTTCTTAGTGATAATACTCAATTTTATTGTTTTCAAGAAATTATATTAACATAATAGTTTTCTTAAAACAAACTCAAATAAAATCTTTTACGTCATCTTGTTCAATCTAAGCATGAAAAAGATGATATTATTATGATGTTATTATTAAAAAGATGTTATATAAGTAATGTTAACAATTTTATTATTAAAAAGATGTTATAAAACTATTTTCAGGTTTCAATTCACAGAAGTTGCATTAAAAATTCTTTCTAGAGGCTTTGAATAAAAATATTATGCCTTGAAAATTTCATTATTTTTTTAAGTCTTTGATAAGTTTTGATAAAAGTCTTTGATAAATTTTGATTATATTTGAAACATTCTACCTAGTATTGATATATATAAATCATGCCCCAACATAATTCTTCTCCCAAAAAGAAGTCTCAAATATTCATGAAATTTGATCAATAGTATCGACAGTAATTAAATAATTACAAATTTTAGAAACATATTTATCAAGGAAATATTTTATAATTAAATGACGATACCATTATTTTGCTTCAATGTTAACAATTTTATTATTAAAAAGATGTTATAAAACTATTTTCAGGTTTCAATTCACAGAAGTTGCATTAAAAATTCTTTCTAGAGGCTTTGAATAAAATTATTATGCCTTGAAAATTTCATTATTTTTTGAAGTCTTTGATAAGTTTTGATAAATTTTGATTATATTTGAAACATTCTACCTAGTATTGACATATATAAATCATGCCACAACATAATTCTTCTCCCAAAAAGAAGTCTCAAATATTCATGAAATTTGATCAATAGTATCGACAGTAATTAAATAATTACAAATATTAGAAACATATTTATCAAGGAAATATTTTATAATTAAATGACGATACCATTATTTGGCTTCAATGTTAACAATTTTATTATTAAAAAGATGTTATAAAACTATTTTCAGGTTTCAATTCACAGAAGTTGCATTAAAAATTCTTTCTAGAGGCTTTGAATAAAAATATTATGCCTTGAAAATTTCATTATTTTTTTAAGTCTTTGATGAGTTTTGATAAAAGTCTTTGATAAATTTTAATTATATTTGAAACATTCTACCTAGTATTGATATATATAAATCATGTCAC
Organism: Latrodectus hesperus; assembly: GCA_037975125.1. Lineage (NCBI taxonomy): Eukaryota > Metazoa > Arthropoda > Arachnida > Araneae > Theridiidae > Latrodectus > Latrodectus hesperus. The sequence continues at coordinate 58,578,155 of CM075858.1, forward strand.
AACATAATTCTTCTCCCAAAAAGAAGTCTTAAATATTCATGAAATTTGATCAATAGTATCGACAGTAATTAAATAATTACAAATTTTAGAAACATATTTATCAAGGAAATATTTTATAATTAAATGATGATACCATTATTTTGCTTCACGGTTAATTAGAAGAACATTAAGACATTTTGCTGTGATCGACGATGCTACTTTTTATGATGAATATTCTTAAAATATACATGCTTAATTCCAGATCGTCATTGAAGGTAATCAGGAGACAAAATATAAAATGCAACTTATTACACATTAAAGTCTGGCCACGTCTGCAATAAAGTGATAGGGTTAATAACTTTGTGGGTGTTAGGAATTTATATCAACTATACAAATAAAATGTTCAATTAAGATTTCAAATTTGTACTTTATATCCTTAGTTAAAAGCGATATTTCAGAAATATTGTATCCTTGAAGAGCTTGTGTCATCTATATTAAAAACAAGTAATCAAGCATTTTGAAAAAAACATTTATCAGAAAATTGTGTTATAAAATACTCCTGTGAGATTAAATGATATTCTGACAATATTTGCATAGATAGTGGCATCCTTCTAGTGGCACAGCAGTGGTATATAGATTCAATGATGTGAGGAACTCAATTCGAAGTAGTTTAAACGATTGCTCATGTGTTGTGTTTCGTGTGAACTCTGTATTCCAACTTCTAATTTTATTTTCCATACATATATGTCTTCAATACTTAAAGTAACGACCTACTAACGTATATATTTTGAATTTTGTTTCTCTTCACTATTGTTTAATAGCAAAATACAAAAAGGACTGTCTCAATCATAATCTATTGCTTCTTTTGATTCCCCAAATAATGTTGTCTAGTATAACGTTGCTTAGAATTGTATTTTTCACTTACGTTAAAAGTATGGCCCAAATAAGTTGCGAAACATTGAGATCTTCTAAAGGTATTTATGTACCCAGATTTATTCTTTCTCACTGAATGACATGAGGTTCGTGCGTTAGGGAAGTGATCAATGTTAATCTGTGACATCCTGAGTCCTTCCTTTAGTGTGGCGTGGATGTGAAGAGGAGGATGCTAGCTCATGGACACCCAACTGTTTTTCGAAATTTTGAGCTGTTTGGTATTTATTGCATTTATTTTCGATAAAAAAGTTTATTATAATTCTTTTAAGCAAGTAACACCACAGTGGCGAAAATTGGCTACATAATTACGAACATATAAGGAACAGTATGAATAAGTAACTTAAGATAAAAATACAGGCAAATTGATTGAGTATAAGAACTACAGTTCATTAGTATGTATATTTTGTATACCATATTCAGTAAAAGTCATTCAAATTTAAAACTATTTTGCAATTAGCATGAACATTTCTTAGTATCAGGCAACGGTTACTTTCATTTTATGAAACAAGGCGATCAATCAATTACCCTAGTTAAACACAATAATAGTCAATAAATTTTATCAATAAATGTCAAATGATACTTTACTTGGATCATTAAAATAGTTACTCTTAGAAAGGATTCATAAACATTAATTGTTGAATCAAAAATAGGAATCAATATATTTTCAGAATTTTTATTCTATTAAAACTTTTTTATTTACATTTTTTATTAAAAATATCAAAAAAGAACATGAACTGTAATATAATTATACTAAAATGCTTAAATATGTTATACCCTTATAGAAAAATGTAATTTTACTAGTCATCAAAAAATATTTGAAACACTCATCAACTTGTTATCCTTTATTTTATCGCATTAATGTTTGTTAAAATGAATTGCATTTGCTTGATGTAAGCATACAATATTAGTACATTAATTTGATAATTTCCAACAATTTAATTATTATTGGCTTAAGCATTCTTCATTGTCCTATTTAAAAGTAAATTAGTTTTCTATATAGGATAAGAATTTCCTAAAATATATTATCTTTTTAATCTATATTTGTAATTCTTTTTATATTTCTATCTTTATTAAGACATGGACAGAGTACTTAACATTGGAAACATCTTCAATGACTTCTATAGAAGAAATCTGTATTTTTCTCTTCTAAAATTTTGTCGTATAAAATTTTTATTTTCCGATGAATGTTAAGAAAATTAAAATATATTATTGGGAAATATATTTTATCTTTTATATTCCATGAGTTAAATTTCATAAGCCATTGTTTATTAAAGTTAGAAATAGAATGTTTGATACTCCGTTGTGGTATATTGATTAAATTCTGCTCTTGAAACAGCAGAATGTAGCATTGATTTATCAGTTATAGTTAAAATAACTCACTGACTTTTCAAGATTGTTTTTCTTGTTTTCTTCGTTTTGCAGTTTTGCATTTTTGATTTGTATTGTTTTCGTTTTTAATCTTCAAAATTATGCATCGGAATTGTTTTCCTGTTATTGTAGAATTATTGTTTTGTTACTTGTTTACAGAAAATTGAGCCTTTTTTTATATCCTTTTCAATATAATTTTTATCTTTGAAAAGTAATTTTTCAGTACATGCATCGAAAAAAAGCTGCCTTCTCTTTATTTCATCCTTTTTTCACATTAATAACACTTAAAAAATGCCTTGTATTTGCAGTGATTTTACTACTGTTTCATTATTTGGATAGTTCAAACTAATTCAATATTTTTTAATCTATCAAAATTTTATTATTTGATCTTAAAATATTTTTAACTCAATATTTTCTGTATGTCGGTAGATTTTAATCATAATTACTTATGATACTATGCATTAAGTAGAAAATTTATAAATCTCATCTTAGCAAACATTAATCTGCTTTAAAATAAAATAATATACCTTACTCAATTATAAAAAATCTAATGATAATAATATGATTTACATATGAAGCTTGTATGAACCCATCTAGCTGGAAGAAGTGTGCGACTGAAACACCCGAACTTTTTGAAGTTTCTAGATTTACGGTGTCTAAAGTCAAGATATCATACACACAGCGAGGCAAGAAATGTTCGGAAAAGTAAAAGAGAAAACGAAAATAGTAGCTCAGTGAAAGATACCGCGAGGATATTGAAGCATACTATAATATCTAAAAAGTGAACAACTGCTGAAAGAGTGGCCACGGAACTCAATTATCTTTTGGATTTTTAAATGACAATGATTATAGTTAGAAGGAACCTTCACAAGTATATCAGAGAGGGAAGTCAGGGAAACAATTTCCCAGCTAATTGTCATAAATATTAATGTCAAACGTTATAGACATAGGTTTCACACTCACAAGACCTTATCAATTAATATGTGAAAGAAAGTAGTAAAATCTGACGAATTATTAATCTGGAAGGCATTTGCACAAGCATACATTCATGATTTTCTCCTTCCATCTGTTGACATGGCGATAGACCCATCATGATATGCGCAACCATGTCTTGATTTTCAGCTAAACCAATCATAAACTTGAAAGAAAGTTTAAGTGGGGAGAAGTATAAGGAAATTTTATCTCACAATGTCTTTCTTATAATGCAAACTTTGTTTCTCCCAAAAGATTGAATTTTTTAGGATGATAGTGGAGTGAGACTTGTCCAATCATAGTTTGAACGAGAATGAGGTTAGATATCTACTTTGGATTGCCCAATTACCTGATATCAATAAAATTACATTATTTTACTATGAATTATTATGAACTATTTTAGGATGCTTGTTAAGAAATCGAAATCTTGCTCCTGTGTTTTTTTCATACCTTTCCTAATGTCTTCATGAGTACTAATAAGATTTTGACTATCCAGTTTTAGATAATTGTTATGTTTTTTAATGTGGATAGAAACTTTACATTGCTGGATATAGTGGCATTTTGTGATCAATAAACAGTAGAAAATCAATTGCTTGTTGCAATTGAAAAATTCAATTAATTTTCTTATTTTACTGTGCTTGGATCCTAAAAATATATAATTAAATATACGTCAAAACAGAAATCCAAATTTTTATTCAGTTATTTGTAGGTTGTTAGATTTTCGCTGTATCAGAAAATTAAGAAAATGCGATGAAAATATTCAGTGTTTAATGGATTAAAAATTCTAATCAAATGTCTACTTGTAATGTAAACCATTTACAATAAGAAAATCAGGTATATTTGTAAATAAAGATTTTCCTTTTTGCTGATAACTACAAATTAAATGCATCTACCTAGAAAAAAAATTCTATTTTCTAAATAAATAAATAAATAAAATTTAAAATATTATCCTCATAATATTAAACTTACTCCAGGCTGTTAAATATAATAGTTTTACGAAATGTGATTCTTAACATAATTATAAAAGTGTATTTAAAAATATATAATGTTTCATTTTAAGATATAGATATTGTATACTTTAATAGTAAAATTGTTTTATATTAATATATATTTTCTTTTGTTATGATTAAATTAGAATTCGAGTAAAAACTTCTTATTATATCTTAATGAAATATCCATATAGAATTTTATTTATAAAAATATGAAGTGAGAAGAAAAAAAGGAAACTAGTTACAAAATAATGTATGTCTGATTTTCACAACTGTACATAGGGGACTAATAAAATGATTCTATTTATAGGAATACTTTTTAAGCTTCAGTAAGAAATATTTTGAGTTAAGTAAGGCTATTAAATATGATGTAGGGTGGAGATACATATGACAGTTTAATCGCTGTTTGGGGAATTTCTTCTTCAAGATTTTTTAGTACCAGTTAAAACCTGCCACTATATTTTGTAAGTTTCTTAAGATCTTTGGTTCCTTAATTTTAAGAAATCATATTTATATGAGCTACGTTAATCCATGCAGTAAACGAATAAATAAAGAAATATGTTCTGATTTTTTTTTCTTAAAATAATTACGCATAATAGTGTTATTTGAGAAGTGAAGTGATTCGTATTAAATTTCAAAAATATATAAATGAATAAAAATTTCAAATTATCTTAATACTTTCCATTAATATGACATGGTGATATTTTTAAGAGTGCATTTTGATATTCATTTTTTTGTTCATGAAGTTAGTGTTTATTTTCAGAAATGAAAGCAGTTGATTTGTTGTGAAGAAGCTTAATTTCGGAAACATAATTTTATGATCATTAATTTTAGTTTTACAGTGAATGTAAGAAAGAATTATTTTGAAAAATAAGGTTTAATCAAAACACAATCTAAAATAAAGATCAATGTAACGAATTAATATAAACCCAAATATAAAAAGAAAATTATAACACCATTTGGTGTATATTTGCTAAGCACTTTATTACTTTATTTGTATTATCTTCAGGAATCATTTCTTATGATTATTCAATATTGAACAGGTTTTGAAATAAACACTAAATGCTTTTGAATATTTGACTAAATATTGTAACAGAATGTTTTGATTGCAATTTCAGAATTTTTGTAACTTCAACTGTCAGAAAAAAATCTATTTTTTTCAGTAAGAAATCAAATCTGTGTTTGCTTTGCATATTACGATAAAGTCTTTTTTACATGAAGATTGAATTAAAAAAAAAGAATTGTTTAAATTGGAATTCGAAATGTTAGCAAAAATTCAGAAACGAATAACTAACTATTTATATTTAATTTGTGAAATTGGGCAAGTATGAAAGTTTGAATAAAGTGACTTTTCTAATCTATAGTTTATTCTTAAATATTCATTTTCAATGAAATATAAAACATTGTAATACGCAAACAATAATTTGCAGTATATTGGTATATATATATATATATATATATATATATATATATATATATATATATATATATATATATATATATATATATATATATATATATATATATATATACTAGTAGACTGAAAAAAGTCGACTTTCCTACCCAGATTACATAAAAATAAATAAAAAAAGATAAAACCATATTCAAATCAAACATAGACTAATATAAAAAATTTACTTTTCAAAAAATTATTTTCTTATGTGAGTAAGAAAATCGAAAGAAAAAAACTGTAAACAATTCATCGCTCCAAGCATTAAATGAAATTGACGTTGTAAGAGCATACTCAATGATAAAAAATTATATTTACTCACAAACAATAACAAAAAATTACAATTTTTGCATACAGATTTTTCACACAGATCGATCAAGTGGCTACATACTTAAAAATTATGGCATTTTTAGAAAATCAAAGTTTTATTCAATCAAAAATCAAAGTTAAAAAAATTAAGGAAACTAATCTGAAAAATAATTTACAAGAACAAATAAAGAAATAAATCATCATTATTCTTATTAAATTAATTGTTTAATATTTTCAAGTTTAATTATTAGAATGTATTATTTCCTATGATAAAAAAGTCACAAAGTAAGTCTTTTTCTTTAAAGACTTTCACGTAAACTGGTTTTATGATGGTTGACAAGTTATTCCATAGTATCAATATCTCGAATTAATAAAACTGGAGACATCGATTGTTCAATACATAAATTTTAATTTGATCTAGTCAGATATTTTTATATCTAAAATGTATTCACTATAAATGTTTCAAACTGTATAAAAATTTTAATGACTCAAAATATTTTTAAAGGAGCATATTTTTACAGACGCAAAAACTATTTCCAAAATATATTTAAAATAAATATTTTATGTTTTAAATTCTCTGATTTGAATTGGAATTTCCCGTCTCCATCCTAGTGCATTATCATTCTCTATTCCTCTACTTCTTAGTACCATGCTCTGGAAATATCACATCTCATTTATTGGAAATACATCTACAATCACATCGAGAAGAATAAAATCAATCTATTTATTTCTTGAAAGCTACTATGTTTTTTGCATATTGCAGTCCACGATAGTAAATTAGAATAGTAGCTATATTTATCACTGTTTCAAAAGAAACGAGACAATATGAATAGTATTCTTTTCCTAGTATTGCATATTTTCATTTAATTTAAATTTTACTGAAAAGGAATTAAGCAGCAATTTTCAACGTAGTTTAAATAAATGAATTTGCTAATTTTTGTGTGCTTTGTTTACCAAATTTTTCGATTTGTCATTTTTTATTATTTATGAAAAATAAAATATTAAATGTTTGCATTCAAATTTCTGCTCATATTTTTGCAATAGATTCTTATAACAATTTATATTTATGCTGAATAATCATGTCATTATGACGAATACAGCTTTTTTTCTATTTCTGAATTATAATTTTCTTTTTCTTTTTTGTAAACTCCCTACTATTTTTCCAATAAGTAGTCTTTTTATACAAATTTGAAAGTATTTAAAAATGATTGTAAGCTTACTTTAAAGTATTATCAGCGATGTTATAACTAAATTCAACCAAATTCATTGATTGAAAGAAAATTTGAATTAAGTATTTTATGTTTATTTCAATACTTAAACCACAAGAAAAGTGAAAATCAGCAAATTACTTACAAAATATTTTAATGATAACTTATAAAATAATTTACAGTGTTTTAATTTAAAGCTCTTCACTTTTAAAAAAATACGATAAAATAATTTATAGTATTTTTTAATACTTGGGTTCGGCTATTTGGGAAGACTCTGTGACCTAGAGAAATAAACACAAAAGTGCAACAATCCAATGAAAATTTCGCCTAAGTGTTACAGATACATTTAAAGCGACTCCTACTGATACTCTTTTAAGAATAACAAGTATTAATCCGCTTCATTTATTTATAGAAGCAGATGCAAAATTTGTTTGATTAACCAGAGTGGAAATGCCCTCGTCCACAAACCTATTTTTTCCTGATCTAAATTTAGTGGAGGAGAATACCGAGAACAGCTATTCATTCGGGATCCTTTAATGAAAGCAAGGTAACAAGCATTGACACTTCAGATAACAGCGATAATTATCAAAAAATTTTAACTTTCAATTTTTATATTTATGTAAAAAGTTTTCATTAATTATGTACAAATGTTGGGAAATTTATATGTGTGATACTGAATTGCATCATCCACATTATTTTTCTTTACTTTTATAACCCTATGTTACAGATTTGTGTTTAAATCATTATTATGCAATACATATTATTTGAAATGTTTTACATAATTTAATAATTATTGGATTATGTGCACTAGTAACGGGAAAATTTTAGTTTATTTCAGCTCACATGTAAGTCTTATTATTATTATTTTCACTAATTGCATTTTTATTAAAATTCTAAATTATTGCAGATCTTTCTCTTTGTTTTTTTTTATCTTTGTAATATGTGATATGTGACTTCATGCATAATTTCAGCATGTAATTATCATTTTAATATAATATTGTTTTCTCCATTTTAGTAACACTGTGATACATACATAAAATTCTCATATTTAAATGTTGTTGTTATAAAAACAGCATCTTTTACCTCTACTGTTATAGGATTTGTTAATTTTTGTGAAACGTAGGGAAATGTGTGTTAATACTGTGTGGTGTAACTTTCTAATTTATTTTAACTTTACGAATAATTATCCAATTATTTTAAATTTAGTTGATTTCTTTAGATAATTTGCTAATATAATTTTTTCTCCCTGTAATTTTACTCTTTCTAGCGGCTTCAAACCAAACCGGTAGAACTCCATTAACACAGGAATGTTTACTGGTGTCCACATCCACCGCATTTAAATAAAATATATTTCTCAGAAAATTAAATCCATTTTTGTAATTCTAAGATATACATTATCTAGTCTTTAACAAACTTTCAAATAAATCAGTGTATTTTTTTAAAAAAATGTTTGAATAATTAAAATGTAAGATATCTTTAATTAAATATTAAAAGTCAAATTAAAATTTTTAAACATAAATAAGCTAAGATTGTTTATATTCTTAATAGTGCAAATAAATTTAGCGTATAAAAGATTAGGAATAATGCAAATTACACAATGTAACTGATAAGTTTTAAACATGAATAAATATTTTCGCTACTTTGTTGGCGTTCGATGCTTACTTTCATTCAAACATTTGCTTAGTTAAACATTAAAACTTCTAATTGGTTTGTGTCTATTTACTTGAAGTGAGATGAATGCTTTATGATACGCATTTTTCAAAAATAATAAAAATAGAAAAGCCTAAAAGTAATAATATTGAGAGAATTATTAAATAACTAATGAAATGATTTAAACTATAATAAATGTGAATAATATTCGATGCACGATTTTTTATTCGTAATGCAAATAAATATATTTCTACCTTATCAAAATACATTTTTAAAATGATAATATTAATATTTAAATTAATAAACTACTGTTCTATAAAAAGTAATCATAATTTATTAAATAATTATATTACACTTTGATTAAAAAATCTCTCAGGTAATTCGAATTCGATAAGGCAGTTAAATAGCTGTAGAGGGTGTTGTAAGCGATTTTAATGTCCAACAGAATCACTTCATTACCGGGAGTACTCTTCACTGACTATGACTTGCATTCTTATGTCATAGTCAATGCAGTCAAAATAATTTCAGTCAACGAATGTAGTCAAGGAATTTCAAGAAATAAACCCAGAAATCTCCCAAGCACCTACCTTGATTGATATACAAGAAGACAACTGAATTGATTATCAAATTCACGTTATTATACAGTGGTTTGAATTTAATCCAGAACTTTTCGTATTGATATAAAACAAAATTCAACTCTTTAAGAAAGATTTTTTATTATGTATATAGTTAGAAATATTTTTTACATAATATGTCTAATATTATGTAAATAGAATTATTTATAGAATATTTCATTATTGATTATTTATCTATTTATATTATTTTACATTTATTTAATATTTATATAATTTTTCCAATTATATTTTTAATCTTATATTATGCATGCATTATATATGTGAAAATATTTTCAAACTTTTGGCATTTGAAAGTTATATATATTTGTAAACAATAAATTTTGATTTTAATAGTTGTTTTTAATTTTAGAAATTAAGGAATTAAAATTGTATGAAAATTTTACTATGAGGAATTTGCATTTTTACTAATTAACATATTTATGTATAGCAACCCCGAACGATCACATGTACAGATGCAAATGTTGCTGCCAGGCGTAGGATCTGCAACCAACATTTTGGCAAGGCAACAATCCCTGACCTTGACTGCCCAAGAAACCTCTCCTCTACAATAGCTCGGCTACGTACTGGACATTTTAGGGGCATGATCACCAACTGGTATTAAATCCTATCCCCACTGCAAGCACTGTCCTCAATCCCAACTGACACCGGAACATGTTTTTAACTGAAAAGCCATAATCCGTTCCCTCTTCCTTCATGGAGGACCACCAATCGAGATCCTCCATGGCCTCCGGGCCCCAGAAGTGGCAGACCTCATCACCAGGACTTTTGGAGGAACATAAAATTCATTTGCACTTTGCACCTTTATGGACACGACAACAACAAAAACAACATATTTATGAATATACTTCAAACTGTCGTCATATATATGAAAAGAATAGTGGCTACTTTTCCTTATTTCATCATATATAATTGACTAAAATTGTTTTTTAAATTACCTCTGAAAATAAATTTGCATAAACAAATTCTTATTATTCTAATTATCTGTGAATAATTTAATAGTAATTCTTTATATTGAAATGACACTTGAGTAATATTTATATCTTACTTCATAAGCATTTCTACAAAAGGTTATACTTAGATGAACAGAAAATTAATTGTCTTATAATAGACTGAAAATATATAAATGTGTTTAAAATCCAGATATCATTTTTAAATTTTTAAGAGCATCAATTTTTTAATTAGAAATTAACATTTTGTGATGATTTTTATAAACTAAACACTTTATTGTTACTGTTCGGGAATTCACTTATTTATCTTATATCAGGTTGTTTGAAACCATTTAAAACTAAACAAATCATTTTGAAACCATTCATAAAAATTACAATGCTCTAAACTCCTATACGATATATGTATGAAATTGTGAAGGTCTTCAAAAGAAATCTTCAGGTAATATTTGCTTGTTTCATATTTTAAGCAACGATCATTTGATTCACCTTCAGTATTAAAACGGTTTTTGACTGTGTCGACTCACAGAAAATGATCACGTTTTCCCATCTGGATGGAACTTTGGGCTGGATGGCCTTAGTAGCTTCGCATTAGTACGGTTCAATAGAGCATGCATCGCGTGCTTCTATTGGTCTAAAGATTATGGGCATCGCGGTAGTCAACCATGCGAATGATGCGTTCAGCCATTTACGATCCATCAGGATTTTCGGCCCTTAAAGCCAACCAAGGAAATGGGACGAAAAGTATTTGATGTTCCCCTGTAATTGGTTAAGATGGATAAAACTTGGTTTCTCTGACTCTGCTTTTCAAATATTGCTTTTATAGGATGGGTAGAATTGTATTCATAATCCATATAATTGTTAAATAGTTGCGGGAAAAAATAATCAAGAAATTCATTACTTTAATTTACATTTTAACAGTAAAATTTGCAAAATCTAATAAAAAATATTAAACATTAAGAGAGAAATAGAAGCAAATATTTATTAATATGTTACACACACATATTATTTATACATTTATAATTAAACTATTATTACTAGATTTATTTTTAGTTGTGTGTTTAATGTAAGTTTAAATGTAAGAAATAAAAAGTTGTTTCCAGTTTGAAATGTTGAAAATATAATATCTCTCATATTTAAGTAATATATTACAAATTTTATTAGGAATTTCATATAACTTATTTAACTACAAATTACTTAAGTTTGAAAAATTAACTTTTTTCTTTTTTAATAAAATTATAATCCTTCCCTTATAAATCAAAATATTTTGTCATTATAGTTTTAAAAATAGGAGAAAAGGAAAATTTGTTCTTGTGGAATAATATTTCGACATCAAATTATTTTTTGATTTATGCTAGATTTCGAGATGCACATTGGAGACTAATAAAATTTTTTATATACAGATAAATAAAGTTTATCTCTTTTAACTTTAATAACTAAAATAATTGGGTTACGTTTGGCTGTTAAATATGATTAAGGAGAGATATACTTGACAATTTAATATGCGTTTCTGAACACTTTTTCTCGATTTTTTAAAATTTCAGATAACGTAAAGCTAAGCGATTGTATCAATTTTCATTCAAATTTCAAACAAAATAAATTTTCAATGTAATATAGATCACATCAGAAGGGTATTCTAGCAATTAATCTTTTTCAAAGAGTGATATAATTATATGGATACAAAATGTGGTAATTAAACCAAAATAAACAATTTCATGAAAATAGATAAACATTTTATAATTAAATTATACCTTTACATTGCAAAGGACAATTACGTTGCTCATTTCAATTATAAAAATTTTAAACAACATGATAATTTTATTATTAAGTTGCTTACATAATGTAGATTCTTGAATAAAAATTCGATCACATAGTTTAGAATGAAAATGAGAAATTAATTATTAACTAAACAACAAAATTTTGATGCTGGAAATTTTCTAACCTATATTTTGAAATTCAGGAAATTATTTTAAAATGAAACAATTCCAAGGGACTCAAAAACCTTGAGTTTAATTCAAAGAAATATTTTTTTGATTATTGAACTTATGATGGTAATTTCAAGTTATTTATAAAATTAGGAAAAATTTCCATTATAAAACAATGTTTAAAATATATCAAAAAAAATAAATAAATAAAAAATTCATTAACAAAAAAAACCAAATTTTAAACTGTTTTAAAAAGGAATACTACAGTAGTTCAGTAATTCGGATCATCCCTGGCCAGCAATATCCCTCAATATTGAAAAATAAAATTGTGCGGAATTTGCTATCACTCCATTACTTTTCACGCAAATAATATGGAAGAGAAATTGACTGCACATTTTATTCATTGAGTTACCACTTCACAGAAGAACATTTCATCAGTTACTAGTTTCTTTATTTATGATTTTCACTATCCGAGGACCTGATATTTTTTGGTTTTATATGAATTTCTAACATCTTTTTAAATCGCAGTAATTTACGAATTTCAGTTTATCTTATAGACATCTTCTTACAATATGTTCACCAAATTTCCCAAAACACATTTAAGTCAATTGTAGAACATAGTATCTTATTATTTCACAAAAGATAGATGATATTGATCGTTGCTATGAGACATACATCTTTAAATGCTTTACCATTTAAAAACTATCATAAATGAATGCTAAATATTAATTTATTAAGCGTCTCCTAATGGTGAAAATTGGAACTAATTGTTTTTCCTTCATTCAAATACATTCTCACACAATGCCCTATACAGAATTTTATATCTTTCCCAATATATTCTGCAAGAAAGTTAAAAATAATAATATTTAATTTTGGGCATTAGTATTTATATGCTTTATAAGAGTATAAATATTTGTGTGCGAATGAGAAAAGCTGTTTACTATTGTGTAATATATAAATGTAAACGTCCACATAATTTTGCAAATCAAATCAATCCTCAAAATATATATTTAATTAAGTAATTTTATTGTTTTTTATGAATTGACTTTTTTATGAGTTACGTAAGAGGTTCACGATAACATATCCCTGGAATAAATATTTGGAGAACTAAACTTTTCATGTAAGGGAAATCTTTGTTTCTGTATAGCATTGTATTTTTGCATTTGCTTTTGTATCTGGTACTTCAAATCAAACTAGATTTATTTAAAATATCCTCTACGAACTGTCCAAAAGAAAAGATCAATATATTTATTTCTCAAGACAAATATTTATTATACATTCGGAATTCCAATATATCAATCTAGTGCTTCTTTTAGAATCATCTCTTCTTTTCGAGAAATGAAATAAAATGCATTTGTTTACTCTTTTATTGCACAGTTTTGTTCGTTCTAAACTTCAAATAAGCAAAAAGTTACATAATAACATTTTCTTTTAATATATACATTCGATATATTATATATATTTTCATTTATTTATGAAAAAAATTTGCTCATTGTAAAAAAAAAAAAAAATTACTTTTTGAATTTTCTTGTTTTTCTGCTTAAATGGAACCAATTTATGACTACAAAATTTTACTTTCTATGAACCACTTGTTACATACGTCTTAATTTGAGCATGACCAGGAAGCACGTTTTAAAGTGGATTTCGAAACCCAAAGCTATCAGGAGATAGTCGAAGGTTTACTAAACTGCTAAATTGAATGTCTAAATATTAATTTTACAATCACCATGTCAGAATATTAATTTTACTATAACCACGTCAAAAATAGTTTCATTATGCCATTAGAAGTATTACCTAAACAGTTGGTTGAAGTTTATTTTTTATGGAAAAATATTCATTTTTTCAAAGTGGCAACCACGGGCTAGAGGAATGACCTCACTCTTCAGAGTGAAAGATGCGAGACTCTAGCCACTCATGAGAAAAAAGCGATAGATGTTTCGCTTATGTTTTCTTCATGTATGTCTGTCGAGATTGTGGTGGGTGCTTGAAGGTTTTCCTGGTTTCCTCCCAATGATTCAGAAATACGGTCTACTATCTATGAAACTTCCTCCCTGAAGGCAATTTATGTTGTTGACTTTAAAATGCCTTACAGCAATTATAGGCCGTTAGTGCAATGAGTGTTGCTCTTCTGCCTTCTGCATGTTCGTCTGTCGAGACAAGAGTTTGGCATTCTTTTGGATTTCCTACCTTGCGACATGAAAATATTGCAACTTATCTAAGAAAAGTTCTATGGAAATACAATTATGTGGTAAATTGTGGAATACCTTACAGCATCCAGTAGTTATCAAAATTTCAAAAGAGATGAACATTTATATGCATTATATTTTATTATCAAAGGGTTATTATTTTAAAATTGAGGATTTTAAATTTGAAATTTATAATATATTCTGTATCTTTATTTAAATGGTAGATTTAACTGGAAAGTGGTATTAACTGAAAAGCTATTTCATTTAGAAAATATACACAATCTTATTAAATAAATATTAAATTATGGTTGCTAGTGTTTTTTTTCCATAATGAACACCATAAATAAATGCTTTTATAAACATTGGTATTTATATAAAAATTATTTATATGAATAATCAGAATACTCGTAAATTTATATGACTTCCGGTCAATCTTCAGACATTCTACATTTAAATTTGTGATAATAGTATTATTTTACAGATTAATTGAAAAATTCATGTTATTTTCGGTTTTATAATTCTGATATTAGTCTATTGAATACATTTTATAATTACAAATTTGATATTAAACTATTAATCTCATGATATATGACTATTTTCGTTTCAATATTTTTATTCAATAAAATTGAAATTTTGATAGTATTCTCTTTTCTTTATTTTATAAAATAAATTGCTTCAAATTTTAAGATATTGTTCTATTAATAAATAATACGAAAGACACATCCATGTTCACTGTAAATTGAATGAAAAATAAATATTTAATGAAAGACCCTTATTCTCCAAATATACACGTGCTTTTTAAAACTGAAGTAGATGTATTAATAAATTAGAGATACAATATATAATTCTCAGAATACTGTTAAGATACACATGAAAAAGTAGGCGATTCAAATTTTTTACCGTTATTACTCGCGGAGTTTGGGAATCTCGAAATCAGAAAAATCTTTTCACAAAAAAATTCTACATCGGTTTATATCAAGTAAAAATATGAGAAATTCGATTGAAAATCTTGAAAATGGTTATGTCTAGACATTCCATTGGAAAAAAATATGAAAATATATTCTAAAAATATTTGAAAAATATCGAAATCCTTTCGCATCATTCTTGTAATATTTTACATAAATTCTTTGTAAGAATACATATCTCGAATTTATTTGTATTATTCAAAGTCACATGTTTGATTTCAAAATGCGCTTAAAAATTAAAGATAATTTTTACAAAACAAAATTCTAGTTTAGAGAGTACTATTATTTATTCAACCAATTAAGCACATAACACTGAAGTCTTAAAAAACACAGTAAATGAAAGTAATTATAGAAAATAATATTTTCTTCATTGCGTGTCATTAGATTGAAAAAAAATGATATTTTGCACGATAAAATGAATGTATTATATTTTATTAATTATGGAATTTAGGAATTTACAACAGCAAATTGTAAAAATTGTTTTTATAATATCGCTAAAGCTAAACACTAAGTTAATAAACATTAAGTTATAATGCGAACGTCATATATATTGAAGAAGTTTATTCGAAGGATTTTTAACAATTACACTGGATTTTTGATTTATTTATCAATATAGAAAACGTGATTATTTATATTGGTTTTGATAAAACTAGTAAATGTAATTTTAAAGGTAAAAAATTAATATAATAAAATCTGATATTTGTTAAAAGTTTAAAAGAATGTTATATTTAATGAATTAAATTGTATCTACAAAATTTTCAACAATTATAAATTTACTAAAAATCAAATATTACGATTATTTAATCGTCTTAAATACAGTGATATTCCTATCAATTTTATTTTAAAATATGTAGAAAGTAAAGAATCGCTTGTAAGGTTGAAGTAATGCGAAGTGTTTACAACTACTGAAGTGCCAATTAAAGAAATTCTTATAAAAACCATGAAAACACACCCACTGTCACTTTAAATCATTTTAAATATACTACAACCTTGAATTTACTCATTGTTTCTAATTTATTTTAACTTTTTAAATTTAACTCATAACTTTTCAAATTACTTTTGGCAACCATAAATTTATCCCAATTTAACAAATGTGTTTTAATTTGCAGGTATTGATATCTTCTATTGTATTTTTTTATTTCCTTCTACTACGGATTTGTGTAAACTGCTTTAATATTTTGTGTGCTTTAATTTTTGATAGTAATGTTTTTGTGCTGCTGTTTCCTTTAACACCGTAACACTATTCGGAGAAATTGCTCTAAGATTTTTAGAAACATGTCTTTCATGCTTGTCAGAAAAGAGAGTTTAATTTGGAGAGTTGACCATCTCCCTCCTGATTAAGACGTGGTTCCTACGCTTTCCTCCTTTTATTTGTATTGCTTAGTTTTGTCTTATTATTGTCAGTGATTTTTCAAATTTTAATTTTTGTTCTTCTTGATGTATCTTTTTCTATCCACATTGGCATTTCTTTCTTTAGCAGCATTTCTACGGGTTAGATTGCCTATAGCTTATATTAGCTGATATTGTATTATATTTTGCTTGCTTTATATTGAACTTGCTACTTTATATATATATATATATATATATATATATATATATATATATATATATATATATATATATATATATATATATATATATATATATATATATATATATATATATATATATATATATATATATATATATATATATATATATATATATATATATATATATATATATATATATGTATATATATATATATATATATATATATATATATATATATATATATATATATATATATATATATATATATATATATATATATATATATATATATATATATATATATATATATATATATATATATATATATATATATATATATATATATATATATATATATATATATATATATATATATATATATATATATATATATATATATATATACTGTTTTATATGCTAATTTGTTAAAATAACTTAATGGATGCTTATTAAATTTATGAAGCGCGTGCCAAAAGTTTCGACATCAACTTCAAAGTATCAATTACTAATTTTGTTTTATTTTTCGGTAATAAAAATTAAAAAATATTATTGCAATCGAATATATTTTATTATTCTTCAAGCAGATGTCTATTGAATTATAACAATGATTTTTGGATTAAATTACAAGATTGTATTATGTTTTAGAGAAACATTAGGCTTATGGTTTGTTTGCAAATATAGACTTAGTTTGTAAAAAGGAAAAAAATGTAATAATAAATCTTCATAATTCTTAGCTATAAATTCTCTTCTTAATTTTTAATTATAAATAATATCCATGCAGAAAATCAGAGAGATTTTTCTTAAATTTACAAAGCATACGATCTGTAAGCTGATATAACTGATATTATAGATTCACTATTATAAAATATGATTTTTCTTTGGCATTTTGAATATTCAAATGAATCGTAGATTTATCTGAAATTTGGATTTACTGTTATAAAATTGAAAAATTATCTTAAAATTACATCAATTCTTATCTATAAATTCTCTTCTTAATTTTTAATTATAAATACTATCCATACAGAAATTCAGAGAGATTTTTCTTAAATTTACAAAGCATACGATCTGTAAGCTGATATAACTGACATTATGTATTCATTATTATAAAATATGATTTTTCTTTGGCATTTTGAATATTCAAATGAATCGTAGATTTATCTGAAATTTGGATTTACTGTTATAAAATTGAAAAATTATCTTAAAATTATATAAATTGTTTTTTTTATAATTTTAAGATAATTTTTTTAAATTTCATTATAATTATATTGTTATTATTATAACTCCGGCTTGCGTTGTTTATAATATAAACATAATTTGTTTCTTAATATTTTTTATGTTTATTACTTAATAAAAGTAATAAGCATAAACATATAAAATAACATTTGGCGCCTATCTATCTATCTATCTATCTATCTATCTATCTATCTATCTATCTATCTATCTATCTATCTATCTATCTATCTATCTATCTATCTATCTATCTATCTATCTATCTATCTATCTATATATATATATATATATATGTATATATATATATATATATAAATATGTGTGTGTGTGTCTGTGTGTGTGTGTGTTAAATAACTGAAAAAGTAATTCTTGTTATTTAAATGCGTTGTTTTAAAGTATATTAAAACTTTTATTCAATTTTATATTGAATTTATCATCCATAACATATGGTCAAAATTATATATATATGTGTAGTACCAAATGATGTGATACAGTGTGCACAAGGTTTTTTTTAAATTGTGAATGACTTTATACTTAAGCACTTAATTTAATAGTGAAAATACGAATTATAAAACTTATATAAGCTCAGAGCTTTAACCTTTCACGCGTGAATTCTTCAAGTCAACATAAACCGATGAATCAAACTTAATCATAATTCAAGCTTAGAAAGTAACTTACAGACACATTTTTTTAAAAATAATTTTCGCCTATTAGCAAAAATGCACCACATTCAGTTCCTTGGCGAGGAAAAAGGAAAAAAAGGTTTTAATATATTATTCCCGAGAGAAAACAGAAAAAGACTAATTGTCATGTCGTATTACACATTCAGATCTGAAACCCCTGGTATTAAATGCAGTCGATCTTCTTTTCTATTTAAAATAGGATTAATGGTTTTCTTTGGACAGGTTATTAATTTCTGAAAGAATATTTTATCTTTCCTTTTTTTTTGACTCCTCATAATTTCCACGTTTTGCAACATTTCCTTTCACGGTAATGATTTACATTACAAAAAACTGAATTAAAAATAATGAGTATAGAATATAGTGTGGCAAGAATTTCCTCAAGGGAGAAATGTAATGATGAAATGTAAGTTTAAAATCATTCGCAAATGTAACGGTCAGTTACTCTCCACTGATATGAGAAATTTATTTCCAGTTTTTTTATTTTATGCTTTCTACTTAAAATATCCTCTTTTGTCTTTCTTAAGAAACACATTTTTTCTATGCTTAGTATTTTTATTTGATTTTACTTACTTAAGCAACAGTTCAACCCTAACAGTTGAAAATATTAATTCTTTTATCAATACGATTAAAAGAACGGAAACAAAAGAAACTTCTATATTTTACTATTTAAGCAGTTTAATTACAATTATTCAATGTTTTTTACATTTTCCTAATTTATCTATATTTGAAAGCGTAAGCTACATAGATATATTTATTATTTGTTTCAATGGACAGTTAATTAAAATAATAGTTGATTAAAAAGCTTAATAATATAGAGAAATAGACCCTGCAAAATTCTGAAAATATTATTCAATGGGTGTCCTTACTTAAAACATTAATTATCCTTAAATCATTCATTTTTATAACAAAATTATCTAACGAAAAAATTTCAGTCTAACAATAGAAATTTGCTAATAATTGTGCACATAAATCTAAAGATTGGGTGTACTCATATCTAAAGATGGTGCACACATATCAAAAGATCTTTTTGTAAAGTATGACATGATAAAAGGTAAAGTATGACATAAATGCCTTAGATTTAAGCATCATAGTTATTTTCAATGTAATTAAAATTTACATAAATAATATAAAATAAAATACAGTACCTTATACAGAGCCTATGCATTTGATAAAATAATGGAAAGTTATTAATTTAGCAAATAAACGAAGTAAATAATACAGGGGAATAATTAAAAAAAACTTATTATTTGCTTAAATATAATTGAAAACCTGAGTTCACTCATAATTATGTAGGTCATAGTTAATAATTTGCTTAATTCAAAAGTAGATTTAAGTAGATTTTTTCCAGTAGTACTGTTCAAGATGATCCAAATGAATACTAAACTTATTATCAATGATTAAATTTATCATCAGTAAGCGAAAACAGTTAATCTTGAGTTTATAAATTTTTGATTAAGATAAATTTATTTGCGTTGTTATGTTTGTAAATAAGGAAATTTGTTTTAACCAAAAGTTTGCATTTGTAACGAAATTTACATTTATAAAAAAACATATATATGTAATTTATACGTTCGTATTGTATCAATTCATAAAAATTAAATTATTTATTTTGAACGAATATATACTTGAATGTTAATTCCTAGATGGCAGCACAACAATCATAACGTAGAAACTTACCTTAGAATCCAGTTTCTCATGAAAAAGCGTTGACTAAATACTTTAAGTCATTGCAATTAAATAATTTTTAAATATATGTGTGTGTAGTGATTGTCTGTCTGTATATCTGCATATACTTAAGTGAGTGTTATATTGTTCAATATTAAGCAAAAATGAAGCATTTTCTCATTTTTGCTTTTTATTAAAGGTAACAAAATTTTTAAAAAATTTATAATTTTATGTTTATCTTTTATAGGAAGCTAACTTAAGCATACAGAGCATGCAATTTCTTGATAACAAATGGTTATTTTAAAAAGTTCAAGCTATTTTAATTTAAAGTAAAATTGTGAAGAATAATGTTAATCAAAATTATTTGCATTATAATGTTAGAAAAATATTTTATACATCATTTTAAAATATGTTGCTTAGTTTTTATATCATTATAAATGGATTTTTTTTATTATGTTTGAATATTGTGCTTAAGTAAATTGTAACTGAAAACATTAAAGTTGAAAATTCCAAATATTTTACGAATATTTTTAAAACTATCAGATTTAATTTGAAAAAAAAACATTATTAAAACTTTGGATTATTTTTGTTTTTTAAATGTGACAGCATATTTGCTCTTTGAGATTAAAATTTAATTTCAATTTAAAATAATCAAATAATATTTTTTAAATAAAGGAAATATTAAACTTTATATTCTTAGCAATATTTTTACTTTCAATTCTCAAATTATCTTAAAATTCCCAGAAAAATACATTAACTAATTTTGAAAAAATGGTTTTCTATAAAAGAGAATAGAATTAGATATCAAGATAGTGTATTATTATTAAAATTATTCAGTTTATAGAATTATTTTATTTATTTAAAACCATATTGCTAAATGCTTAAATTATATGTCAGTTTTAATATTTTAAAAAATCTGAAGCCAATAAATGTGTATATTGTATAACGTATAAATCATATATACCACATATATACTATAATGTATAAACTCAAATTATATAAAACATTCATATATTGTATAAACCACTTATTAATTTCATGCAATATGTTATATTTTCAACGGAAGTTATTAAAGATATGATTATTAAAACAAATTATCTTAAGTAATTTTAGAAAGTATCTATAAACCAAAAGAATATAGATTTTTGCGTATGATATCATTCCACAAATTTTAAATAAAATGAGACTTAATAAATATGATAAATTAAAATTTTTAGCTGCGAAATGATGAGTTGTAAAGAATAGTGAAGTTTACATATGAAGTTTTTGAAATACTTGCAGCAATTAAATAAATTTTATTTTCCGAAAAATTGATATTTCATAACGAGATATGAAAGCAAAAGTGCACGAGCAAATGAAACTATAACATTACTAATTATAAATTTATAGCATATTAATAACCTTAACTTTTAACAACTACATTAAAATATTGCAAGTAATGCATACAATTAACATAAATTATTTATACGCTTTTACATATACGGATCTAAGAATAAATGCTTGTAAATACAAACTACAGAGATTGTATGTTGAAGATGTTTTTATATTCTACTGTCAAAAATATTGAATAACATTTTTAACTATTTAAGCAAATAAAATTAAATATAAATTTTATATAATTTTATTTACTTTAAAATCCAACTTGAGAAATTTTTGCGAAGCTGTTTTTGAACCGATATACAAAAAATTTACTTATGATATTTTAAAATATAAATTTTTCAACTGCTAATAAAAAACTATAAAAGTAAATTTAAAATTTGTGAGATTAATTTTTATTATATAAATAATTTTTCGTAAACTGAAACGAATGTGTTAAGAAAATATAAGTAGAAATTTTTTTTTCAATTAACCTTCAATGTTAAATTTTTTATGTAAACCTAATTTTTATGTGCGAAATTAAGAAAAAAAGAGAATACTTCCCTTAAACCAATTCTGCTTGAATCCGGGAATTAGCATAAAAGGGGTTGAAAACAAAATCGCAATAAAAAAATTCAAATTAATACAAATTAAAGAAATATCCGCTAGAGAAAACCATGTTCACAGAGATTTTTCAGTTTCAACAAATTAAGTGCGAACTCTGATTTTCCAGAATATCTATATAAGACAATTTTTAAAAAAGAGATTATTAAATTTATTGAAGGTTTATGGATTGCGGGTGTATAGGCTGAAAAAATGATTATTTTCATTTATAACAAAATAATATGAACATATTTAATCAAAAACATGAGCCTAGTATTAAATGAAATAAATTATTTGCTTTAAAATTAATTATTATTTAACAATAGAGGATTTAACCAAAAACATGAGCTTAGTGTTAAATGAAATACATTATTTGCTTGAAAGCTAATTATTCCTTAACAATAGATGATTTTTATAAATATGTATCCCATATAATTTTGCTTTTTGAGAATCCTTATGTAATTAGGTATGATATGAGCTGTATACATTGAAAAGACATATAAGAAAATTTAGAAATAAGAGTTATATTAATGTAATTTACAGATAATTTTTCAATATACTTATTCACGCCGCACATGTTAGAAAGCATCATATATTAATGTTCAAAAAATTGTTTTTAAAACTAAGAAAACTGTTAGCTTATCAATATTTTTTCAAATTTTAAAAATTTGTAATTATTATAAAGAAATAAAAATGAAATCTTATAATATTTATATTAATTAGACATTATTGTAAAAATACATATAACTCCTATTACTTTATTTTTTTACAATAATTTATAATGCAAAAATATCCTTACAACAATGCCGTCCAACTTGTCTAGTGGTCAGCGTGTCTGGTTATGGATAGAGAGGTCCTTGGTTCGAATCTCAGCTCGGGCATGGATGTACTTTCTCTCTCTATCTATCCCGTTTTTGTCCTTTTCTTTGTCCTTTCACATTCTTGTATGAATGTGGAGTGAATGGTTGCCTACCCTATAAATGGGTCCCTATCGCATGTGTGTACTGAAGAAGTCGGACTCCACACCAAAAATATGGTTCAGTTAAAAAAGTGGAGCAGCGCACCCGATATTGCCAGCCTGGCTGGCACACGACAACAACAACAACATCTCTACAGCAATAAATTACTACAATTAGTGTAATTTATAGTTGTAGAGATATTCTTCGCACATATTTAAAAGACCATTTTTCTTAAAATCTATGTGAAGAACTAGTATTTTATCAATATTTTTCTTATAATTGTTATCATACAAGTTAGAAAAATAATTAAAAATAAGTGAATTGAATATAAATATTTAATAGAAAGTTTATTTTTCAAAATACACTGTCCGACAATGAAAATGCAAAAATAAGAGGGAGTTGGCCTGAAATTTATGCAAATTTCAGGGTAGACGCACTTTACCAAGTTATGCGAATGTTGTGAAATACACAACTCTCCAGCGTGGTGATCGGACTGAGAAGGGCAGTTTGGTTCTTACTACAATTCGCAGCTGACAGACACCTGGACACATCCACAGTGTACCGGCTGTAGCAAAGATTGTTGGAACATTTGTGGGGTGCTGGTGGAGCCAGAGTGATGTCAGCACGCGTGGATCGGCGTTTTCGACATAAGACGGTGGCTGTCAAAATTCTGCAGCATATGCAAGACACCCTGGATGCCTCAACATCGAACAGAACCTGTTTCCATTGACTGGTTGTTAATGCGATACATTCATGGCGTCCGTTATTGAAACTGCCATTGAACCCACAACATAGATGCCATCGTCTGGAATGGTGCCGCATTAGAAAGATGTGTACGACGGAGTGGCACAAGTTCATCTTCTCAGATGAATCATACTTCTGTTTCTTCAGTGGTAGCAGTCGCGTAAGTAAGTAGCATTGACGTGGAGACAGATCCAGTCTTGCAGCAATTGTGGAACGCCATATTGCGCGACAATGTCGCATCATCGTTTGGAGTGTCATTGCGTAGGATTCCAGGTCACCTCTAGTTCTTATAAAACTTCGTCACCTCTAGTTCGTATATGACAGCTCAACGTTACGTGGATGTTGTGCTGTTGTTGATGATTCCCCTACTTTCAGGGAGTTGCAAAATGCCTTTCATCAGAAGGATAAAGCCCGGCAGCACATTGCTCGTATAAATCAACATGCCTTGCAAGGTGTGCAGCTGTTTCTCTGGCAATATTACTGCTTTTTCAACTGTATACATCTTGAATAACTTTTAAGAAGGTCTAATTGAAAATTTCAGACAGGCTTTTTGCTACATAAATGAACCAACTAAAAACATATTTAAGAAATAAAGAAAAGTATATGTGATGCTTTCAAATACCTATTTAAGACGACCTTGAATGATAGACAATTTGTAGGATCATTTGGATCATCAGCTGTTTCTAAACAACAGTTTTTGCGTAAGAAATATGTGGGAGAAAAGAAAAATTATGGAACCATTTAGCTCTTCAAGGTATGAAAATAATAGTTAGTATGATTTGTGTATGAATTTGAATGAGATTGATAAATGGCACAAAATTCCTAAACCTTTGTTAAAACAAGATAAATTTAATGGAAAATGAAGTATTTAAACTATGACAAAAATGGCGAACCATTGCTTAGTATCTGAAAAAAATAATCTTAGCACGTGGTCTGAAACTTTTATGGCTGATATTTAAATTAAAATTTTAAAGGTGTTAAAATATTTAGTACATTTAAGTATTATTGCTAAATATGCACATATTTTATATTTCATTTATTTCAATATTTTAAAAATATTATGTTTCTTTAAAATATGTTATCTTTACATATATGAATATGTTATTTTGTATCTGAAGCTGTGTTCATTTTGCGTTTTTTATTTGATTTTATAGTTGTAAGATTTTTGTTCATAAACACACATACACGCAAAATTTTCTAATAAATTTTAAATAACAGCATTAAAATCCATTTAACAAGAATTTAATTAATATATAGCTTAAGCATTTTCCTTCTCATTATAGAGGAGAAAATTTCCTTTGTTTTCTTACCTTTATATTTGAAAATGATTACATTTCTCTTTAAAGACATGTGTCAAGATGGATTTCTTTAACAACAGCACATTATTTCGGACCATTAGAGTGCGAATTGCATGTTTCTTCTAGTCTGAAAATTAGAAGTAATGATAAAGTCAATCATGTGAGTGTAACCTTCAGCCATTTGAGACGTATAAGGAATTTTAGCTCTTAAGGGCATCTAAGTATATAAGGTAAGAATATTTGATTTGTTGTTACAGTTTTATAGAGACGAGAAGCAGATATTCTCTCAGTTTGATTGCATCCAAATTTGAAGCAATATTTTAAGACAAAATAATTATTTGTATTATACTTATTTACAATAGTGTACGATAACATGGAAATAATTTTATTGTGATTTAGACTGCATAGAATTCCTAATCAACTTCTAGGATTTTTTACTAATTTATGTTGATTTTATTGAGTAAATATAAATTTGAATAATGAACTAGTACATTGATGAAGATTACATTACAGAAATTTTAATTTTTTATTAACACCATAAGAAAACACCATTAACCAAAATCACATTAATTGCAATATAATTATTTAAATTCATAATCAATTTCTAGAATTTTTATTTTTTACTCATTTTTGTTGATTTTATTGAGTAAATATAAATTCGAATAATGAACTCGTACATTGATGAAGATTACATTATAGGAATTTTAATTTTTCATTAACAGCTAAGAAAACGCCATTAACCAAAATCTCATTAATTGCATCATAATTATTTAAATCAATAAAAGATCGCTTTTCTGATAGTATAAA
Organism: Latrodectus hesperus; assembly: GCA_037975125.1. Taxonomy (NCBI): domain Eukaryota; kingdom Metazoa; phylum Arthropoda; class Arachnida; order Araneae; family Theridiidae; genus Latrodectus; species Latrodectus hesperus. The sequence continues at coordinate 58,604,546 of CM075858.1, forward strand.
ATCAATTAAATAGTGATTGGATGCAAATTTGATGAAAAATGAAATATATCGTGCAAATTAATCAGTCGAAATAGTTTTTTTAAGGAAAATAAATTTTGATTTAGTTATGAGTTTGAATATTCAAATTTTTAAGCATGTTTCGCATTTCTTAACAAAAATGCAAAAATCTTAAATTGAAATTGCCGTTTTCTGTTACTTTTTTATATTATTATTTTTATATCCTATACATGATAAAATTTTGAAATTATACATAAATTGAAAAAAATATCAGAAATAATATCAGAATGATAAAGTAATTGACTGGAAGGAAATATTTTTTTTTTATGAATTGATAGATTATGCCTTTTACTTGATATTATTATTGTGTAATTCATTACAATCTAGATGCTTGTGATTTTGTTTGTAAAATTAAAAAAACATACTATAATAGTTGTTCCAACTATAACCCTCTAATGATGCAATAATTTAATAGAACATTTATAAATTAAATATTCTTACACAGAGCATAAACAATAGATTACTTATGCATATATTTATATTTAATATATATCTTATCGTGTGTGAAATAATTTAGACCAATAATGTTAATCTTATTTAATTCAAAATAAAACAAAACAATGGAAAATAGAAATCTGACTTTATTAATTTAAATGAAATACATTTTAAAATGGAATACTTCTACAACAAAACCCAATAATGATGTTGTCAATTATAATTCTAAATACGATAAATTATTATAAAAACACTAAATTATTATAATTATAGTCACTAAACAATTTCCCACATTAGGTCCCTTTCTTTTAAGCAGGGTCAGAAAGTCTTTCTAGAGTGTCACTGGTGCAAGCCTGATCAAGCTTCCCCGAGACATATTTTTGACTGTCTGAATTTTACTGTGAACGAGGTTTAGGAGAATCCTATTTTAATGTTAGACTTTTTAATGATTTTTGGTTTTATGGCGATGGTTTAGCTTGACTAAATCATCTGGAATCAGAATAACAACAAGCAATTTCTGAAAATTTTATAGGTTTTAAATATATTTAAAAATGTATAATAATCGTAAATAATGCTGCGAATGAATCTAGACCAATGCAATGAAATATTATATTGAATATTTCAGCTTTAGAATTAGAATAAAGTTATTTTATAACGTATTTAAACAAAAAGTTTTAAAATGAATAAAACCTTTAAACTTAAAAACATTTTAATATTAAGCAAACTATTTACAGCATACCTTCATTTCATGCTTTTCATTTATATAAATGAAGCTGAATCAAAATGATAATATTTTCTTCTCAGAAGAAAATCTTGCGAGAGAATGTGACAATTTTGTAAAAAGAATTTACAGACAATGTTTGGTAACAAAATATTCACAGTGGTAACTTAATTTAGTACATATGCAGAATATTTGTATTGGAAAAAATGAAACGAAGTCCGAATAGAAAAGTTTAAATGTTTATTAAACTGTGTTTTTTCAACTTTCAAAGTTTCCTGTTTCTTTTATTTTAGTGGTTTTCGTAACATATTAATCTTTTAAATAATGCAAATAGTATGCTGGGAACAATAGATATAAATATGCTATGAATGTCAAATTATTTTATGTGAAATTAATTGAAATGTGATTATAAAAACAAACAAATAAACAAAGGAGAGATATTCTTAAAATACCTACAAACAAATGATACCAAAATTTATAATATTCACGATCACATTACAAGCTCATTATTCACCAAGGAACTATAATTTACACTGGCCATGGTTTTTAAACGATATATTGATAAGTTTTTGTAAATTTTATTGCCCGTATAATTTAATTATTTATTTGCCACATATTTAAAATTGCCGCCTTCGAAATGGTGTTAAAAGAGGCAAGTATTATAATATTATATCTCATCAATTTCAAGCATGAAACTTGTTACTATTTGATGTACAGTTATATTCATATTCAAATACATTGATAGTTTCAAATGCTAAAATTCCTACATAATAGCACGTAGAAGAGCACGTGATACAACTGTCATGATAATTATATCCTAAGGTATCATAAAGGCAATTCATAGCTTAAACCTTGAAAAATAGTATTCAAATCCATAAAAATGCTGTATAGTAATGATATTATCTGATAGACAAGTTATTGTGTATCCTATTGTTTAGGCCTAAGAGCACAAATGGTGTATTGAAGTGTCTAAAATAATAAGATTGAAGCTAATCAGAAGCAAATTCAGATGTGTAAGTTGTCACATTATTCTTTTATAATTGGGTTATAGTCCGTTGGAATCTATGATGGAACATGAACAGATGAAGGAATCAGATCGCATACTTACGTATCAGTCACTTGTTGATCACTTTTTTTAAAATATGAGTGGTATTATGTGAAGCTCATTGCACATATACTATAAAATTCTAAATCATTAATCAAATTAAACAATCTCCTCTTCATATTGAAAAAACTATTGACTTCCTGAGATTTTCTTCACAATTTATATGTCTATCTAATTGTTAATATCAGACTCATGACCAGTCAGAATAGTCTTGTGTCAGAATTCCTGATCAAAAAATTGTTTTCCTTGTTGATTCACAAGTTATTATTCTTTCTCTTACTAATCTAAATGATTATAATAATGCACTGGTCCACTCTTACAGAAGAACGTTACACGAACTGGTTGAAATAAAGGACCACATTGCTCTTCAATGGATTCCGAGCCACTGTGATGTTTTTGGAAATGAGCAGGCAGACAGACTTGCAAAAGCTGGTTCGCTTATGATCCAGCCAAACTCCTCTTTGCCTTAGCGTAACATTAAAAAGTATAATCCTTAGTAAAATAAAGTATGACAGAGTTTCCCTTTATGCTGATGCGGCTATGGACGGGCAATGGAAAACCTCTACTTGATGGGAACAATAAAATCTCTGACTCCATTACCACGAGCTGTTGGTGTCGCTCTTTCCCGAGTGACAACTGGACATGACTATTTACAAAGGCATCTGTATCGAATAGGTGTAATGGACTCTGCTGGTTGTCCATTGTGCAATCATGATGATGTGGATGCTGCTCACTTCAAAAACTGTCCTAAAGTTTATGATTGACAACTCTTTTGAGGCTGCTAAAGGACTTCATTCTTGATTTTATACTTGTTCATCTTTTTATTGGTCTGCTCGTCGATTAATGGCAGGGATGCCAGAAGACGAGACGTAGGATAAAAAAAGTCAGAATGGACAAAGAGTTTCTATTCATAGACAATCTAGTGGTAATGATGACGTATTCAGGCATAGACATGATACTCATTTCAATATAATCAACATTGATTTGCGAATAAGTGTTTTCAATTCTGAAATCCCGTATCAATGAGGATGAGCTGAAGAGAATTCAATCTTGATGTTTGTTGATGTGCTTGCCTTTGGATAATTAAAGTCAGTTTAAAATCAGCAGTAGTTTGAAGAGATGTTGCATAACATCTCGTTGAAGAATTTTATTGAATCTTAATGTTCCTGTTAGTTCGTATTTTTACAACCGCATTGCTGTCAGAAATATAGGGCCTTGGATAGTTTATATTTAGAGAAAACGCATGTAAAAATAAGAAAATAGAAATTTCATCGTTATGTTGGAGGTAGTACATACTATCATCTCTTGTACTGTGGCTATGATGCCATTTTCGAAGATACTTGAATCTTCATTGCCTGCTTTTGCAACACCAATAGCATATGAAACACAAGCATGTGTTGACAGCAATTGCCATATGTAAGCACTGTTTAACGTTGTTTAAAAGCGGTAGAGTTGTTCAAATGTGAATAAAAAATGTATATTAGTAACCAATACTGTATCATTGATTGGTTGCATACTTTACTTATTCACATTTGAATGACTTTACCAGTTTTTCTGGATCATCAGAGTACATTGGACAACGGCTAAAGTGAAGTGTATTATAGTGTTTAACGCTATACTATTTGCTATATGATGTAGAGAACTACTATGTGTATTTAAATAAATTGTTTTAGATTAAAGCTATATGTTACTCTATAATTTCTTTAAAAATACGTTAAGAAAATTATGCACTCATAAACCCGTCTAATCATTTATATGTTTTACGTCGCCTGCCACAATTTCTTTCCATTCTATAATAATTCATAATCCATTCAAGAACATAATTGTTTTCCATAATGAAAATTTCAAATATGTACCTTCATATCCAAACTACTTTTTAAATAGATCATACAAAGGATTTACTAAATTTTTAAAAATTTTTGCCCAAATGTTGATTTACTACATTACTGCCTAAATGTTGATTTTCATTGCTTTCATAACATGTAAAACTTAAACATTTTGTATAGAATTTATATTATGCAAAATTTATCACTTGCTATCTGAAAAACAAAAAAACTGTTAATGTCTACTTCAAAGATATCTCCATCCTGATTAAAAGATGATAGTTCAAAAAATTTATTTCTGATTTTTACTTTTTTTTAATTATTAAGAAAAATTACAAAACTTTTTAAAAAAAGGAAAATTTGTGAACATGCAATTTTTAAATTAGTTCATTCATCCATAAAAATAGTTTATTAATTCTCAAACTATTAATTTATAAATTAAAAAATATTAAGCAAAAGATTAGAGAATTAAATTAGCAGAGGGATAATTCACGGCATAGTCATAAATAAATCAAACAAAAATTGAAGAATTAGAGAAATATATAAAGATTCATAGAAGGAATTTGGACATGAAAAACAATGAAAAATTACAATCTAAATGACACAAAAAGATTAAAAAACTATCAAACATGTAAACTGAGATACAAGGAAAAAGGTAATAGTATGATTTTGTATACGTAGGCAAAAAATAATATTTCTATTTAAATTTTTTAAAAATATTATTAATTTTGATGTTAATTTTACATTAATTTTAAAAGTAATAATAACAAACCATCATCATAACTTAAAAATATTAATAAAGACAATAGAATAATTTTGATTAAATCAACATATTTGAGATGTTTTATATTTGCGCCGAATTTGTCTACTCTTCTCTCTCTCTCACACACACACTAAAAATATTTCATCATATCAATTTTATTAAAAAAATAAAAGAAGATATTTTAGTTAATTTTACAAAGATTGTATAGTGCCTCTTTTATTTTATAGCTTATATAGCATATCTCAAATATTTGCTTCTTGCTCATAATTTTCAAAATGTATATATCTTAAATATCACAATCAGCCCCATTTTGCATGTTAAGGTGGATTCTCATAACAAATTTATGATTATAAATGTCTAATATTTAAATATAGTATATTAGATTAAAGTTTCAAAAAAGTATTAGCACAGGAGAAAAATCTTTTCAATATTTATTTTTATTCCCAAGTGTAAGACACACTCTTGTGACAGAGAATACTTTATTACTCAATCTCTATATAGCAGAACATCATAATGGCTTCCATTCCACCTTTTCTGTTTTGATAGAGCTTTCTAGAGAATACACAAAATATACTATTTGGGAAAATCACCAGTAATCTCATTCTCATTTTTATGACTTCCGTATTTCTTTTTCATAATACTTCACTGAAAATATTCCCTGAATTGAAATAGATTTATTAAATTTTATGTGAAACCACCATTTTATTTGAAAGCCTCAATTTTCATCACTATTCAAGATTTCCAATTGAAAACTCCTATATACGGTATATTATTTGATCGTAATTTCTTATATTAGAGGACATTTTTTGATTTGCAGGAAAACGTTTTAACTTATAAAATTTACTTTTATTACTTTTAAAATTATTTTAGAATTCTCTTTCCATCAAACCTTTTCCATAATCCTTGAATAGTTCCATCAAACCTTTTCAATAGTTATATGTTACACTGAAAAGCCGTGCACCACAGGGATTGCGAATTGTTAGAGTTAATAAATAAATCATTAATTTAGTTCTTGAAATATTTAGATGTATTTATTACATTAAATTTTGTTGTAAGTGCAGCGTTGTTTGTAAAAACTCTATTTAATTTTAAAGGTAAAATATCGCATATACATAAGAATTTATTTTTCCGTTTTCTGTGTACCTATTTCAAAGGAAATAATGTGATTATGTATTCTAAAATTTTTATCCAATCTTTATTCGTTTCCCCTTCGTTGCACATTAGTGAAACAAGTTTGTAAAATTGTAATACTGGATAGTTTTGCAAATTTTAATGGCAATTTTGAAAAGGTAAATTTTTTGCGAGGTTTCAACTTGCAAAGGATCTACATTAATTTGGTTTAATCTCTAATCATTTGAACATTTAAGTTTACTTCCTTCATTAGCTAACATTAAAAAATTTATCAATAGTTTTGTTGTAGGTATAATTTCAAAGATTAATGTTGCTATTGTTTCCAATCTCCCATTTAGTTTGATATCGTCAGATCAGATTAATGAAACCGTTGACTTTAATGAAGTGATAAACAAGAAATAGAAATAGAAGGTAGTTAAAGATATTTGTCAATATGTTCGTAAGAGGAAAAAGCAGCTTATAAAAAGAAATGATTGGAGCAACATGAAAATTCGCGCACCATGAAGCAGAAGTTTGTCTTACTTCCATAACTGTTATTGTTAGACGTACTTTTCTCAATTCTCCTAAGAACACCTCTTTGTTATGACGAGGATATATATATATATATATATATATATATATATATAATAAGTTTGAAGCTTTTGACATCATTTTCCAAAAGTAAATAGTTTTGTTAGTGATTACATTATTCTATTATCCTACATATATGTCATTATCAAATTTAAATTTTGTTTTAAAATAAAAAAATTAATGATTTTTTAATAAGTCGTTTAAAATTTTATTCAACTTCATAATCATACTTTCCCTTTTTGCAAAATAAAAGAGAATTAAGCAGATATTTTCTTAATTAATCAAATACTGAGCTCAACATTTTAATTTTATAATTTATGTGAGGATTGATGACTTTATATTCATTGGTAGTTTACTATATTTTTAGCGCCATAATTTTTTAAAAAAATATGAAATGTATTATATGTAAGTTATACATATGGAATGAAATTTTTTTACATAAAATGTTATAAAAAATATAAAAAATTCCAAAAATAATTATATATTTGTCACTAATAAAGTTTAAAAAATTCAGAAGATTACACTTCTTCCTCATTCAAGTAAAATGGCTGGATTTCTGAAAGGAGTTACCAAAATTATAAAGGAAATAATAAATTACTACCATAAGATACAGAATTTGACTCTATTTCACATTCAGTAACATAATAAGAACCAAATTTCACTTCATTTAGCATCTATTTGAGAGCAATATTTTCAGCTAATATATCTTATCTAGAAGCAAAGCATACATGATATTCAAGTAAAAGGGAAAAAATGTCACGCTTATAAGGAAAATGATCTTTTTGTATTTTGATTTTAACCGTAAAATATAGCACTTACGCTGTAAATAAAGAGTAAATTTTTTGTAATATGTAATTCCAACACCGATTCCGTTTATAGTTTCAAGTTTATAGTCACATTTTTCTGAAGTGGATTTTTGAATAAGTCTTTTTTTAAAAAATAATATGATATATTTATATATTCTTTGATTTGTTTTCCAGTGAATGAAAATATCAGGGGTTAAATATTACTGAAGCATGTATATTAAACTCTGGAATACATATAAATAATATGAATTTACTCGTAAGAAACCTCATTGTAATGTAAATTATCAATTACATATTTATTGTCTAAAATATAAAAATAATATAGTGAGTTTGAAATTATTAAAAAATTTATTTTGTCATTTTTAAATGTTTATAGAAACTCTTTTTGCTACAGATTGATAATTTTTTCAAAAGAAAAAACATTTAAGATATTTAATAATACAATTTCATCGTTTAAAATAGGGTAATATAGATATGTTTTTGGATTAATCCTAACTTTTCTTACTATACTAAAATTTTTCTGATATTTTTTCTTTGAATATTACTTCACTATTTAATTTAAAGAAGAATTGTTTCAAGTGTATGAACCATTAGAGTAAACAATTGTTGTAAATTCTTGAATCACAATGATAATATTTTACCTCGCTATCAATTGATGAAGAGATTTTAGTCTCATGTTTAAAAGTCTAAAATTTAAAATCGATCTTTAGACTCTAATATTCAAAAACATCCTATTATGAGGGTAGATTTTTCATAAACTTGTAGTATTCCAATAGCGCAAATGAGGAAATCCTAAATTTATCACAAAAATATAAATGCAAAATAAGAAAAGCAATACCATATCTTATAACTCAACATTAGTTGCATTTTAAACAACGAGAAATAAAGTTTAATACTTGAGCAGATTCACTTATTGTAAATGATTGTAAAATTCCAGTTGAAAGAGAATATCATATTTTGAAAGAAGTCCAACGAATTTCTTAAAGGATTTTCTTACGTTAGATACACTTACAAAAAGAAATTGATTATACTAGCCATATTTATCTACAGCAAGTTACGAAGCTAGAAAGACAAGATGGCTATAATGTTCTTAAGCATTTACTGGACATTGCATTTCTGAAAATTTTTATACATAATTGCCATGCTTAAGTGTCGTAGTAAATGAAGGTTCGGAAACCCCCTTCCAAATATACGCATTTATAAATAAGAAATTTAGATTTAGATATTTATATACTTTAAGGAAATTATGATTAAATATTAGTTTATATTTTGCCGTGGTAGCCTAAAGGTTAAAGTATCGGCGTTCCGTCCTGAAGGTCGGGGTTCATTTCCCAAAGCCGCCCCCACCGAACCAACCGAGTACATGCTATACACATGCTTGTTAAATCTAAAAATTGAAATGCCTGTAATCAGTTGTTGAGCAATTTCCATGGGTGTAATGGTCTGGAGAAAATTTCCTAACCTTTCAGATTAATGTCAGAATTGAAGGAATGGATTCTCTGGCTGTGCCATCTATCGGAAAAATACATACATAGTGGTGCAGGTGGGCTCTGGACACACGTTTTAGGTTAACAGGTTTGGAATATTCGCCCATCACCAAGTGCCTCTAATTTTGAGGTTAGTTCAGGTGTGACCTCGTCACCTGATGAGGTCCCACCTGAACCCTCCTCTCCATCTTCCGGAGGAATATAAGAGAAATGTCGTATTTTCACCTTCGTGGTGTCTCGTTAAAACGAAAGATGCACCTTACTGACTTAAATTCACATAGCCTACGACGAACTTGGCTTGTATTGGTGTCATAAGTAACAACAACACTCACAACAATATATTTAGTCACTCATCTTACAAATAACGATTTTCAATGTAATATTCATTTCAATTAATCTAAGAAGTGATACACTCTATTTTTAATTTTTCATGAAAAGTGATAAGCAGTTTTCTTAAAATATTTATTGAAGATAGTTTTCTATCAGAATATTTCATATAGTAAATATTTAAAACAGAGTTTTATTAATTAAAACTTATTGTATTATCAGAATACAATGATAAATGTTATTAATATGTTTTGAGTTTCAAAAATTAATGTTTAATAAATATAAATAATATTTATTTACAGTGAAACAAGTGATAAATTTTTCAACATTTTTAATGAGATACGTTAAACGCATAAAAACTATTAAATTAAAATGGATAGTTTATTTGAATCTCATTTTACAATATCAAAATTCTAATAATGTTTGATAATACTTTTATTCTTCCAATAAATACATTTAAATTTTCCTTTCTAATATTTCTGATTTCCCGTTTTTGTGTGATACGCTTACTTTAAATATATATTAACTACGAAAATATCCCCTTTGATTAATATTTTTTTATTTAACAAATATCTATTAAAATCATTATAAGAAGAAAATGAGAATACGTTTTATTCACTCTTCTCATCCTATGCAAATGATGTCGTGGTCGAGAATCATATGTTGTTTTAAGAAAAAGGAATAATAAGATCCCTCAATAACTGGAAGAACCAAATAGGTATACACACACACACACACACACACACACACACACACACACACACACACACACACACACACACACACACACACACACACACACACACACACACACACACACACACACACACACACACACACACACACACACACACACACACACACACACACACACACACACACACACACACACACACACACACACACACACACACACACACACACACACACACACACACACACACACACACACACACACACACACACACACACACACACACACACACACACACACACACACACACACACACACACACACACACACACACACACACACACACACACACACACACACACACACACACACACACACACACACACACACACACACACACACACACACACACACACACACACACACACACACACACACACACACACACACACACACACACACACACATATGTATATATATATATGTGTGTGTGTATGTATAGGATATGAAACATATGAAAAACAATAACGAATAATAAAACTAGTGAAATGAAATTTGTAAAATAAGTAATAAGAATAAAATAATGTACAATACAAATAATAGGAGGAAAGCATAGGTTGTATGCCTTCTTTAGGAAGGAAATGGTCAACTATGCAAATTAAACACTCTTCTCTGACATTTAAGAAAGACATATGTATAAAGATCTTTCAGCAATTCTTCCGAAGAATGTTTGTAATAAAGAAAAGAAGCATGAAGATATTTACATTAAAAATTAAAGGAAGAATCTTTATCAAAGCAAAAAGTTAACAAATCCATATAGAAATTGTATTTTGAAAGCAGATATACTTTCAAAATATCAATACCAGCGAATCAGAATCTATTTAAATATTGGAATAAAGATAAAGTTGCCAAGAGGTATTTGAATATTCATGAATATTTATGAATTTGAATATTTAGGGGGACCTTCTGTAGTTGTAAAAACTACGTAATACTTCAATCTTCCAAGTGATTTCCTACTTCCTACATATTTTAAATAAAACTGGCTGAAATATTATTGTCTATGAGAGAACTAATTAAAAGTTTATTTGATTTTTATCGAATTTATAGAATTCATTTATTATTCAACTAAAAATTAATTTATAATTAATTGTAAATGCAATTTTAGTTCATTAAATATAATATTCTTATAAATTTTAAAGAAATAATGGAGTTTTAGTGCATTTATTTGTTGACTTTATCATTAAATTGATTAGCTCTGTTAGAAATCTTAACAAAAAATCGAAATTTTAATACTGACAAATAAATCTAAGAATTCAGCACTATTATAATATAAGTTTATTTTAATTAGAGAAGTTCATTGGGATAAATTGATTAGAAATATCGCTAGAATCTGAGTTATTAAGAATAAAAAAATTAATATATCTAAAAGCAAAGGAATAATGATAAATAAAGTTTCTTTTAAAAAAATGTAGAAACAGATTTGTAAGTAAGCTTGAAAATTTAGATCCTTGCGGAATACTACAAATATGAATAAATATTTTTTTACCGTAATGCATGAAATTATTATAAATAAATAATTTAATCAAATTATTCCGAAATTCAAAATCGGCATTTAATAAATTTTTATAATTTTGAAAACATAAATACTATACATCATTTAAATTTATCAATTGGTATACTAGCGAAAAAGTCTTCAAAATTAAAGGAACAAATACAATAAGTACTATTACTTGATGTGAAAATCAGAAATTGGTCTTTTATTATATATAATCCAATTGCTTCAGATTTTACAGTATATTTTTGTATGATGTTTAGATACATAGCAAAAATAATACCAGATTTCTTCGTGTAAGATTTAGTTCCACAATAATATATCTGAATTTTATAGGTAATTTATGAAATTTCGGAAAAACTGTCAAATAAGGAAATTCTAAGTTATAGTTGCTTTTATTTTAAAGTTTATAAAAACTCAGAATGTTTTTATTAATGATATTACCTGTGGAATTTAAATGTTTTTTATGTGTTGCGATTAAGAATGTCTTTATCAATTAAATATAAATAAATATTTTTACAAAAAAGGCATAGTTATTGGAAGTTTTATCAACAGGTTAAACAATAAAGTTGTCTTTAAGATTCTTTATAGCAGGTTTTAATATGCCAAATGTAATACCTGGAAATATTAAACTATTATCAAAAATAAAACTTTTAATTTTATTAAAAAGTTTTTTGACTTCCAAGTTGTAAAACAATCAATAAGTGTAACATAACAATTTGAAATTTTAAAGATAAATAAATATGTAAAATTACTTTAATTATTTTAAATATATTTATTTAAAAAATTCGTCTGTATTTGGTTACCTTATTTAATATTTATTTAAATTTAGGATCATTGACAATATTGATGTCAGCTGTAATGATGTGTCCAAAATCAGTGTTTATAAATGTTTTGAAATCATTATTATAGCAAATACATTAAGTTAGTTTACGAGAAATTGTGTGTGTGTGTGGGCCATATTTTGGCAAATAATTCTTCTAATCAAGCACTTTACTTCCAAAAGCAATATCGTAAGGAAATAAAAGTTTGAGAATAACATCGTATATGGGAACAAATATTACACAACTCATTAATAAAACAATTGAAATTAATAAAGTCAAAGTTTGTATGGTTGAAAATTATAGTAAAATAATATTATTTAATATTTTTCATAGTTTTAATTTTGTTATAATTGTGTTTAAGTTAGTAAAATAACATTCTAGAATGCTTCTTATTGAAATAAATGTCGTTTAAACATAAATATAAAAACTTACAATCATTATCAGCTAATTTGATAATAAAGATTTTACAAGGCAACCAATATTGTAAGTATTAAAATATAATGATTCCAATTTGTAAATGTTTTCGAAATAAATATCAAAATTAATTTTGAAATCTTTTTTATTATACATTTTTTTATTTTTACGGTATTTGTTAATACGATATTTATTTATTGCTTACTTTGCTTTGTTATACTTTTTTATTTTAATTTTTGATATAGATATCTTTATGCTTCTTTCCTTTAATAAAAACACTCTTCCGGGGAATTGGCGAAAGTTCTTTAATTATATGTCCTTCTTGCATGTCAGAAAAGAGTGCATAATTTGCATAGTTGACCATCTCCCTTCTGACGAAGAGTTGGTCCGTCTATTTTCCACCTATTATTTGTATTGCATATTGTTTTATTCTTGTCAGTAATTTTCAAATTTTGTCTATCTAGTTTTATTGTTTTTTATGTATCTTATTTATACTGTTCTGTCTCTCTTTAGCTGCTTTTGTGCTGGTTAGATCGCCTGTAATATATATTAGCTGGTACAGCATTTTTGATTAATTGTGCTTTCTATACCATATTTATTGCTTTAAAATGAATTTTCAGCTATATATATATATATATATATATATATATATATATATATATATATATATATATATATATATATATATATATATATATTGTATATGTTTATTATTTAAAAACATTTTACATGATACCAAAATATTGATGACTCAATTTTTTTTACTTAAAAGTACTATGATGTGAAAGAAAATGCATTTTCTGTACATAAACAAATAATTGCTTTTTACATAATTTAAAGTTCACTTTGTCCCTTTTATTTATTTAATATTTTGTTAACAATCCAGAAATTATAAGAATCAGATATTTCATTCCTCTCATTGAATTTCACATAAATTTATGATATTCATCTACATGTTAAATACATCATATTTTTCCAGTAATTTTTTTTGTTTAAAGAATATAAATATCAGTTTTTAAATAATACAAGACGTTAACTTTCTTGAATATTCTTAGGTTTGGATTAAGTGTTAAATGAAATCATATTGATTTGAATTCAAATTTTTGATTTTTATTAAGTTAGAAAACATTTTGGAATTTTATAACTACTTAAATATTTAAGTTTTTATCATGAGTTTGATGCATAAAATAGTTAAATTATTTTTAATTTTTAAACCAACATTTTATTATCAGTATTAGAATATAAAATTACACTAAAGCATACCACTTATTTAATTGTACCATGTGTGTGTGACTAACTCTATTATTACAGTTGTGCATACCAATAATTGTCGATTTTATTAAGCATATTTCCACCTTTCGAGAATATTCCCAAAGGTGGTCATTTTGAGCGAAATATTTGCTAATACTAAAGCATATGAAATAAATTTTAGGCATGTATTATAGTTAGTTTTCTAACACAGGTATTAAATATTAAAAAAATACTGCAACACATTAAACATAGAACAATGTAACTATAACTAGATATTAAAAGGCTTTTTTTTTTTTTAATAAAATAAATATCTAAAATTGGATTCGTACAAGGCTATTTTACAATTTTAGAATTTTCTAAATTTCTTTATCTCATGAACATGTTTGATGTAAAGGGAGGAAAATTTACTTCCGATTAAACAGTAAAATTATGTTTAGATGTTGTTATAATTGTAAACCCTTATTTAATTTTTCTTTGGTAAAAATGAAATTTACATAACAAATATAATATTAAAATATTATTATTGAAAATATGAAAAATATTTGGAGAATCTATCCGAATGAACACACACACACACACACACACACACACACACACACACACACACACACACACACACACACACACACACACACACACACACACACACACACACACACACACACACACACACACACACACACACACACACACACACACACACACACACACACACACACACACACACACTATGAAATGTACCTTTGACATGTCAAGATACTAATACATGCTATTTAAATTTAATCCTGATGAAAAAATATTTTGTTTAACATACTTAACAGAAATAAATAAATACTGTATTAACAAGGCTAAAACAAAATTATTAATTTTTAATGAACTTGTTCAAAATTGATAAAATACAAATTTTTACCTAGTATTTTTGTAACTCAATAAATACTGAGTCGCGATTCCTCAATCTTGAGGTATATGTTTTGCCTCATCATTTCACTTAAGTAATTATAATTGCAATATACTTAATATTTACTAATTTAAAAACTAATGCAAATGCATTTTAAAAAAATGAAGAATAAATATTTCACAAGTGTCTATTAAATTAAACTTGTACTTAAAAACCTGAAATAACAGGAGCATTTAGTTTACGAAATTTTAAATTGTATTCTCTGTAAGAAGATAACAGATTACTTCTAAAAAACAAACTGTTCATTTTTTCTTAATAATATCTTTTTATAACGATTGTATGTATATTTTTTCATTTTTCTTTAATAGTTTTGTAGGAACGTAAGAAAATGGAAGTTATAATAATACTAAAAACTAAACATTACACATGATTAAAATAGTTACAAAGAAAATACTTAATAATTATAAACAAGGTTATATCTAAAGTTAGAAGATATATTAAACATAATTAAACAAAGGTATTTATGAACCGGATGGTTCGCCTTCCACTTCTCACATCTCCTTTCTATATCTCTAACTCTATTTCTTATTAGGTATGAATGTATTGTAAGTTCATTCTATTGGTCAGTAACGCCATCTCTTGTTAGTAGAGCTAACATAGATCTGTTACAATTTTATTTTTACATTTTTGAGATAAAAATGTGAACTAAACGTATACGTCTTTATTAATGTCTTATTTTTATTATATTTAACAAAATCTTCTATCGTCTTAAATAACAAAAACTAAGTATAGTCTAAATATTATTTTCATGTTTACAAATTATGTAGACTTTGCTGCTGAACTCGTAATAGAGACTAAATTGTAACTTTTTTCAATTAGAAAGAGCTTAGATAAAGGGTCTGGAATATATAATTGGTTATAATTAATACAATGAATGAGACAGTGACAAATTACATAGCTCTTCAGTACTGAGCGAAAGAGGAATCCTATTCTTTCGATGTTTTCTTTTTTCTTAACTTAAGAAATGAAAAATAAAATTGCAAATTTAAGGAAAGGAATACATTTATATACGTATAGCCACATGTTTACTAATTTTAGTTTATGCACATTTTATTTATATTACAATAAAATGCATATTTTGGAAAAGTAATGGTAACAAACATGCATACTTTTTTGTTAGCACAATGAGACTAAATGAAGTGACAGCGAATAAATGATTGGTGTCTGTGAATTGATTACTCAAATGCATGATTAAACAATCTTGAATATTGATTACGAGGAAAGTCTTTCTTAAATGTTTATACATATTATTAGATTTTAAGAAATGCAAAAGAAGATTGATTATTAGAAAAGCAGATAGAAGAAACCTAGCTCTATAGCTATGTAAATTATTTTTAAAGGAAAAGTGAAATTAATAGAAGTAAAATTATACGTATCACTTCCAACTTTTTCAATACGCTAAAAAAGTAAAAAAAAATACTATTCATAAGAATGCCATTTAGGGGAATTTTCCCACAAATCGCGTATTCTTTCAAATGTCTTATTACTGGAGAATTACAAAGCAATATAATAAACAAAATAAAATTAAAGTTTAGACAATTTAATTAGCGTTTTTATAGTTTCATCAGTGACGCAACTAGGCGATTGAATAATATAAATTATGCGAAATGATTAAAATATCATATGTATCTTTAACTTACCGTGCTTTTAATATTCTTTGTATATGTATAATAAATGAAAATAATGATTAACAAAACATTTATAAATAATGTTTAGTTTTCAGCTTCTATTTATAAAATTAACTGTTCCTAAGAAACTTTCAAAAGAATACATGGTTTCATCACTCTAAGTTCAAAATAAGACTATTATTTTAATTACATTAAATTATATTTTCTCCTTCATATGATTATTTAGAAAATTTCTCCTGAAAATATTTAAAAAAAGAATTATAAAACAGTACTTTCTTAAAGAAATGATTAATTCCTGACTATATTATTTTTATTATCATCCAAATATTGGAAAATATATACTTATCACAATTTTCTAAGAGCAGGACCAAAATGACTTATAATTAAGGCCAAAAAACCAATTTTTTTATTTTTTAGTTTTCATTAAATAGAAAAGAAAATATTAGATTCTTGTAAATTAATGTTGCCAAAACGAATTAAATTTCATGAATCAAGATTTCTCAGAAGGTAAAATAAATGTACTTAAGATCATTAGTACTTCATCTTTTCATCATTGAATCAAGGTAATAGTTTTCCACAAAAATATTTCTTCAAATAATTTGAAAATTTTCTCTAACAAATGAAATCCATTTTGTTCCCAAATATTTAGTAATTACATTTAGTTCAAAAAACTTATTCTTAACTAATAACTTCTTAAAATCTTTCACAAATTTTGGTGTTTTTTTACAATAAAACTTCAATTTTTTATATGTCTTTGAAGCTTAAATTTTTTTATCTGCATGTTCTTATATTTAAAATTTGATTTTATAATTGATGGAACAGAATGGCACATATATGTGTTTCCTATTACATAACAAATTACACTTTAAAAAAATCACATTTTTAAAATATAATATAAGATTTTCACAAAAGTTTATATTAATAATGATAAAATTAAAGTCACCTCTTAAGTAAAATAAACAAAGTATAAATATCATTTCCCAAAAATAGTTTTACTAAATTTCCATTTTCAGCAACGTACTGTAATATAAAAGTAATAATCGGTAAATTCAATTAACTCAATAAATATTTTTATTAATCTATTATCCACTGTAGGAATCTTCCTCATTTCTTCTAAAAATAAGGAAATTAAATGGAATATTCATTTATTGGGGGAAAAATAATATGAATCTAAAATCATTCATTAACAAAAATCATAATTATAATTTTTATTGGAAAAGAACATTTTGAATTTTATGCCTAAAAACTTGAAACTTTTTTTCGAAATATCTACTTACTTCACAGATAGATTTGGCACTTTTGTTGCGTGTTTCATATAATTACAATAATACTATATCCCTCTCATTAAGCTAAGCATTCACTGAAGTTTCCAATACTCTATATCTTTTAAATAATTTTCCATAGAAGACATTTTATTTAAGTAATAGGTAGAAAAAGCTGAATGCAACATTTGGGTATTCAAAAATTTCTTTTTCTTGTTGATTTAGTAATTCCTGAAATGTAGTAGATATGTGGAGACAGGTACAATTTATAAAGACCAACTTTATCAAAAATTAATATTTTGTCTCTTCTTTTTATATAGACATTTACAACAATTATTTGCTTCTATAGTAAATTTTTAATGAAATACAAAGATTAATCTTAATGAATTTGTGATGATTTATCTTGATTATAATGTATTTTAAAATGCAATATTTTACAAGGTAAACAAAGTTCTTGCCGTTTTTAGAGATCCAAATGTACATGGTCGTCGGAAAGTGTAGAGAATTGTTAGTCCTCGAATTAATCACTATTGGCATCCAGCACTTTCTGCGAATGTGTCTCCATTTGTGCATTCGCCTTGCGGTAAAACTTGGGGGTTTTGGACGCAAAGAAGTCTTAAGTGCTTGGGCAGGTCTGTTTCATTGGTGAAGGATTTTCCACCAAGAAGATTGTTCAGGGAATGGAAGAGGTGACAATCTTATAAAAACTCGGCCTGACAAAATTCCGCTGATTTGTTTTAATTGCAATAATTTTTATACGACACACACATTGAAAAATTGAATTAATATATTAGATGTGATTTGTCTGGACTGTAATATGTAAAAAATGAAATATGGTGAAAACTTGACTAAATGAACAACGACTGATTCATGTCTGTTTTTTGATCTTTTGAAATGTAATACTGTGAAATCTTGCAAGTGAACTGGCTGTGATTTGATTTGATTCTAATATCTTTCGGAACGAGATACATTGAAAACTCAGCTTTATATGCTGGTTATGATCTCTCTCGACTGTAAAATCTGTTGAAATGTAGTTCTGAGGAAATACAGCTTTTGAATTGGCCATCATTTACCTTGATTGTTTTATCTTTTAGAATGAGATATTGAGAACATTTAGAGTGTTTAACACTGTCTAAATATTAATTAACTTATTTTTATAATAAAGTGATTTTTATAAATATTTTTATAAATTTATGATTTGTTACATTATTGAATTATAAATTAATTAATATATTTTTATAATAAAATGATATTTATAAATATTTTTATAAATGTATGATTTGTTATATTATTGAATTATAAATTAATTTATATATTTTTATAATAAAACTATATTTATAAATATTTTTTGATAAAAATATGATTTATTCTATTATTAAATCATAAAATGAAATATTTATAATTACAATATCAAAAGTTAAAAAAGCATGAACTATTTTAATGCAACTTAAAAAATATGAAAAATAAAAAACGGTGTTGAATGAATTGATATAATTGAGCATTTAGATATGCAACAAATGCTATGCATCAATTGACAAGCGTTTTTTTTTAAAAGAAATGTGTGTATTTTCTGCACTTTCATTGTATTAATTTAATTAACGTTTCTCAGATAACTTGTCTTCAAATTTTTATCAGATGATGATATAATTAACATTTAATACAAAATAAATTCAACTAAATTTTTTATCATTCACACAGTTTCTTATTTAATTTATGATTCATGCTGAAAATGATATTATAATAAAATATCTTGATTAATTTCGTATTCAAAATACATAAAATTTATATCCATGGTAATCATAAATATAAACTTAAAATTCAGAATTATTTCTAAACACACACATATTTTTCGATTCTACAATAATTTCTTAATTTTTAATTAAATGATTATTATATAAATAAAACTTTAATTGACTGTATAGTTCCAAAATAAGGCACATACTAAGGGCTCGTAGGTCTAAAACTTATATATTATAACACAGAGTGGCAATAGCTAACTCGTCTAGCGAAGTGATCTCGTAAAACATATTTTGTGCATTGGAAAGAAAAATTTTCTGTAAACCTCCTAGACTGTCGTGTAACAGCTGCATCAAGTAATATGCTTCTCTTCTCGTTGTACTCAGTAAAATAGCTATTTTCTCTAACATTTTATATCTGCTAATTTGGAAACAGGAAATAAGAGTTATAATACATTACTCACATTTTTATTTATTAATCAAATAAAATACTTACTTTGTATAAAGTAAATATTGCTTATCTGTATTTTTATAAATAACTATAGATTCATTTAGTATTTAGTTACGATTAAGTATATTATAGCTGAAGGAATGAAATAATAAAACGAAATATTTTCATAAAATTAAGTATAATTCAGGTTACATTTGTAAATTTAAAGAAAGGATTTGATTAACGTTAGAATATTATATACATTAAATAATGTCATATTTATGATTAAAAGTATAGTAGCTTAGACTATTTTTGAAATATTCAAAAAGTTAGAGATAAATAATTAAGTACGTGTTTTTCCGAATTTCATTGCAAAAAATATGATTTTATTACTATTAATGGCATTTTTAGTTACTGAAAAAATGCACTTACGATTAATCATTGATTTAGGCTAAAAAGATAAAAAAAATTTCCTTTTTGATAATGACATGAAATTAGTAATCTTTCTTTCTCCTTAAAAATGCGTTGAATAATTGAAAATTCTTAACCTTCCTGCATTTTAAATTAAATTATGCGAAAATTACAAAATTTGAACTTGTTTGTGTTATGTAACTGCATGGAATAAAAAATATATATAAAAATAATAACACTTCATAATTACAAATCAGTTTAAAGACGATATTGCTTTTCTTAATTTTAAAAGTTTATCTAAAAAATCATTATGCTATAAAACCAAAAATAAGCACATTTTAAAACCAAAAATTACAAAAAAACTGCACTTCTAATTTGATTACTCCGAATGAGACATTATTTAATTAAGTAGGTAAGTAAGAGCAAATGTAAAATTTATTAAAATTTCAGAGCAATTAAATACTTAAGAATGTATTGACTACAAAAATATTTATTTACATATTTGATGAAAGATTTGAGAGGATTTTATATAGATATCCACATATTCGCTTAGACCTTGTTATCAATTCATTATAAATAATGTTTTTTATAATTTACTGATTAATGATAATTTTTATTATCCTATGAAAACCTTAAGGTTAAGACTATTTAACATAGACAAGGACAATTTTGTCCCACATAACAAATATTATATGCAACAATTTCAGATAAGGCTAATTATTGTAGTATGAGAAAACAACTCTAGAGTAATGAAAGACGAACAATCTAGGAAAGGACCATCTAAAATTTCTTAAATTCAATTGTAAATGGGAATTTAATAAATTAGTGTATCCTTTTAAATGAATGCTAATTTACATGTGAGGAATTGATTGACGTCTATCAACATGGTTATAGAAATCTCATGTATATGTTTGATATCATTAAGGTGAAAATGAAAATTAGACAGTTCACTCAAAAGCCCATCTAAGTTGGCAAACCTTGTACCATTTAAAATAAGTTGTACAGTTTAAACGATTTTGCGATAAAAAGTTAAAAATTGACACTTTTATCTTAAATTCTGTCTTTTTAATTTTTGAGGAAAATTTTTACGCAACTGTTTTATTCATTCATGAACCATTTAATAACTTTTAATGGTTGCAAACTATCTAATAACGACAAATGAGATAAGGTGACAGTTTACATTTATCTCTGAAAAAAATTGAAATTCAATAATTATTGATTGTCTAACAGTGCATTGCTTCTATGTTTTTATTCACATTCACTAATCAATGTTGAGATCCAGTCTACTTATAAAATGATTATTTTTTGAAATATCTTAAATTATTTGATTTCAATTAATTTATTTTAAAATATTTTCAAAATTAACTAGCCATTAATTTAACGCTTAAATGTTCTCTTTGAATTCTACATTCTCTTTCAAAATAAATCTCAAACTGCAAACGGGAAAATTGACTTTACATTTAAGCTGAGTTAATTGAAATTAGAATACAATTTAGAGAAATTAAGTTCTCCATTTTAAACTACTACATACTTTTTTTTCTGCAACTTATACAAAAGTTAAGATAAATTAATCCAATTAATTATCATTTAAATAATTATCAATGTCCATTAATTTAAAAGTAATTAAATTATGATCAGGCTTTAAATTTCTTTCAAACCGTTGTCTTTAAATTCAATTAAATTTATATAAGTTGATGCTAAGAAAAATAATCCTTGAAGAATGGAAGAATTATTTAAAAACGGGTCAGTTCAAAATAAAAATATTATAAAAAACATTGAATATTATTTTTTATATTTTTAAATATTATTAAGTAATATCTGTTATATACTTATAATTGACAGGAAATCACAAGAAATTTAATGTCATGTATAAATTATTTACACATTTTTGGTATACTTTTCACATTTATTTTTCTCTAAAACAAAAATATTTAAATAACTTGAAAGAAAAATAAAGAAAAATTATGCTTGCTGCTTTTCTATTGCTAAATTAAAAAAATTTAATAATCATATCTTGCCCATTTTTTATTTAAATTATCTTGCTCCCTATTGTATTTCACAAAATAATATTTTGAGAAACCTTTGGGCAATGTGTTATTGAATTGCATGGAATTCTTTAATGGAAAGATAAATGTTTCAAACTCGAAAATCACTTTGTCTAACTATATAAGCCACTCATATCTATTCTTATTGATATAAAAATAGTGATAAAACCACGCATAGGAATTTGCATATATAAAGAATTTAAAACCTGAAAGAAAATTCACTATTTACTCAGTAATAATATGGCATAACAGCTTCCATCACTAATGCACCTGAAAGACGTTTTTAAATTTTGTAATCATTAAATATCTATCTATCTATCTATCTATCTATCTATCTATCTATCTATCTATCTATCTATCTATCTATCTATATATATATATATATATATATATATATATATATATATATATATATATATATATATATATATATATATATATATATATATATATATATATATATATATATATATAAATATATATATATATATATATATTTATATATATATATATTTATATATATATATATATATATATATATATATATATATATATATATATATATATATATATATATATATATATATATATATATATATATATATATATATATATATATATATATATATATATATATATATATATATATATATATATATATATATTTATATATATATATATATATATATATATATATATATATATATATATATATATATATATATATATATATATATATATATATATATATATATATATATATATATATATACATATAAAACCATTTCATTTTGAACTTTTATTCCCTGTAAATAATTTTAAAACTTTAAGTAAACATTTTACAAATATATATTTTTATTTTAAAAAATATTCGCTCTGTTGCTTTTTTATTATCACATAATGATTATTTAAATCATACAGTTATGTTTATAATTGATGGTATGTGCCGTTATTAAATAAAGATTTATATTTCTGAATATCACTTAAGTTTAGCATAAATTTTAATATTTTTCTTGTTTCCCATCTAATTTGATAGAAGAAAAAATATCCTTAAATCTTAATTTAAAATTGCTCATTATAAATTTAGTCTTATATGAAACTAAGCTTTTTAAATTGTAAGAATGCTAAATACTAATTCAAAGAAATGGATATGACGGAAATAGGACACGGACAAGTGTAAATTATATTCATTTAACTAAAATTACTATTCACAGAAAATATATTGACATATTCCTGAAACATAATATTATCACCAGAGTAAAATCATTTAAAATTGTTTAGAAAAAGCTGCCTGAAATTTCTTTTATTCGTTCTTATCTAATTTTTTACGCAAATTATTGTAATTAAAATGGTTAATATTATTTACTGTTAATAACAGCTTTTAATGAAAAAGACGGTAATTAAAAACTTTTATTAAGTAATATTTATATTTACTAAATTAACTCCTCGAACAATTTGATAACTTTAATTAACGAAGTTTACTATATATTTATTAATATGGAAAGCAATTATGTCAGCAGACTTAATTAATGTTTAATGCCTATGAAAATTCAGAGGTTTTTATAAGTTAATTCCTTTTTACTATGCATAGTTGTAATTTTTTATTCTTAATTTTATAATCCATATTATAGTAATGAAAACTAGTAACAAAATAACCATAATTCCAATTTCATTTAAAAAGGTAAAATATATTTTTTTTGTAATTGAATAATGTGTCATGAAATTGGAACTAAAAGTGCAAGCTTTTTTACTTTATTTATTACTTTTAAGAAATTAGAACTTAACTGTTCTTGAGACAAAATGTTATAAATCGATCAGTTTTTAATAAAAATACATCGAAAATTAAAAGAAACTCCTCTCTGTGATCAATAGTAAAATTAATTTTCTTAAAAATATAATATCTTTGAAAATTCTGTAGCACTTCAAAAATATTTTGTTTTTAAGAAAATTGATCCCATAAAAATATTTCTGCGGCTTACTCTTTTACTACAACTTATAAAATCACATTAAATCGTTATTATAAATATCTTTATAAATTAATTTAAAAATAATCGTTTTAAAATATTCCTTCATATAAATGTTTGAAAATAATAAATGTTTGCTATATTTTATTTCATTTATTTGTGCCCATCTTTTTATGTCAAAACATTTATATTTTGATAAATATAATGCGAGACGTTTTAAATTTAAGTTAATTCCTATAAAAGCTAAAGTCATTGTTAATTCCCAAGAATTGAACAGTTTTTTATCTTAATGATCTAAATAGTTTTATTTCTCCAAATCATCTTCATAAATCATCAATCTTTTTCTTTAAGGGTTATTCGACGCTTAAAAAATAGATTGCTCCATAAGCTATAAAAACTAGATTTTAAACATCTGCCTCAAATCTTCTGAATTCATTGTATTGGGTTGTTCGGAAAGTAATTTAGTTTTTTCCGACAGAGGATTTAATTGTATTTTTTTGCACCCAACTTCACACGTAAGCCGTATAACTATTATATGCTTTGCGAGCTCATATAGCAAGGCTTGTTTGTGAAAATTTCCAATTAATTCTACGCAGTAGTTTGCGGTTGGTGGCCTTTTAAATAGGGAGAACGATAAGCAGCATTTTTTTTGACATATCTTACTGTTTTACTACAAAAAGGGTAAAAATGCTGTTCAAGCCAGAAAGAAATTGACCGATATGAATGGAGAAGGTGTGTTGACAGTACACCAGTGCCAGAACTGGTTCGCTAAATTTCGATCCGGCAATTTTGATGTCGAAGATGCACCACATTCGGGAAGGCCGGTTGAAGCTGATAAAGACGCGATAAATGCATTAGTTGATACGAACCGGTGAATAGCAACAGTTTATGACCACTTGAAAGGAGGTACAGGGACCTCTTCTGTTGTTTACTTTACTTTACCACTTGAAAGTCCTGGGATTATCCTCGAAGCTCGATGTATGGGTTCCCCATGTTCTCACAGAGAGAAATCTATGTCGCCGCATTGACTTCTGCGATTCGCTTCTCAAACGTCACGAAAAATGATCCGTCTTTGAAGCGCATCATCACTGGGGACGAAAAATAGGTTGTATACATTAACGTCAAACGCAAGAGGTCATGGAGCAAAAAAAGATGAACCGGCTGAAACCATTTCCAAAGCTGATATTCACCAAAAAAAGGTGATGCTGTCTGTTTGGTGGAATTTTAAAGGAATCGTTTTTTTTGGAGCTTTTATAGGATAACACAACGATTTATTCGGAAGTCTACTGTCATCAGCTGGGAAAATTGAATGATGCACTTCAACAGAAAAGGCCAGAACTAATCAACAGGAAAGGTGTAGTGTTTCACCAAAACAACGCGAGACATCACACAAGGTTGGTTACTCGCCAAAAGCTTTTACAGCTTGAATGGGATACAGTGCCACACCCATCATATTCTCCAGACCTGGCACCATCGGATTATTATTTGTTCCGGTCACTCCAAAATTTTTTAGACGGTAAAACCTTCACTTCAAATGGGGAGGTCAAAAACCACCTTGATCAGTTTTTTCCCAGCAAAGACCAAAAATTTTATGAGCGTGGAATTATGCTATCAAAAGATGGCAAAAGGTGTTGGACCAGAACGGCCACTATATAATTTAATAAAGTATTTGTTTATTGAAAACTGTCTTTCATTTCCGCAAAAAAACGAAATTACCTTCCGAACAACCCAATATTTGTTTAAAGGATGGTAAGTCTGATATAAACACATGAAGCTAGAATAATACAAATAAAAATAAAAAATTTAATTATATAAATAAAAATACAAATAAAAAATTTAATTTTTTATTTGTTAGAAAAACTTGATTAAAATTGTGTATTTTAATGGGGAGTAAAATAACATTATATATATCATATTATTTTACTCACCATTACCATACACAAGTTAATCAGGTTTCTCTAACAAATAAAAATGACTAAGTAAACGTACTTCAGGTTCTTAGACCAGTACTACATAATTATGTTAATTTTACAAATAATAACTTGCTTGAAAGTATTGAGCACCTAATTGTATTGTATAATATATTCAATATTTGGAAATGTTCTTTCAATAACGACTTGTAGATAGACATAAATGTTATTTTTAAAACAAAAGACTTTTATTTTAAACAATTGATAAAACTTTTAAAGCAATAACCTCTTCCATGATTTTTAAATGTAGTTCTAATTCGTTTCTATCCATGTAAAAAATTAGATAAGGTTTCTATATAGAAATAATAGAGAAAGTCATAATAACAGGTGAGTTCATTTTACATAAATTTATAAATAATTCAATTTAAAAAGTTTTTTTATTTTAAATATATATTATTATAAAAGCAGGTTTTTATTTTAAATTTATTCAGAATATAAATTTTAACATAGTCATAATTTACTTGATATTCACATATTCATATTTTGTTTGAACTGGAAAATAATTTCTTTATTTTTAAACATATATGGTAAACATTTTGTACTTTTGATTATTAAATTTATCTAA
This sequence comes from Latrodectus hesperus, assembly GCA_037975125.1. Taxonomy (NCBI): domain Eukaryota; kingdom Metazoa; phylum Arthropoda; class Arachnida; order Araneae; family Theridiidae; genus Latrodectus; species Latrodectus hesperus. The sequence goes on from CM075858.1 coordinate 58,631,475, forward strand.
GAAGGCATATTCCATATATTGGAAAATGATAGATATTTTGTTTCTAAATTTATTTAGCACTATATAGTTTTAACGTAACTATTATTTTTCTACAAACTTCTTGCTTGAAAAGACGTAACTATTTGTGAAATTACATTATGCTGATTTTATAAACTCTCTGTAATTTGAGCCTATTCGCTGTAAATGTTTTCATTAAAAACAGTTAGTGACAGACATTTTGACAAATATTATTTAAAGCTAAAATGCAAATCGAAAATTTAAATCTTTGAAAGTTTAATATAAAGTTACTTTTTTATAGTCTCTTTTTATTTTCACTAAACAATAACATGTTTCCTTCTTTATATTTATAATTTACTTGGTTATTTTACTTCATATTCGCTAACAAATTGTTTTATAATTAATTTATTTACTTTTAATATTATTATGTATATCTTTTGTTAAGTTAATAATAAGAAATAAATATTTTTGAATCATATCTTCATGTTTCATTTTGTTTATCATATACACTCGAATAACCGAAAATAAATAAATTTTAAACAAATACTTTGATCTTTTTCATGAATAATATTGACAGGATATCTTTCTAACATAAAAACAAAAATGAAATAAAATTAGAAATTTAATTTCATGTAATCTGAAAATAAACAATGAGAGAATTTCCCCTGTCATTAACTAATTTTAATAATTGCTAAATTTAGTAAATGTTTGTAGATATTAAGTATAAGAGACACATTATAGACATAATTTCTAAAAATATTACATTATTATATAGAGAGAGGACAATTAAGTCGCATTGTGAAATTATCATATAAAACATGTTTCCTACTTTAAAAAGAAAAATAAGTTGAAAAGTTTACTAAGTATCACGGCAACAGTTGTGTCAAACAAGATTCATTAGGTTCAATAAATATGTTTCTATATATTATTCTTAGGGATGGCAATATTTTTACTCACAGCCCATACTCGATAATTTGAAAATAGTTTACACACTTTTCGATTAATTATTAATTATGCCATTTACAGTTTTTTTACATTTATTAATTATGATTACAGCCATATTTCTTAAATCTACTAAGCATATATATATATATATATATATATATATATATATATATATATATATATATATATATATATATATATATATATATATATCCATTTTATGAATAAATATGTTGTTTGAAGATATATTTTATACTTAAGATATATTCCATTTTTTAAATTAATCATATTAATCATCCTTAACATATACTTAAAATATTAAAATATGCATGTAAATAATTTTGCTCAGTTACTCTCTACAAATATTAAAATATTTCAACCATGCAATTTATTGTATTTTTCTCTAAGGAGTCATCAACGACAAAATTGTAACTAAATTTGAAAATCATGATTCATTATTTGAATTATTGAAATTCTGTTGTTCTAAGCCTGGAAGTGTCTAAGGAACACAATGTGTATTAAAGTTTGATACTATTGGAAAAACAAGCATGAAGTTGTGGAGCATAAAACCCATCGAAAATGTGGCCACTTTGTAAGAAGTAGGTGAGAAAAAAAAATAGCTGCGAGGATTCCGATACTGATGCTTGTGGTCATAAGCAATATGGTTCTGGAATAATACTCCATCCGCTTACCAGGTTCCTGAACATTTGAGTTAAGCAACAGCGGAAACCAGTGGGGAAACGTTTTTTTAGCTTCGAAAACTTACTCGATGCTAGATTGGTCTTTACAGGGTAGACATTTGGGGAATCTGGCAGAAGAAATTCAAGTCCTGCTATTCGGGATCTTGTAGCGAGAATAAAGCATAGAGTATGGATAGTCTAATTTGAACTATTTCGGAGCTGGCTGCATTTGTATCAATGCCCAAAAGCCCGTGCTATTAGGGGTATCAAAGCCATATTGTATCCTAGAATATTATACCCATATCTGTGTTTACAGATGAGAAGGATAAGCTCAAAGAAATATCTCCTTCCAAATGTATCTCACCCAGGATTTTCAGCGAATCTGTTCAAAGCTGGTATTATATCCTTATGCCTCAGTTCAAAACATCATTGATGATGAGTTCCACAAACCTGATATTGAGAAATTGGTGAAACAGTTATTTGAATCTCTGTAGAGTCCAAACAGTTCCAAGAAAACGAGTGGCGAGTCAGTGCTTTCACAAAATTCCGAGTACGAAACCACCTGTCTCTTCTTCCCCTCACACCTATTTTAAGAATGGTGCCATAACAGGAAACATTGCTCGCCTAATGGTAAAAAAGTCTCGGAGGAAGATGCCAAATCCGTTTGAGCCATAGAATGCAGTCATGACACTGCCCATAAGTTGCTGCCGACGTACGATTCTGGAGAAGAAAAGCATGATGATTTCGAGATAAATTGGAAAATCAGATAGAAAATAGATGAAATATTTATATACTAATTTTTATTTTTAATTCATAAATGAAATTATATAACTAATCTATTTTAATTAACTAATAAGTTTTTACGTGAGTATAGATTTTTTCTTTAAAATTATTATATAACAACTAAATCTATTCATTAAGTGATTTAATATATAATATTAAATTTACCATAGCAACAATCGTTAATATCCTCTTTTATTGCAGTACTTATTTTCTTTGTTTATATAGATTTAATACTCTAGTGTGTATTTTTCTTTATGCAAATCCTCTTTGGAAAATTATTTTAAAATTCAAAGTTGAGTTTATATTTTATACCCTTTTTTATAACATTTTTGCATACATCTAATTATATTTTATAAATATCCAAAAGAAAATGCACAAAAATTAGATTTACTTCAAATATAACACATTTTATAATGATTTTTTAAAAATATTTTGAACATACATTTTTCTTGAAATTTTAATAAGAAACTGAAGTTTGTTTTATTATAATGTTTGCATTGAGTTGGTAGTGCAGGAATTTTTAAGTTACTTTTTTATTTGATTAAATGTTTTCAGAATGATATTCTGTGTAATTGAATGAGAACTGTATTAAATTATATTCATTTGCTTGTCACTTTTCTCATTTTGGAGGAATTTGATTAAATAAATGTGAATACAGTTATTTATGCATTTCAAAATTTATATTGCTTTTTTATAAGATTTTATCAATTAATAACTAAATTGAAGCCTAATTATTATTGATGATTTTCTTAGTTATGCTTTATATATTAGCTAACATAAATTGAAATATAAATGTAACATAAACTATAGAATTTTTTAGAAAACATTTATGTTTTTATACGAAATTAAATGTAATTTCGAAATTAAATGTAAATGTAATTTTAATTTTTTAATCCAATAAGTTCTGGTATTCGTAAATTTTAAACATGTTTATTTGCAGCATACCCTGATTTTTTGTTAATTAATGTCATACATTTCCTGTCAAAATTTAGGTGCATTTCATTTTAAATATCTTAAATGTATTTTAGAAATAAACTTGCATTAAAAATTTGAGTTTTCGTTATTTATCAAAATTACTTCATTATTTATTAAAATTTCTTATATTCTAAAAGAAAATACTTTCTTTATATTAAAATATAACATGTTTAGGCATACACAATAAGCCATACCTGACAAACAAAAATTCAATTAAATTTCATCACTATGCTTTCTTTTAGTCAAACATTATGATATAGATTTATTTAGAATTTATGATGTTCTTAAAATGTTTTTGAAACGGTAAAATCTCTGATATCAACAACTTTTGTTGTAAAAATAAAGTTATGGCAAAATTACCTGTGGAGAAATGCTTCTATATGTATCCGAGCGTATATTTTTTTACTAAATGTAGTAATTTTTATTTAAACGCTTAATTCTATTCGAAATACTCATATGAACATGTAATACTGCAGTCAATGGCAATGGTTAGCATTCCTAACTTCTAAGTTGTTGGTCCCAGGCTCAAATCTTGGTTTGGGTGCAGATGGTCCTTTCTTTTTCTGTTTTGACATGTCCTTTCTGCTAGCATGATCAATGATGTGGTCTACCCTGAAAATGGTTTTGTGGTGGAATGATGTGGAGCCTTGAATTTTGCTACTCTCCTCCGTGACCATGCTCACAGTTCCCCATCGGGTAATGATAACTAAATAGCAGTTTCTGGCCTTGTTGTGGGGGTGGGTTAGTCACACAGTGAAAGTACCCATTAGAAAAGAAAACATGTAATCTTTGTTGTTAAAATACCCATTAATTATACAGAATTAAAGGAATATTGAATTTCAAATTGTTCTTAAGATTTCTTCATCATATTCTTGCTACTACAGAAAAATTTCTGAAAACAACCAAATTTCTGTTTAAAAAATGTATAATTACAAAAATGAATATTTAATTGGTGAAATATATCAAAATTGAAAGAAAATCCAATTGAAAATTATTTGTTTACTGATAAATATGAAACCAATAATTTTTGGAGCTAATATATGTCAAGATTATTTCAAGTTTTTTCTAAATAAAAATTTATTAGATAAAGCGAAAAGTACCTTTCCGCTTTCAAACTCTTTGCTTGTTCGAATTTTTTGAATGTGATTGTAAAACATTTCTAATATTTATTGGATGTTTAAGCATTTCTTATAAACTATATTAAAACATTTTTATAGCTTCAAGTGTCCTTCATTTTAATTGAAAATTGTACAAAGAGAATTGTGGAATCATAACTTCTTATAACTGAATGATGTTTACCATAATATTATTTTCCAGAGTGCTATTTTAAATTTAAACTCAAGCTAGAATTACCTGAAGACAGGGTGAAATGCAAACAATTTAACGAAAATCGTTGGAAACTGGTTTTCAAGTCAGCATTCATTTTTCATGATTCAGATTGAAAAATTTTCTCTTCTCAGTTACAACTTGTCTGATTCTCTAGGGGCTTTAGATAACAGCGCTTTTACCTTTGATTTTATTCTCCTTACCTCAAAAGGTATCTGGAACCGTAATTGGCTATAGACGAAAAGCACGTAAGGGGAAGGTTATGTACGAAAAGAAATTTTTTAAGCACTTGAGAGTGAATTACTAAGAAATTTTCGGTGCTTAAAATATTTTTTTGCCTAAATTTTGCTGGAAAATATTTTTTATATAAATCAAAGCAAACAATGGTGTGTAGAATGAAGCTCATCGTGAAAGATCAAAGTCATGTTTAAATTTTTATTTAATAATAACTCGTACGCAAAACGAAGCAAACCGTTAAGCTTACAAGTAATTTCAAATTCAGAGTAAATGAAATTATTTATCTGTTAAACTACATATGTAACAGAGCATATCAATATCATTATAGCTAAATCAATTATTTCTGTTGAATGCTATTTGTAAAATTGGATAACAGAAAAATTCCCGGATGATAAATAAAAGAAAGTTTAAAAACTCTGTGACAATACATCTCAAAGCAGTTCATCTTACCTTAAGTAAATAAATAATAAGTTCATATAGCCATAGAAAGCCATAGTTCATATGTAAATGAATAATACATATGAACTATGGCTCTCTGAAAACAAATTTTACTAAAACTTGCATTTTACTTTTAAATTTAATAATATTTGAAATTACAGTATTAAGTAATAAGAAACTGAAAGCATTAAAAAGTTATTAAAATTAGAAATTAGCATCAATATTTTCGTAATTTTAATTAAAAAAAAACGTAATTAGTACGTAATTTAAAAAAAATAAAATTTAAATTAATTTATTAAAATAAAATTTTACTTTAATAAAAAATAAATAAAATAAAATAATTAAAAAATAAAAAATATAAAAATAAAAAAGTTAAATAAATAAAAAAATAAAAAAAATAAAATAAAAAAATAAATAAAAAATAAAAAAATAAAAATATAAAAAAAATAAATACGTAAAAATAATTAAAAAACTGTTATAAAGTGGTTTAAAGTAATGAATATATAGAGAAGGAATTTAGTTTACACACACACATATATATGTATATGATTTTATTTGATGATAACCATATTTATAGAATGAAAAAAAAATGATTTTGTAATGCATAATACATCAAAAATGTATTGAAATCTAATTTAATTAAAATTATTGAAACATTTAATATTAAACATTCACTCTCCCATTTCCGGCTTGTCTGCCCAAAAGCGAATGAAGTTTACCCTGACCAAGATGTTCACCAAAGATTGGCTTTCATTCACAGCACTCTGTACATACATACTGTATTAATGTACATATCATATTAACTTGTAAATACTGTAGTGGTGAGATTCGGAAATTTTAGAAAAATTTCGAGGAAACCCAGATTCGTTTTTTAAATAATTGAATGACAGAGATAAATTCAAAATAAGAATAAAATAAAACTTATAATAATTTATTTCAGTAACTTAATTACAAGAGAAATTTACAGTTACAATCAAAACATTCTCGTTTAAATAATTGGGATTCTAATTTTATATTTTTTAAGACATTTACACAATAATATGCTTGTAAAAATGTACACATCTATTTTCTCAGGGTTTGGTTATGTAGTTTTACGCTATGACAAATACTTTAACACATAATAAGTAATAATGTAATTGTAAATACCTTAACATAGTGTTGCATTTTCATTTAATTCATTGAAAATTATTTTTCTACGAAATGCTTAGCTTTTTCTCCCTTTTTCAATAATAATATAATAATAAATAAAAGCAGAACCTTTTTTCGAAAAATTCAATCATCCGAATGGGGTTCGGTCTCAAATGATTCTTATAATTTTAGTTCTACTGTAATATACTTTAAGGCAAAATATTTGTTTTTTACCACTTCAAATCAAAAATATGATCTCATATACTAAAAATAGCCTCATAGATTTCCTTGAGCGAATTAAAAATATTATTAAAACAGAGGGGAAACTACTATGTACACATTTTAAATAAATATTCATCAACAATATGTACAACTGAAGACGTGTTCATTTCTAATACAAACTTTCGATACATTTTACTGACATTCATTTTTGGTTGCTGAGATATTTTCTGAATTTCAAACTGATCAGCATCTGCTATCTGTATATTTTCGTCTAACTTTTAATCAAAACTTATACTTGATAAAAAGAGAAATACATGTTTGAATATTGCCAAGATTAATGTGAGATATTTTGATTCTTAATTCTTTTTCTATCAGATGATCGGTTATTGATTATGATTGCAAAATTTAAAGAAATAGCAATGAATTATTATTGAAAACTGATTGGGATAACAAATCATTTCATTAAAGAATATAGTGTAATATAAAATGCTGGTTTTTAAACAATCCATTTGAATTCTTATGAATTTTAGTTTTTTTGTTATAGACTTTCATATCTATTCATGTCTATAACAATCTACAAATCTATATATTCATCTATATAAATTCTTTTTTATTTAAATAACAAGGGTATTTCGCATCAAACAATTTAAAATATCAGTTACTGCTCCTGTGGATAAGCTATAAGATTAAGTTAAATAAGTAATCACTGGTAGCATACTGTAACTCCAAAATAATCTTAGAGATATTTTGCTAATAAATCATACAACATTCTCTCTCTCTTCTTTCTTGCTGTTTTAGAAACAATATTCAAATGAAATTTTCTTATCAAACAAAATTTTAGAATTAAAGTTTCATTTTTAATTGAAATACGAAATGATAAGACATATATCAGTTCCATTAGAAGTTCCATTTATGTTAAGATTTTGTGAATCATAATTGGAAGATGAATGATAGCTTGACATAGAATGGAAAAACATTGATTTGGTCAAATGTTCTCTGAAATTTCTGAAAATTGTTTCTTGTTTTTAGTTTACATCCCTCATATAGCAGTAAAGGAATTATAATATACAAATGATACACCACTCTATTTAAAGAAATGATTGTTGTTGTTTCTAATTCCAGGGATCAGCAAAGCTAGATCAAGTCTATGAGTCCATTCACCTTAAGAAACTCAAGCACCAGAAGGGGATCGCGAACAGGTCGTGCTTGGAAAAACCCAAACAAGATAAAATGTGTTCAGGAGAGGCCTGCACCCAAGAATACTTAGTGCAGGTCTCAAAATGTTTATTACCACCTACGAAAGTTATGTAAAGCAGATGACCGCTAAGAAAACTTGCAAGTGCAGTTTGATCGCGTCCACTGCATCCCCGAGCCAAGGAGCCTCCAGGACACCTCACCTGGTACCAAGGATGCACAGGTAGTACAATCCAGATAGCCATGGTGGTTGCCATGATATAAAAAGAAGTATCATGATAAATCAAGCAGTATCATATCTAAAGAAATGATCCGGCAAGCAGTAACGTCCAGTCAGTTTTTTAAATAGGACCACCGCAATCTTTCTTGAAAAACTCGGAATAGTTCTCTTTTTCTCCGGAATCTCTTATTTCTAGAGTATTGAATCATACTCTGCTTAAGAGTTGTTCTAATGGTTAAGTTAAAAACCAAGACTGAATAAAGTAAAGAAAAATATTTAAATTTTTATTCAATTCATAAATAATAAAAGAAATCTTTACAGTTCCCATATTTCTGAAAAATATCATTTTCAGTAATTTGTTCAAATTAATACATTTATACAAGAAGTAACAAATGCTAAAATATTAATATATTAAATGCTTGCCTACAGAACTTGTAGATTAATCTGGCAATTCCATTCTGAGTGATGATAAAACAGTGTTTAAAATATTGTCAGTCAACTGAAGCAATCAATTAGTTTATAGAAAAACTTCTGATATCGATAAGAAGATCCTGTAACTGTCATCGATCTTCAATAGCCATTTTTGATTATTAGTACATATAATAATGAAATATCGATAAAATCGATTACAAATTGTCAATTTTTGTTTTGAATTTTTATATTAATATATACTAAGACTACAGAACCAGTTAGTATCGGATTAAATGACATTTATCTTTCAGGATAATGTACTCTCAGATATTATTGAAACGATTTTAACTAATGTAAGGTTTTACCCCCCTTACAAAATTTTTTTTTTAGATTTTGAAATTTACGAAAGATCTGTCTCAAGCTTTATAACTGCCAAGGGACATCAAATACACATCTTATAGTTTTTACATATAAAAGAATTTTCTTGCATATTTATAGTAAGAAAGTTTGCCATTTTTTATAATTTTAATAGAAATTCCATGATGAAAGTAGGTAATTGAAACTATTCCGGAATATTACTAATTAATACAAATATCTTTAAATCATTTAGCAGTAATTTACATACAAACTTATCTAAGAATTTGTTGATCAATTTAAATATTTTAAAAGTGGATGACAGAATTCTTTGTTTTCTTTTTTGATCATAAAGTTCTTGGGCAATTATTTAGTTGATCAAAAATGATGACAAAATTTTCTCATATGAACCACAAAATACTATTTTCTTTTTATATAACTATACATTTCTGATGCTCTGGATTTTTATTTTTAAATTAATAATTTCTTAAATAACGTTTTTAAGGAATAATTGTTACACAATTTCGAGTTATCCGTTAAGAATATCACATATTTTTGTGGCATGTATATAATACTTTTATAATTTTATTTTACATCCTCAAATATTAAACGAATGCATTGTTTTATTACTTACTCAGAAATTAACTTCAAATTTAATCAAATGGAAGCAATGTTATTAAAATTATTATGAAGAGTACCCATTATTATATTTACTAAGAAATTATTTTAATTTAAATTATTTCATTGAAATAATTAAAATTAAGTCTCAATTTTCAAATCTTCATGAAAAGCTAAGGCAATAAGAATACTGCATTTTAGTGATTACAAGAAAATTATAATTTTTGTTTCATTACATTAATTTAATTACTTGATTTAAGTAACTGTGATTAGTAGTTTTACATAATTTATATATTATTTGTTAAGAATGTCTAATTTTTTTTTTGAAAATTAATTTGAACATTTAAAAATGTTAACTGCATAATCTCAGATAATAGGAAATTTATAAATTCACATAATTTATTTAGCAATTAAATTAATATAAATCATTATAATATTCAAATCAGAGAAGCTGAGGCAAATCACAGAATATCTTATAATATTTATTAAGGAAAGTTGTGAAAGATGTGCCACTTACTCAAATGATATTTGCTAAAATAATGTCTACATTAGAAATTCTCTTAATATTATTATATTTAAATAGATTACTGTTAAGTCTAAATTATTTTAAGTTTAAAAAGAAGTACAGTGTTGATAAGTATACAGAAATATTGAAAATGAAATTGAGAGGCAGACCTATTTAAATATTTTATTTTATATTTTCCAAAAAAAGCTCAAATTTTATAGAAGCATACCAAATTAAATTCGGCTAATTAATAAATTGAAAGCTGTACTAATAAAAAATTCAAATTTGCGCATTGAAATTGTATTGTTTATTCAATAAGTAAATAAGTTATTCGATAATAATCCTCAATGTAATGCAAAAGACCGAGAAAATACATTTTACTTTTTGGGGGCAGCTTAGTTAGGATAAAATGCATGCAATTGAGCATAGTCAGAAAGCTAATGAATAAAATATTTGTTATAAATCGTATAGCCTATTTTAAAATTATCACGTTCAAAATATAATTAAAAAAACATTTTCGCAGAGTACAGCAATAGAATAGAACTCAAAATTGAGCAAATCTTGCCTGGTACAGCTGTTGCCAAGACACTTTGGAAACTTTATTACTCAATTTTCTTTCCGAAGTGGAAAATGTGTCTCCCTAGATGGATTCGTGGCACAAGTTAATTAAGGTTTTCCTACAATGTAATATATTATTTGTAGATATATTCGTCGGTAATGAGCATTAATATCAAAGAATAAAGTAAATTAAACTATTATTTGCATTAAACTAAATACATAATAGAAATTTAAAAAAAGTTTTACTAATTCTTAAAATTAATTCTTAAAGTTTATTTTAAACTTGTTGTTAATGGAAAGTAATTTTGGGGCTTATGTATGAAAGTGATAAAGTTGTTTATGTTCATTTATATTTATTAATTTAAAATAATTAAGGCATGACATTAATGACAAAATTATGAAAATTTGCTATAAGTAATTTACAAAAAAGTTTTCTCATAATTCAAAGTTTAACATTAAAATGATTTGGAACAAATCACCAAAATATTTAATACAATACGATGAAATTTAATATTTTATTAAAATGTAAAAGAAACACATTGCAACATCTTTTTAAAAATACATATAAGTAATTGTTAAGATTTAGTAATAAATGTTTATATATTATTTTAAGTACAGCTTCAAGACTGATTTTTCATCTTATATATATATATATATATATATATATATATATATATATATATATATATATATATATATATATATATATATATATATATATATATATATATATATATATATATATATATATATATATATATATATATATATATATATATATATAAGTTTCCTTTTGTGTTTATCTCTTTAATTTATCTGTTATATTGTTGTTTGAGTCGTGTCGCAGTAGAACTATACAATTTAAAACAGCTTAAATAGTTTAAAATAAAATAATCTATTGGAAAATATTATGTTACTTTCTATAAAAAACAACTGTCTCAAGGAATGTTCCCATAAATATATATTTTATTATATTTGATTATTAATAACTTTTCATTATCTAGTGTTATTATTACTTAACTCAGTAATTTCAAAAGTGAAAATTGACAACTTGCATTTACGGTATTAACACGATCCAATTAGTGTTCAGATATAGGAGACATTTTAGCAAATTATTAATTGTATTAGATCAACATCAAAATATTCACAAACTTATAAAAAATGGTATTTAGACAGAGTTGTATAAAACGACATTTAGATAGTATATCATATATAAGATATATAATAAATAAGTTATTTAAAAATGGACAGAATATATTTCGTCAAACATCATGGCTATATTACTTGAAACTTTTATTTTTTATTAATAATAATTTTTTCCATGTTTGCTTAATGTTGTTTGCTAAGTTATAATACCATATAAGTAGGACATTCATTTCCGAATACATAAAAATGCTCTTATTTTTTATAATTCAATTTTCGATATTATATAATGTAAATTTAAATGCAACAAAAGAGATTGCAGTTCATTGGCATATCTTTAAGTTTAAAAAAGTATGCAAAACTAAAACTCTTATTTCTCTCATTTCTAAAACATTTCATTGTTTAATTTTTTAAATTTTTTTAGCAGAAATTATATTTATAATATATATTTTTGTTATCAACAGGTTAAAAATGTTAATAATAATAATATTTAATTAAATAGAATGAACTAGGTAGTTCAAGTGCCTCGAATGCATGAGGGCAACACTAAGATAACAGCTCTCCTCATTAGACCTTCTGGAATAGAAAGCGGAGAAAATCGTGGGTAACATGGATTGACTCGTTGGAGTCAAATTTTTAACAATTAATGGGAAGAATGGAGGAATGGAGGTCAAAGTTTTTCCGAGGTTATCATGGAGAAACCTTCAAAGGAGGTTTCTCCATGATGATATATGTATATATATATGTATATATATATGTATATATATATATATATATATGTATATATATATATATATATATATATATATATATATATATATATATATATATATATATATATATATATATATATATATATATATATATATATATATATATATATATATATATATATATATATATATATATATATATATATATATATATATATATATATATATATATATATATATATATATATATATATATATATATATATATATATCATCATTATTGGCCATCATTGGCCTATATGTATATATATATATATACATGTGTGTATACCTCAATTCAAGAATCAAACCATGTTTATGTGAAGAAATAATTTTTAATGGGGCAAAGGACATTTCCAGACTGTCCTTGGTGTTCCGTCAATATCGCCTCTCCTGGGCATATCTTAACCTACCTAAATTTTAAAAAAGACGATGTCCTTCGGGTCCCATCACAGTTTTTAGACATTTTAGATATTTTTGGTTTTATGGAGGTTGTCTAGCCTAGCTAGACAACCTGAGATAAGTAACAACAACAACAATAAATTTTAATTCAAAAGTGATTCAACCTACTCATAGTGATTACTATAAGAATATACGAATATATTTAACAATATAGGAAAAAAAAACATTTTTCTTATACTATTCCTTTTAAAGCAATACAAACAGAGTATGAATAAAAAAAATTTTCAATATTTTAGAAAGATCTTTTTCTGAAAAATTATGAGAAATTTATCATAAAAAATCTTTTATAAATGACCCTGTCAATGCCACGCTTTACAATGGCAACCTACTTTAAATCTCCATCAAAAGACGTGCATGTGAATAGGAGAAGTGAATAAAAAGTAAATACATCCAACCTCATATACGTAGCGGTGCAATTCTTTTTCATTTCATATTTTGTAACGTCAAGTCCAGATTTATTTTATAGTCAATTTGATGTTGCTTTTGCCTTGCCAATCTTTCTAAGATTTCAGCGTCAATATTTTTAGAAACACTTTATCTTTTTAAATATTGTATTTTCCAGAAACTTAAGAATATTTTGGTGACATATTTGCTTTGCTACCATTTCTCTTATCTACATTCACAATTGAATACATTTGTGTGAAATTTAAATACAGCTGTTTAAATTCGGTTGTGAAGGGAACATTTATTAGATGCTTTACATAAAGGAAAATTATATTGTTTTTAAATAATTTTGAAAATGATAAATGCATTTATTTAGGAAATTTCGTTTTTACTTTAGGTTCTTTTAATTTCTTTTGAACATATAAGTTATTAGATCAAAAATTATCACAAATATGTTACGTTTTTCTTTAAAAAATCATGAAACACACATATTTTCCTAAAACGCCTACAAGGCATGAAGTGTAAGCATTAACGGAAATGTATTATTATTCTGTTTACAGATAATATAAAATACAATCAAAAGTTTTAATTAATTTAATTAAATCTTGTTTTTCGTGTAATGACATTAATTTCTTTAATATGCATTAAATTTGTACCAAATTAAGCATATTATGCTTTCAATGTTGCAAATTTATTTCAAAAATCAAAGTTAAGAAGCCTAACTTTACATAGCACTATACATTTTAGTGAAATGGGAATACTTTAAAAGGAAAATGTCCTAATCAAAGTAATGATTTTTTAAAAATCAACAACTATAAACAAGATATGAATAATTTTTCGTGAACAATATCAGTTCAAAATACAGTTTATCGTGATACAAAAATCACATTTACTTCATGAAAATTTTCAATGAAATTATCACTTAAACTAATGAATAACGTAATTGAGTAAATAAAAACATAAGAAAATGTTTTAAAAAACTATATTTTCCACTCTTTATACATAACTGCTTAAATTTAAATTATTAATTATTAATCTATTTAAATATTTTTTCAGCGATCTGGATACAATTTATTAAAATTGTAGTAACCTATATAATATAAAATTAATTGAATACTTATATACTATTCTCTTTAATAAAAGCTCAACAGGTTTCCACAAACACTATTTAGCAAGTGATAATCTGCTCATATAATTAAATGAAAGATTAGTTATCAAACTACTGAATTGCTACTACCATTTAATGTGTCCACTTAGTATCTTATCATAATAATTATATTTTAAATATTAACTTTGATTATTCTCAATATATATTAGAGATAATTTTACATATATTATTTTATTATTATTTATTTCAAATTCCTTTATTAATTATTTGAATTTTCTATCAAATATCATTAATTAATAAGATTGGATTTCAATGTATTTTGTATTAAAACTAATGTTTTTTTTTTCAACATTACATTTAGAAATCACATTTATGAATTAATAATTTGTATGCGTAATTTAATTAAGCTAAATGTACTCATAAAATTATTCAAAGCATGAGTACTTCTGTTCTTAATATTGATAAGAAATTAAAATTTTAAATTTTCTAGACAAAAAAAATAATTTTCATTAAATAAAAGTTTTAATTTCAGCTATAATTTATAAAATCACAAAATAGTAACTATAATAATTTTAATCATGTTCAAATTCGCAATTAAATCCACCTGTTTAAAGGAATATCACTTTATGCTAAGAATTTAATAAACATTAATAATAAAATTAATATCTTTAATATAATAAAATAGCATTTTTAATTAAATTTTAAAATATTTTTGAATTATAATGTTTTTATAGCTTTTCAAATAGAGGAAAATTACTAAACAATGTTTGCCGAAATTATAATTTGAATGTTGAACCATATTTGTTAATCTTTTATCAGAGAAATTATCCTTGTTTTCAATTTCATCATTTTACAATTACAATTTAAATTATTTGTGTAATGCAATAAAGAAAAATTTACACTTTTATTTAAGAACAAATGCAAGCAGATAAATAATTTATGCAATAAAAAGTCAAACATAGCAGTTTATTAACTGATATCATGCATTGAATAGAAAAACGTGTTGTCACATATATCCTTATTGGAAAAATCAACCCAACTGTACAAAACAGCTCAATTATCGCTGAAGAACAAATGTAATGAAAAGGACAAATATTTAAAGTGTAATGACCAGAACAAAATAAAATAAAAACAGAAGAAAAATTTTAAAAATTAAAATAAAGGAATATAATACAAGAAATGCAGTTTTTAAAAATGCTCTTGACAGTTCTCGCATTCCTGTTCAATTTGCTTATCATATCCGTTTTTGAGAATCTTTATTTAATTTTTGGCATACCAAAAATATTATGCAATAATAGTGCCCGAATTACAATATTGTCATTAATTAGATGAAAAGGGGTCTATTTTATGTAGATAATGTGTGTGTGCACCAAGCAAATCATGTCCTGTTTGCAGGTTGAAACTTACTACTGCCTCCTTACGAGTTTTTTGACAAAACTTTTTCCAAGTGTCTTGAATGGTAAATCACGGTTTGCCAGTTAATTTTGCTGTATTGCATTTGATATAATTTTGTCACAGGTGCCATATAATCCAGGATTCCAAATTTTTTTGGCGATAAAGAAATGTTGCCAAGATGAAGTTTCGTGATGTGCGCGATGACGTAAATACTAGGTTTACCAAAATAGAATTTTCTGCATAATTCTTATAGGTCTCAATATCTATGACGTAATAAAAACGAGGTTGCGAGATACATAAGAAAATCCGCCAAAAAATTCTAGAAACTCAGAATTTGGCATCCTGGATTATACAGCACCTGTGCCATAATTTGTTTTATAATGAATGGTCTTACCTCTCTTATAGTCTGATTATTTATGTCATGATTTATAGCTACTGCCATGATGCCTGGTTTAAAATAAACTAGAATAACTACTTTTGAGAAAGAATCGATATTTATATTAAGGAATTACAGAGCCATTAAGATTTCCGGGATTTCTGCATCAAAGTTTGACATGAAGCATTCCACAAGAGAATATTGAGAAAAGAGTTTAAAGAATACACTAAAAAAAGTTTTTCATAATAAAATGCATAATTTAATTGCTGAAGCTTTTAGAAATCCATTGATTTCAAATTGTTCAAATTTTATTTAATTGTCAAATTATAAAAATCAGGAAAATTTTGTAACATTAAGAAATTATTTCCAGCAGTAATTTTGCATAATTTATACCTAGAGGTATAATAATAACAAATTTAACTTTGTAAGCTATTATAATTATCTTTGTAATTAGTGATGAAATATAGTTCAGAATAAAGCAAAAAATTAGAAAACTACATCTGAATTTCCATAAAAATTTAATTTTTAAAATTGTTTTAATATTTAAAATAAGTTAAAAAGAAATTGCGCTACTTAAACTATTTTAAATTATAATGTATCTTTTTACATTCCCATTTATTTTGGTTGTTGTTGTGGCTTATCCTCCAAATGTCTGACGTAGTCAGATTAGGTCATTCAGATCATTGACCCTGAGGAAATCGAGGAAAAAAAGGGGGGATGAGTAAATGTTCTCTCTGGAGAGTCCCAAACAGTCCAGTATGTGGTGAGAAGTCTGCTCAGTTTTAGTTAGAGCATACCTCAAAGATTTTCTTATCTTTGAGATACGAGAAACACCTTAAGTGACCGGTTGCTAATTTGGAAATAACGGTATAAGAGGCTCTGTCACAATTGAGGACGCATAAAGAGTCAGAATCTTTGCTCGAGTACCAGTGATGGCAGGGAGGAATCATCCAATTCTTCGAAATCTCAGAATTAACTATAGACTGATGTTCTAAGAAAGTGAGTATTGAAGCGGAAGGATTATTATGGCAATATCCCTCCTTGGCTGGTCGATTCACTTGCTCGTTGCCGTATATATCTACATGAGAAGGAAACTATTGAAAATAGACGTCATGGAACTTAGAAATGAGTTTAAGTTTGAAAAAAATAGATGTACTGGTTTGATCCCCAATTTTCATCCATTTGTGAAGATGCTGAAGAAAGTTCACTGTTCAAGAGGGTTCAGAAATCTCCAAAAAAAAAAAAAATCATGAAGAATAGTCAATTATTTTTATTATATGTATTTAAAATACAGTAAATATATATGTTTATTGAAATATTTGTAATGTTTAAAAATGTTTTACGTGATGATTTCCTATAAACTGTAGCTAATAATCACAGCTCCTAAGAAATTTATATTACTCTTTCCAAGCATCATGTAAAACGAAGATCTTCTCAGCATTAGAGTATGTCTTATAATCGAATCATCCTAAATATACAATTACTTTTATAATAATGTCAACAGAAACAATTCACGTTTCCTTTTCACCAATGTTAAACCTTATTTAAACAGTTTGAAAAAGAAATGTTCTCAAATAAGGAAATAGTATTTAATTTGAAGATTTGAAAAAACTGAAATAAAATGAATTAATATTAGAGAGTTTCACACTGGAAATCCTTACTCTATCTAATCTTTAATATATGTACACATAAATTTCCTTGATTTTGAAAAATAAAATTTAATATTTAAATATTTCTTAAGAAAGAGAAACTAAGAATATTTATCTAACATAACATCAGATTTGAAAGATGACCAGGTAAACAAATATATAGCCATTCCTGAGAATGTTTGTTTCTTAAAAGCAATATAGGTTTTATAAATATAAAATTTTATTGGATAAGCAGATTACAAATGATTACACAATATTTTTTCACACCAAATCTCATTCTCATTTTTACACCAAATATTGTTAATTTTTCTTTCATAGGTTTTAAAAAGTACAATTTCTATCACATTCTCAAAGTTATTTATAAATTTTATACTAATCATATATACAAACCTCAAGTGGATTGGGTAGTTTTATACAAAGTTATCGATAAGAAAATTGACATGATTGAATTCCAACTGACTCACTTTTTTCACTGCTATTTATTCTGAGATTTTGAATACGATTTTTCAACAACTATTTCATTGCAATTGGAAACATGCTTTAAAGTTAACAACAAAAATATTTATTTGCAATTCCCATATATTGTATCAGAGTTTTATATCATACGTACTTTTGCCTTGACGTTGGCATAATAAGTTGTTCCTCTTTAGCACATATTTGCAAAATATTCCTTTTTGCTGCCATGAAACCAAAATATTCTTGCATATAAATACATCGAAAACATGTCATAACTGTATTTGTCTCACTAAATAATGTTTTATCAATTTTTTCTAGCGATATGTTAATATAGATTATGTATTTCCTCCTGACCAAGCAAGTTGTTGTATTATTATAAAGGTACGCACTAATTGTTTCTTCATCACGAAAATTAACTCTAAATCAAGCAAATACATATTTATGAATATTATTTTGATTTCAAATAAAATTTGAATTTTTATTTTTTCTCTTAAGTTAATAATTTACTCCAAACCTTGATTAGTATTTCAATAGTAGTGCTGTGTTGTTGTTTCAAATCCCAGATGATGTAGCTAAGCTTAACCATCTCCATAAAACAAAAAATCATTAAAAAGTTTAAAAATAAAATAGGATTCTCCAAAACCTCGTTCAAAGTAAAATTCAGACAGTCAAGAATATGTTTCGGGGAAGCCTGATCAGCCTTGCACCAGTGACACTCCAGAAAGACTCTTTGGCCCTGTTGAAAAGAAAGGGACCTAATGTGGCCACTCAAAAGCCTGATAGAGCAGTCTGCTGTATCCTAGGGATATTGAGCTGGTGCCACCAACGAGGTTTTTTTCCAAAGTACCAAGAGTCGGTAGGTGGATCTCTCCAAATTGCAAATAGTAGAGTTAATCCAGTATTTAACATGGCATATTTACATAACTGATAATTCTTTAAGTAGCATACGATAGTGATGAAAAATGAAAATTTTGGGATATTCTGTCAGCTTCAGTTGAGAAAAATAATCCATTGCAGAGATTAATCATACAATTTGCAAAATGATGAAAGTATTATGATTGCAGAAAATCCCAAAAAAGAATTTTATAAAATTAATAATCGTAGGAAGTATCTTATCTCACGAAAAGATAACACTGAACTAAAATTAAAAATATTTGTAAAAATAAGACCAGTGTTAGATACGTAAAAATAATTCAGTTCACAAATTAACTTCTCCAACAGAAGTTTTGTTTATGATTTTAAAGTTAATTGCTGATCACTTATTAATTTTTCGATTCATAGTCTAGCTCTAATCACGATATACTATTATTTATTTTTTATTTAAAACATACCAATAGTACAAAACAAGTATATTTTGCACATTTTTATAGAGTTACTATTTTAAAAAAAATTAGACATTAATAATTAATATAATTTTAAATTAAAGAAGAAGCAAAAACAGAGTAATGTAAAAAAATGAGTATATTTTTGCATGTGTAGGTGATTTTCTATATGTGTCATTGACGAATTATTTTTCCAATATTATTTCTTAAGATGCGACTTTATAATGAATGCATTTCTTAGCATCATTGAACAGTATTTGTTCCTTACATTATCACCATATTTAGTAAGGCATATAGCAAAAGAAACCTAGAATTTCAGAAGCAGTAAAATGTCATTTCTTTTTAATAATAATTATCAATGTAAGGTGCAGTAAAGATTATTGAGATGCGTGTGTGGAAGTTTTATCTATATACTTTTGCAAAACTTTTTCCAAAATAAAATTTCATCTATAAATAACAAATCATTGTAACTACATAGCTATTTTTATTCTGAATAAAAGCTAACAGTTTTCCAATCTTTGCACTAGTAATTATTATTATTCTTTTTCTTTCTTATCAATTTTATATCCTATGATAAAAATTTTAATAACTTTATTGTTAGCGAGAATTTAATATTGAAGTAATTTTGTATTAGGTATGTATGTGATGGACTAATATCAAAATGAATCAATACATTGAAACCATAACGTCATTATTATGGTATGTAACAATTTAATCCATTTATTTATAAAAACAATTCGGCGGAATAATTTAAAATGTTTTTTTCAGCATACTTGAAGATATAGATTGTTTGAATTAATCTCTATGGATTGTCAGTCTCTATATAAACATGATATAAAAATGATTTTTTAAAATTTTTTCATTGCCTTTAAAAACACATGATAAAATATTTTTCATATTTTAAATTTTCTTTGGATTTAAATTTAGAAAATAAATAAACACTTACTCAATATTTCGAAATAATTTTATTTGTAAATTTTAAAATAAAAAAACCTATATGAAGTTATTTTAATGTTTAGAATTAAATTAAAAAAAGGAAATATGGAACAGACAAAATCTCTGTATCGTTATGTTTGTGATGTCCTTCCTTATTCAATCAATATTAGTGAATGAAACGACAAAAAAAAATGCAATAATAATCGTTTACAAAGATTTTTGAATGTTAATTTGTGCTTTATGACAATTCATTGTAAATACTCGTAATGAGTATTTGAAATTTTAATCGTAAATATTGTTTTTATTGCATAGAATATTACAAACCATCTCTGAAGATGAACTCATCATTTCAATGATTTAAAAAAGGAAAATGTAAAATGATTTTGAGACATTATTACTAAAACCTTAAAAAATGAAGGCACCTTGTAATATCAACAAAATGTTAAAATTTAATTTATTTATTATTCATTATTAAATATTTCATTAAATAATATAACAGTTTCTAAAATCAAACCTAAATTTTATTTTAGATACTTATCACACCATCAAACTGTACAACAGAAATTAAGTGGAATTATTGGCAAAATAATTCTTGATTAATTTTATGTAATTTAGAACTTTGAAAGATTAAAAAATATTCTAATAATTTAAGCTCCAGTTATGACATCCCAGATTAGCTTACAAGTAAAAATGTAGTTATAAATTTAAATAATTGCTTTGCAACTTGACTTTTATTTTTGCAAGCTAAAATTAAAATAACTGATTTCCATCTTTACATATTGTGTAATTTTTTAAATATATACATTGCATAAATCAATAGAGAAAAAATTAATGATATTTAATTTACAAACATATTTTTTTAATTAACAGATTATGAAATTCTCAACTCTTGATCTTTGGCATAACTTTTTAGAAACCATAATTCACCTTAAATGTGGTTAAAAGAACTTACTTTCCTTCCTTAACACTATTTCAAATCAAATATACAAATTAAATTAAGACACTGATTAAAAACTATAAATGCTGATGATGTGCCATTAAAATCACTGAACAGATTTAATTCTTCAATTGATAATTAATTGGATTAAATTTAAGTTTACTCTAATTAAAAAAGGTGACAACATTTTAGATATTAAGAAATCTAATTAGATTTTTAAATTGTATTCTAATTTTAATTAGTTCAACTTAATAGGTTAAAATTCTGAATTTATTTTATGATATATTTTAAAAGAGAATCAACTAGAATTAAAATAGTTCTCTATTAGTCACAAATGCAGCAAATTTGAGTTATATTTGTTGATATTATAAAATAAGTTAAGAAACACTTTTAAATACTAAAAAAATAATTTAAATATTTTGGATTTTTTGTGTTTATTTAAAGTAATTTTAAATAATTTCAATCTTAATATTTTTTACCATTAATCTTAGCACTGGAGGCTTGAAAACAACATGGAAAAAAAGCACGCGTTATTATGCCCAACTAAATGGATTTCATAAATGATTGTCATAAGCTGAGAATATATTAAAGAAAAAATAAGAGTGGTTTACATTCAAATAATGAGGGTATTTGTGAATTTTTTCTGTTTTATTTTTACTCGTATAAGGGAATGGTAACTTATCTCTAAATGGCTTCTTTGAAAGCGCATGTATCTTGTTGATATCGATATTAAGAACATTATACGTTAACATCTAAGTGTTAAATTATCTGCAATTTAGTTTTCTGGCAACAGAATTTATACTATTAAAGTCCAACTTCATTCCTAGCCTTATTTATAATAAATTTTTCTTAAAGTAATTGAATTCAGAAAAATGTTCTTATTCAAAAAATTCAAATTAACTTTTTATGTCACTAATGTTATTATCGATTTGAGTTTGTATATTAAAAAACGTAATGTCTAATATTTATTATTTTTATTAAAACTTAAATTAAATCTTTTAACAGGATAAAAACCAATTTGACTTCAATTGAAATCACCAGTTGCATTTTTAACTTGTAACAACTGCAGAAAGGAAAATTGCTGTTTATAATATTATCAATAGACAATTACGCGAACACAACATTTTAAATATAAGAATGTTTTTTCTCATTTAGTTCTCACTTACCTGTATATCAGATGAACAATCAATATTTCTTAAAATTGCCAAAGTTTCGTAAATAGTACTTCACATTTTTAGATACTATCATAATTTCAGTGAACATTTAAGGTGGGTTAGTGCATACATTATAAGTGATTATAAAAAAGTTGTTACCATACTAACATTAGTTTTCTTATGCTTTTTTAATAAAAATTTGTAGTAAAAAATAATGTCGAGGAAGATACGCAAATGAAACAAGTTACAACGTGGTTATTTTAGTAATAAATTTTTGCTTTTTTAGCAAATGTTTCATTAAGTTAACTACATAAGAAAATAATTGTCGAACATATTCCTCAGTCATTTTAATCCTTAAAGTGCGGCGTTAATCATCAAGGCAATTAATTTTGTAAGTATTTCCTTTTATTAGTGGCCAAGGCTATATGTGGATAACTAACAGTTCTTACAGCAAATGACAAACAGTACTTGATGTAGACACTTTTCATTTTCCAAACTTTCCATGGTAGAGAGAGATCTCATTGCTTGTGATTTAGAGCTCGTGACATAGTTATATGATACATTATAACATGCGACAAATATTAACAAATGAATATAAACTTCATGTAAAATATATCTTTACGATTATTATTTTAATGACAAGCTGTGGCTATTGAGATTTATCGTTATGAGTCTTTTTTATGACTTTTTACGACATCAATATAATATTATGCAAAAAATTTTCCAATCTCGGCCAACATAATCTAGCAATACGATAGAGATAGAATGAAACGATGCAATTCGACATTTACGAAAATTAGAGACGTTTCTTATGCATTTATCCTAATTGAATGTAGGATCATAATAAATTTCACAAAGAATCATTTCCAAATTTAGTTTGTTATAAAAACTTATAGATTTTTCATTTAAATTCATTTTAGATGCTTCTACCACCATTAGTTAAATGCTTGAAATATTTATCATTTTCCATATCGCAGCATACATTTACTGTAGTATAAACTTTGAATGAAGCAATTTTAATTTTTAATGACCAGAAATTCATATACACATACATACATACATATACATACATACAAATATATATATATATATATATATATATATATATATATATATATATATATATACATATATATATATATATATATATATATATATATATATATATATATATATATATATATATATATATATATACATATATATATACATATATATATACATATATATATATATATATATATATATATATATATATATATATATATATATATATATATATATATATATATATATATATATATATATATATATATATATATATATATATATATATATATATATATATACCTTTAATAAGAAAAAATAATAGACGAATAAGCTCTTTATGTTTTTAATTCACTAAACATTAAAATGTTAATGTAAAAGAGAAATTTCTTACAAGCATAATTTTGTGAGTTTTGATGTAAACATATCCCTAATTCGCAAGTTGATTTATTATAAATCATGATAACAAATTTTGCGTTCATTTGACTCATGAAAGTTTGCTGATCATAATCACAAAACAAGAAAAGGTTCAAAATTTTTATCACAACTCTATTATATTGAAATTTTATTCAGATTAATTTTATTTAACATGATTATTTTTCAAACTTTCTCTAAAATTTAAGAATTTTATTTCTTCTAAACGGCAGAATTAATTACACTATAATTATTTACTATTTTGAAAAACAATTTTTAGGAATGAGCAAATATAAACTAATTTCCTTATGATTTAATTTTTTTATCACTTTAGGCTCAAAAAATCTCAGATTTTAGGTATAATGTATGTGTGTGAAATGTTTCTTGTGTAAAGACTGCATGACGCGATAATTGTATAGTTGAAATTTTAGTATAATTTAAGGTACACACATTTATCATCTTTTTTTAATTATTTAAAGAAATTAATTTGAATAATTTCGATTAATAATATTTTTATTTACTTATCAAATATCGGAAAATTTTGTTCTAAAATATGAGTTTAATATCCTTTTGTAATAGAATGTATAAAAATGATACTTTCACTACATAATCAAAATTAAATTTATCATTACATTAAAATAAGTTTTCATCAGTTTGATATTATGAACTCTTAGTAAATAATGCATTACTTTTAATAGTCAAAATTTTAAGGAACATGTTTGTTTAATGAAGCGTTAGCATTATATTTTGTAATTTAATGATTTATCCTTTATTAATTATTTATTACTCCTGATAGAATATTTTATTGAGGATTTTCAATTCGAAAAAAAGTTATGATTTAAAGATATTTTTGTTGTGTTCAATTGTTCAAGTGAAGTTTTTTCAATATTACGATGGTAAATTAACAAATCTATTGCTGTAACGAACTGCTGAACCATTGCTGTGACGAAACAAGCAGCGATAAAAATATATGCTGCATAATTCACATTTATAAACATAATACAGGAATGGACATATTTAATGACAAAAATTGCACAAAATCAAATTTTATTTTTCAAAAGACAACAAAAAACCATGATTTGAAATTTCATTATTTTCACTCCTGAAAATCCATTTGGATACGTAACATCTCTAACCAACTCAATTCTAATCTTCACAATGAACTTCATTCTTATTATCATTTTCTTTGATTTAAGTAAAAAATCCTGTCATACGAAATTTGGGTCAAGAAACCCTCCAGACTCAAACAGCTCTTAAGTAATCCTCTCTGTATTCTTAGAGAATTTTTTCTTCTTACGTAATCTTCCCTAAACAGTAGTGTCGATCGTGCTTTATGTCTGCACCCAATTACGGTTGTGGTTCTCTTTCGCCGAAAGGAGGATAAAATGCAAGGATAAAAACGAACGTTGCTGCCTAAAGCCCCTGGAGACACTGACAAGCAGTAACTGGGAAAAGGAAATCTTCCATTCCTAATCATGAAAAATGACTCTGAATAGAAAAACAGTTTTTACCGGTTTCCGGTAAGTTGTTAGCATTTACCCTTGTAGCAAGAATAATTTCGCAGAATTTATGCAAGGATAATTTTGCGGAATTTAAAGTAAATTTTTAAACTCACTTCCCTTACTCGTTATTTTAAATAATCTTTTACCAAAAAATTTTTTATTGGCGTAACTTTGGAAACCACAAAGTGAAAAAGTTACATAAAATGTTCAGTTGAAATACAATTTGAAACACTGTATTCGTAACTGATGATTGCTGTAAAAATTCCTGTAAGTTTTGTGAATAATTATTATTTCTTGTTATAACATGTGCATTTTCTTATTAATAAAGCATTTTATTAGAATTTTCCTTATAAAGTTATTTTCTATAAGAATGTTATGAATGTATACTACAGTTTAAAAGGCTTCATATACGAACGAAGTCCCTTGCTGAAAGAAAGCATCTCCAGACATGGAAAATATTTAGAAATTTTATTTAATTAGGCATATTTATTTTTAATGATTTGGTTATATTTCGGTTATTTTACAATTCATCAGAAAACATTATAAAGTTTTTATTATAACTTAACTAATAAATTAAATATTAACGGAATTATTTTTCATTAATTGTGTAATAATATTGTAAACCATTTATAAACACTCGGGATTTTGTATCTTCTTTTACAAAGTAATGCAATATGTTTAACCGGTTGCAACTTTTTCTGGTAATTGCTTCTTATAAATCAAATCGTATTCTAATTGTATTTTGCTATTGTAATTACTTTATTACGCATCCTAAGAAATACTAAAAAATTATGAACCTTAATTTTGAGCTTTAGTATTTCTATGAAAGGATGGTCCTCTTTTGATTAGATGTCTATATTCATAAATTGAAGAATCTTTGATGTTATAGATTTTGGCTGATTATTTTGTTGGAAAGTTAGGTTGTATTTATGTTAAATGGTGCTAAATGCTTGCAAATATTTTGATAAAAACACTTATTTTTATATAAATAATTATAATATGATTTACTAAATATATTCTAATTGTTTATGAAAATTTGCATGATTTTATTATTTAAAAATCAACCGGTATTTTCGATGAGTACATCACATTGCATTGCGATGCAACATTTGCATAAAAGTAGCTCAAAGTGATTATAGTAGATGAAATTAGAGCATTTTTGTATCTCAGCATTCTAAATTTTAATAACTAATTTTTAAAATTTCTTCTTCGGTTATATTTTAGTATGAGATCAAATGCATAGTTTATTACTGGTAATTACATTCATTAAATGACTATGTTAGAAAATTATTGATCCGATCTTAAGGGAGTATTAGCTCTCTTTTAAGACCATCCATAAAACTAATTACTTATTTTTTGTTTTAAAAATTAAGAAAACGATTTCTGAATTTGAAATGGATATTTTCTACTATGTTTATTAGTACAAAACAGATAGATATTTACAAAACGGAATTTTGTTATTAACAAATGTTCGGGATACACTTTTGTCGAAATATTCCATAAAAATTAGTCCTTACCTAAAAAAAATTATCTTAGATTCGTAAATTAACTAATC
The DNA here is from genome assembly GCA_037975125.1 of Latrodectus hesperus. NCBI lineage: Eukaryota > Metazoa > Arthropoda > Arachnida > Araneae > Theridiidae > Latrodectus > Latrodectus hesperus. Next base: position 58,658,658 of record CM075858.1, read on the forward strand.
TCAAAAAATATATATTTAAGGAAACAGGAAATTTAACTTATGTATCAAAATCTACGAAATGGCAATTTTATTAGTTGGCACATATTAAACATTTTGACGTTTTAAGTAATATCAAAATTGTCAAAAATATTACAGATTGATAATAAAAACAAATACAAAATTATCTTTAATTTAATAACGAAATACTAATATCACAAAAAATCATTCATTTAGAGTAACAATTTCTTTCAGAATTTCTATTTTGAGGAAACATTATTATATTTATTTTAGTCCTCTTATAAATTTAATTTATATAATGTTATTGAATCTTATTTACTTTTCATAAACAATTGTCCATTGCAATATAATTAAAAAATTAAATTCATAAGAAAGTCAGATATAAAACTAAAATATTTACAAAGATAATTTAGATTCTGAGAAATTTAAATCCATTTGATTATTAAAATACCTAAATACCACAATTGAACTCAAACTTGAATATTATTTTCATTATTTTATTTAACTTTTGATTTAAAATAGCAGAAAAATAAATTATAAATGCATTTCATGACTGTGTCAAACATGTCATGAAATGCATGTCATGAAAAACTTATAACATATCCTTCTTTCAACTAACTTTGCCACATAATATATATATATATATATATATATATATATATATATATATATATATATATATATATATATATATATATATATATATATATATATATATATATATATATATATATATATATATATATATATATATATATATATATATATAGATTCTGATCGTTAACCAATCTTCGGTTTTCAGCTCGATCTTTAAAATCTTAAACTCTAATTTCTAATAGAATCGCTTCGATCTTCAACATCATCCAATTTCATAAATATTTGTTAGAATAATTTATGGTCCTCCAAATATGTAATTAAGTATATATATATATATATATATATATATATATATATATATATATATATATATATATATATATATATATATATATATATATATATATATATATATATATATATATATATATATATATATATATATATATATATATATATATATTATATATATATATATATATATATATATATATATATATATATATATATATATATATATATATATATATATATATATATATATATATATGTAACTATATGTAAGTATTTAATTTACTAAATTTCGAAAAACAGTCAGCAAATCCAATGAAAAATTTAAATTATAAAATTGTAATGTACATTCATTTATTTTTTTAAATTTATCTATTCACATACTGCTTACAAAAGTTTTTATTATCAGAGAAAACTGTAAATTGATGAAATACATCAAAACATTTGATACATTGGCATATAATCATTTTCAAAGTTCACAAATATTTTCAATATAGAATTAAAATAATCTATTAGAGAGAAAAATAATATTTATATTTTAATGATAATTTTTTGTTTCAACATTAAAACTACTAAAAATACTTTGAAATATAAGAAATAAAATTTAATAAAATTAATAGAAAGCTTTTAAATTATTAATGTAATTACAATTACATTTGTTAAAATCTAAAATATTGAGTTCTAAAATACATTTCTTATTTATTTCATAAGTAAATTTCCTGGCATGATTTTAGAAAATTTCATGATCGTTAAAATTTTTATAACTGGGAGAAGTTTTCTCTCGAAATATTTTATTAATACTTGAAATCATTTTCTTTGATTTAAAAATAACATTTTCTTCATGTAAACAATTGAAATTGAAATTTACAAGTTAAAATTTTGCTGGATAGAAATCAATATAGTTATCTCCTATAACTTTAAGATATGCACTTCTTGGAGCTATTGAACAATTGTTATTTATTTGACAGATTTCTCTCAATTATTTGAAATACACAGTAAAGTCAATTCGAAAATATTAGATATTTCACTTAATTTTGAAAATGCACAATGAAGTCAATTTGAAAATATTTAAGTCAAATTACTTCTTTCACATTTGATTTGTACTAATTTATAAACTAGCATTTCAGTTTATTTCAAACTATTTACAGAATAAGCAGGATTTAAATATTTTTCTCAAGCCAGGTCATTGAATAAAATTTTCCATTTCTTCACACTGATTAAAATGTGTATTTTTTAAATGGCACAATATCATCTAAATGAGCATGCAGAATGAAATACAATCCTTTCTGTAAAGTGAATGTATAAGAAAATTGCATTAAAGACAACAATCCGCTGAAAATATTTGTATAATAATTATAATGACTGAATGATATGCACATAAGAATTCTTTATATTTATAAACGGATAAGATAATGAAATCTGAAGAAGAAGAATATATTATGATTTCAATGCTGTTTAAGAAATAAGAAAATAAAGTAAATGAGGTATCAGAATTAGACAATAAAAATAAATATCTGTGGAAATATAAACAATTTTGTTTTTCTTAATAATAATTATAAAGAATAATAGAAGTGGTAGAATGCAATATATGGTGTTAGTTAATGCATATTTAGAACATAATGGGATATGAATTTATACAGTTCCTTATTTTGTCAAATGCATATGATTCTTTTTGAGTAACAAAAAAAAAACAGTTTTAGACTTATTAATCAGAAGGATTTGTATCTTACTGTTAACAGCGAAAACAATTGTGCAAAATTTTTCATTCATAAGAAGGCTAAACAGATGTATGAAGAATTATTGTGATACTAATATCAAATTTTCCCAATTTATTATAATGTTTGAAATACAAATCATTAGAATATCAAATTTTATTCTTGACGACTGATGTGATGTTCACTAAAATGAAAATAATTATTCAGGGCATACAATAGACTATTCATGAAATTATTAGAGCCTTAGAAAAGATTATTTGTATTTGGCATTCATACCCTTTTTTTTGTAACTGTTAATTTACCTTGCCTGGATGTAACTTTATGCCTGAAATTTAGGATTCTAGGATTTAGGAAATTATAATGATATGTTAGATTCTATGTAGTTTTCACATTTAAGTGAAAATAACTATTTTTCAAGTATATAGGCTGAAAAGATAACCATTGGCATAGAAAACATATTTGGTCCATCATTTCCGTTGTTTGGGAATTTTCATATATTTTGATGAAACTCTCTCAAAAATAAATTTACCTCAACAAAGCTTATCTGAGTAGCTGAAACTATTTAATAGAAGAAAACTGCAAATTTATTAAGTGTATCAATGGAAGGCAAGTTTGTATTGATTTAAAATCAATGAGCATGAATATATGAAAAAAGATCGAAACACTTGCAGCTTTAAGCCAAGGGACGTTATTTATATTGTGAGAAAATCAAAGACCAACTTATATTGAGCAGTTCAAACCTGTTGCGTTTAAAAAATAGACAGATTTTTGGTGTCCCTTATATTCAAAGTACATTAATGTATTTTAAAAGGTCATATGAAAACTTAATATATGTATTCAAGCACACACTTGAAAAAAATCTTGAAAATGATCGCTGTTTACTGACATAAGCGAAAATTTACTTTAATATTAAAATACTGACTGTTTTCAGTGGTATCAAATTCATTGTGGCAATATTTCAAAGCCAAATTAGTTTTCTTGTAGCAAATGTGAACGCATAGCGATAAAAGTTAAAAAAAATTGAAATTCTATGCAAATGTTGTGCAAGAAAAGCTGCACAAATTAAAAAAACAATCACATTTTGTGAGATCAAGGATTGTGATGATTAAGGTTTCAAAATAATAATTAAGACCAAGCATCTTTGGCAAACTGATTTTTTTTATAAATCTGAAATAAGAAGATGAGAAATATTTAGCAGTCTTGCAATAAAATCTATTTTATGAAGATAGCCTTTTTACCAAAGTTATAAAATAAGAATTTTATGATAAATCTAGTTTGAGTTGCTCTGATTTACATCAACATATTTTAGCTGATTTCTTTTTAATATTTTTAGTTACTGATAAAAATATTGAATGCATCGTGCTATTTCATAACCCTAGACTTTTTTATATAAAATATTGACTTCAGATAAATTACAGCTAATTGGGTAATCTTCATTGTAATATATATTGTTTAATATTAATTAAATTAGGATAATAAGTTTATAGAATGTAATTTTACCTAAAATCATTGTTTTATTTTATGTGTAAGAACAATCAATACTGTTACAACATTTTTCGTAGTGATGCGAATGTGATAACGGCAGAATTGAAAAAGACCCTTTTCTTCTAAGCAAATAGTTTATTCAGAAATTTCTCAATCCCAAATTTACTGCAAAAAATTCAATTTAAAGATTTTACACAGGCTGCAAAGGAAATGTATACAATTTCTATTATCCAGAAATTATAAACTGCAAATTTCAGCGTTGGATATTCAGGCGTCTAACTGATCCCTTAACTTCTGACTCATTGCTTGGTGAGATTGATATTTATACCTTTCAGAAGTTACCAGACCTTCCTTCAATGAAGTTTTTAGATGATTCATGACCCTAATTATTGGATATTATTGATATATCTTATAATGAACATATCGACTGGAAACTTTATGAATAGTGAGCTAAATTTCGGCGTGTTAATGTCATTAGGTAACCAAAAATATCGCCAAACTGCTTATGTATTTGCTCTGAAAATTGCTATTTTCCCATAAGTTATATTGCCTGGATAATAATTTAAAAAATTAAACGACAATAATGCAGTAGGAAAGTAATTAAGCAAAAGTACACTATTTACATCTAAAACTTCTTGGATTTGTAAATATTTTCATTAGAATTTCCTATAGCAGTAATTTGTAATAAAGATAAACTGTGTAGGATTGGATACTGCATCAAATATCATAGATTAAAATGTAAAAATAATTAGTCTGTTTATTCTATTTAGTACATTTTTTTCCGTTTTACAGAAATTATTTTGGTGCTTCCTAATTTGAAAATATATATTTACTTTGTTTCTTAAAAAATATTTTTTTTCAATCATTTTATGTGAGTGAAATTCATAAGACAATGTCTCCAAATGCTGTAAGTTTTAGTATTTTCACAGTCGTGGACACAAAAATATAAATTATTTAAGACATTTTTTCAATTTAAAAATATCTATATCCCGATTTTTTGTCAATGCGTAGTCACATTCTGATACGAGATTTAATTCAATTGAGAGAAAATTATAATTTAAATTTAATTGCATGTTATTACAAATTTACACACCTGAATTGACAATCGATCCCACAAACTTATAACAACAAATATAATGTTAACATATCAATAGCTACAATAGAAGTGGCTGTACTTATGTATTAGGATTTTTTACATTTTCACTAATCCAACAGTGATGTTACATTCTCTTGTGTCAATTTAGTTTTATTCTAAGTAGCTGTCAGAATTTAAATGGCTCAATCAACTTCCATTGCATTAAACTGTAAATGCTTCAATAAAACATATTATTGGTAAAAGTAACTTTCGGGAAATAAACGACTCATTATGATGCAAAATATTTAAACAAGATAAATGCATTTCTTCTATACTTTTAATTAAAAAAATATTTTGCATATCTAAAATAATTAATATGGTATCAAACTATTTCAAACTATTTTTTCAAATATAAACAGAGAAAAATAAAAAAAATATCATGTACATCAACAGAATTCTTTAAAGTAAGATTACTGGGATTCTTATTTGCTCTTACTTATAATATCACTTAAGGTAAATTCTCTATTGAAAAATCATCAAATAATAGTAAAAGCAATATAAAAATATTTCAACCAATTCATTATTTTATCATAAAAATGAAGGAAACTAAGTTTTTATTGCAAGTTTTTTCTTTAGATCACGGAGAAGAAAGCAAAAGAAAACATGTGTTCCCTATCTTAAGCTTCAAACCGATATTCTTGTAAGGCGTTTTAGTGTCATATCTTTTTTCTATTTTCATTCACTGAATGAAATTGCGTTTCACGAAAACCTACTTCACATTGTGAAAAAATCAGAGTAACAGCTGTTGATCGTAATAAAAATATTAAAGAAATATTTTATATTAATTTAATAGCATGTAAAAAAAGAGCACATCATAAAATATAACGATTGATTTTCCACTCATTTTAATTTTCAATAAATATTTATTTTTTGATCTCTAATTTCGATCAATTTTCAATGAAACATTAACTTATATTTCGAATTTATAACAATTTCCTTCATCATACACGCATTTTATGTAATTTGAAATTGTCTAATTTTTTTTAAAAAATTTATATTTGAAATTGAAGAACATAAAATAAATTTTAAGTACATTATATAATTTTTATGACAAATAAAAGCAACACAAATATAATTAAGCAAATATTCATTTTTTAAAGAAGCATAAAACTTTGTAAATTTAAAAATGAATGCATAAATATTTGTTTAATATTATTTTTTTATCATGAGTGGAAAAGACTCGCTGCATAGATAGGTGCATTATCATTCCAAAAAATCTAATTTCTTAAAGAAAATTTGCATCATGGGATATACCCTTTTATCTAAAATTTTTCGCTGTACTTTTATCCATTGACCCTTTCTTTCAGGACTACGTGTGGTCCAGCAAGGTTTTCTATATAATGTCACAGCATGCTTGATAGTTGAAAGGGGATAATCGAAATAATATGCTGATGCACGTGTTCTCCAAACATGCAGTGGTCCTGTTGAAGGGAAGAGTGAGGAAAATGATTTGTCAGACCATATTACTTTTTTCAACTTATCAACCGAGCAGGTTTTGTGAATGTTACACCACTTTAGATGACATTTGAATTAATATCTGTGACAAGTGACTTCGTAATTGTTGCTCTTGCGTAAATGTTCTATTTATAAAAGCGACATCTAGTTTTAAAAATTAGCATTAGATAATCTAGATGCTAAATGATCTCTGCTGCTACATTTGGTTTAGTTGCTATTTTTTTTAAATCTTAAAATCAGCTTCACACTTTGATCTCTTTCATTAACCACATCTCTTCTCTTCCATTATTTTGCTTTGCTAAGCTTATTATATGAATAGATAATATGCAATTACTTTAATCAAATTTCAATAAATGATTTTCATTATATATTTCCATAATGCAATACTTAATAAAATAGATTGCATATATTTTCATAAATGCAATCCGTATTGTATTTATTTGCAATTTGGTAAAGAGTTCTTCCCAGTACCCACCACGAAAGACATGCATCCATAGAAGAAAAGATAACAGTTTTCATTTCCTGCTGTTCAAAAGTGTTTGGGATCCAACCAAAAACTTTATTACCAAAGCTTAGGTAATAAAGATCTTATTACCTACGACTAGGAAACTATGAACATTTTTATCAAGACTTTAATAAAGTGTGCGATAATTGCTTAAAAACAAAAATAGATAAAATGTTCTATATTAAAATTAGCACATTAAATGCCATACACCATCCATAGTCATTTAATATCTAAATTTATACAAGTTATATTCGTTTAGAAACATTGCAGTATGTTTAATGCATGGAGCTCGGAGTAGAATCTTTTATTGAGAAGGAACTTTCTTATTAAATCAAAGCCTTATTTTGCTTTTATCTTGTTCATTTGATTTAATGAATACCTTTTTACTAGAGAACTAAATCCTACTATTCGTACTCTCTAATATTTTTGAAATATAGTAATTTTTAAAAAGATAATCAAAGACTCTATACACATTACGCAAGAACTTACTAGCTATTTTTTGCTACTCTCTCTAATTTTTCCTATAACTATACTCTATATAAACTTAAATTAGCAAATATTTAAGTTCTTCAGTCACAATAATTCTTATTACCTAGTCATTGCTTAATTTCTAGTTTTTCTCTTGTCATTAACTTTTTCTGTAGTAATTACAATTAAAATTAAAATTAAAATTTATATTAATTTACAAAAATGAAATTACTTTCAAAATAACGATTACTAATCAGGAAACAATATTTTTATAACAATTCAGAATTATTATATTTGAGAATATTGTAATTTTTAATGCTTTACAAATGTCAAGGAAATATTTTTCAATCTGAACTATAGTTAGTGCTTTTTAATTAGTAATGTTTATTTAAGTATAATTAACATTTCATTTTTAACGTGGTTATCTTAAAAACGAAATAGGTGGTATTTGTAAATTTTAATTTTGGGAAAACATTATTTTTTCGCTGAAGCATAAGCGTTTGTGTTTAATAAATGTACGGTATGCAAAAAATTTAACTACTGTTAAAATAAATCCATAAAATAAAAAAATGCACAATACATTTCTTTATTTTTATAACTTACGTTTTTTAATGTTTAATGAACTAAAAACTAAGTACATATATTCATGATCACTTTCTTTTCAGAAAAACTATTAGTATACATAAAAAGAATATTGCAAAAATATAAGAATTTATACACTGAAAGATACAAAATTTTCTGAAAGGAATATTGTATATATTTTTCTGACGGAAGAAATCTTACTAGCAAAGAATTAACAATCTTCTATATTTAATTCTTAATAAATTATTTGGCACTGTAATACATTCAAAGATCTACAAAACAAAATAAAAATTACTTTTACTATTAAGTAAAATGTGAATTTAAAATATGTACTGCTAAAGTAGTCAATATAAGTAAGGAACTAGTATGCTAGATCGTAAATTCTAAAACATTGGAATTATTGTTTGACTACTTATATCGAATAATAAAGAAAAATCTTTTGTAAGCAAAACATCATAAGTAAAATACAGAATATATAATAGTTGGTGACTGTCTTGTTTGCTTGCATGGTTTGGTAATGAGAATAAAATATTACTTGACGGAATATGCGTATTAAAGAAATCTACTATTATGAAGGATGTACAAATGGAAAAAAATAAACTTGAAGGAAGCAATTGAAAATAATTGATTCATTGAAAGCTGTCATTTTTTATTCATTAATAGAAGGAATGAACACCTACTGTAAGCAAAAGCTAAAAAATGAATGTGAATCTCAAATTTTTTTAATAAATATAGCTACAACATTATTTTGAAATTGAATAATGCTTAGAATGTGTAGCTTAAAACAATTCAGTATTTTTGTTTTTATAATTGCTATCCAGCTACGAATTTAATCATCACTTACTCACACTATGATTTCAAGTGTTTACTATTCAGTAAGAGCAAGTGTACCTTAGGAGATGAAAACATAAAAATTCATAAAACATAATAAGTTTAGAACGTAGAAAAACGCTAAATAGAGAAGAACTGTAATATTCTTCTAAATAAATTTTTATTTAATTTCCTAATTCTGCTATTTAAAAACTTTAAATACTTGGAAAAATTGCTTATAAAATATAGGGTTTCTTTAATTATAAAATAAAAACACTTATCATAGTTTCCTTTTTAATTTATCTTTTCTGCCAAATGGCTGGAAAAAGATTGAATGGAAGCTCATAATGATAATTTATTGGACTTGAAGGGGATAATAATTGCAGTATTTTACTACTGCAGTTTCTGTACAAATAGTTTGACAACGTTTGCACTAACATGAAATAGCAGCTTGACTATTCTTCTTTCAGTATCGTTGACGTTATATAACTAACAAGTGTCTTAATAGTTGTGTTCAATGATGAATCTGAATGCAGGAATACTGTTGTATCATTATCTTAAGAAATCCCAGGTGAGTTTATTGTATTAAGAATGCTTTGTATATTTTAGATTCATAGCTTAGGACAGTTATTATTAACGTGCTATCAACATGGTCATAAAAATTTATCATTTGGAGTGACAATGTGGAAAGCTATTGCACGCACATTCCGATAAACATTTTTTTTCTAACTGAATGTACATTGAATAGTTGTTAAAACAGTTTGTGCGTCATGATTCGGCCAAGAAATCCGCTCTTTCATTCCCCTATACTCCCACATGTGAAGGGATCCATTGGAAATGCACTGTGTGTTTGGGTGACAGTCTCTCAAGAAGATTTAGTATGTTAAGGCTAGTTTGATCTCCAACAGTGATCCAATTTAAAAGATGCTGGATTGAAGCATGACTGTCAGTCAATATCTAGATATATTGACTGACAGTCGTGTTTCAATTCAGATTTGACATCATTCTTGTATCATTACATCATTCTTGACTGTGCATTTATTTATTCCAGATTTGAAAAAAATAGCAGGATACTGTAGGACCACCTGCTATCAGGAATGGTTATTCAAACAAGAGACACCCTTTTTTCAAAATTTATATTTCCAAAATTTATTAAAAATTATATCTATCTATCTATCTATCTTATATATATATATATATATATATATATATATATATATATATATATATATATATATATATATATATATGTATATATGTATATATATATATATATTTTAATCATCAGTAATGCTGAAAATCTACATTTTCTGTAAAGGTATCTCTTATGTATTTCTCATATTTCCTATTTCATTAGCTCTCATTTATAATTTGATATATACGTTATTATCATTTATATTGTGTGAATCATTTTTGTATAAATGTTACTACAGATTTATTTATTTACTAATTAATAATTTAAAACAATATTTTGGCTTGTTTTTTTATTATTATTCCTATTTTTTTCTTACTTTCTTAAGTTTTTTCGTTGTTTACTTCCCCATTAACATTTTTTACATTTTAACTATCTATGTATCCAAATATTCTTTAAATGCATACAATATGTCAAAATGAGCTGTAATTGATGCAGTCTTTTTATGAAATGAAACAAACTGTAAGAAATTTGTATTAAATGAAAAGATTCACCAATTTTAGAAAGTTTTACAATATAAGAATCACTAAATTTTACAGCATACGACCAATTTTTTTAGTACTTTAACTTCATACCTTTGTTTCTTTAAATGGAACATTAAATTAGATGCCTATCCGTCTGTGTTGAAATCGTCAAAAAACCTCATTTGTTATGTTAGAGATCTTTTCCAAAATAATGCGGAATTACATAAAGTTACTCCATTTTTACAAAACATACGTAATATCACATTATATGTTGCTTTGGGTCATATTTTTCGGCAAATATCTAACGTTTAAATAGAAAGTTAAGACATTATCGCTTTTCATGCATCAATTCCATACTCAAGAAGCCGTTTAACAGATTATTAAAAATAAAAATAACACAGACAACTTTAGAACTAACATATAATTCCAATCTGTTATATTTAGAGTATTTGATATTGGATACCGCAATATATGTAGATATTGAATGTAAGACCATTAATTATTTAATTTCCCAAATTTAAAGAATATTTCTGATCTTATCTATATTTTTACATTATCTTGAGAATAATACAAAAGTTGTCATTCTAACTTTTTGGAAATGATGTAAAATGTATAGTATATTAAAAGTTTTATGCCAAATTTATTAAATTGTGGGCACTGAACACATGCATAATATGTTACACATAAAATTCAGTATCTTGAATAATAATAAAAATGCAGTGCATACTTTATTTGAAATCAATACACTTCTTTTAACATTTTCATCATTTTTGTGATATTTAATGCTTTGGAAATTAAACATAAATGAAAAATTACGTGAAGAAGAAAATTTCTTTTAAATTGTGTATTAAGAAAATATTCAAAGAATCGATTTTTATCTCTTTCTCCGGGGATTGCATCGTTTTCCCTTTAAAGAAACTTTTATTATCTGGAAATCTAAAATAGCATTGACAAAATTTTGGAGTTCGTTAAGATCAAATATTTTACACAATTAATCGATGTTACAGCGAAGAAATTGTTTTACAATGTAGTTTCTTCAGCAAATAATGAGCAATGGATTGTTGTACATATATGTGTATGAAATTGAAAATAGATCTAAATAAAATTTTTACTTGGAAGAATTAAATAATCTTTTCTGAATTAAAATGGATTTAAAAGGAATTCATTAGTTATGATTAAAAAATATAACTCTATGGAAAAACCAAATAAATTAGATAGCATTTATTTAGAATAACTCTTATGAAAAATTAAATTACGCAGAATTAATAGGTGGTAACCAGAAAGTAGATAAAGTGTTTAATTATCTATAAGAGTTACACGTTTTGTTAATACATTTACACTACTAATGTTATAGAAGATTGAAAGTACACTATTTTGTTTAAAATTGCGAGATGATGTTTTCCATCATCAAGTAGTTTACATAAAGGAGATTTTTAGTGTTGTTATTTTCACAATATTTGGGTTGGTATAAAATTTAGTTTCATTGGATTTATGTGCTATAATACTTAACTGTAGCAGATACCTTACCATTTACAGATTTCATTAATTGAAATGTTTTGTTTAAAAAAGTAGGTAATGAATGTATATGTAAACAAATAATTTAACTTGGACACACTTCTATTTGGTTTAATATTGAAAAAACAGTTGCTTGACAAAAAATAAAATTTGTAGGAGTGAACCTCATTATGCGTTTTGTTTCTGGTCAATTGTTGTTTAAGAAATGCATTTTAACGTTTTTTAGATATTGAATGACAAAAGTGAGCAAGTATGTGTATTTTTTCAAGAGTTGAAAAATATGTACGAAACACAAATAAATGTAAATTGTATGAAATAATTTACTAGATAGTTTTGCCTATTTTTAAGAAAGTACATAATGTTAATAATATTATAATGAATTCTTATCACGAAAACTCAATTATTATACCATTTACAGATAACTTTTTGCAGAAACTTATACAATGAAAATACCTATTTATTAGTTTTAATTTAAAAATTTTAAAATAACTAACTCTTTTATTGTAAAATCATAGAAATTGGTTACAATTAAAGTATTATAAATAAATGTAAGAAAAAATAATAAAAACTTTTCGACAATGAATAACTTATAAGCAAATAATTTCGTTTTATGTGTTTATCATACACTTAATTCAAATTATTTTTCTTACCCTTAAATTTTGACTGTATATAAATTTAGGTATTTATTCGAGGTTTCATCATCATTAAAGTTCCTAATAAATGTTGTTTAATTAATCGAAGCGATGAATTTAATTAATATTTAATTTTGTAATTTATTTTAAGAAAATTATTGATTATATAATTTTTTTAAAAATTGTTTAATATTAAAAGGAATGGATTTATATTAAATAACGGGACATTTACATCCCAATAAACTTTTTTATAATTAATAATAATATATTTTAATTATTTCTAGTTTTTTATCACCTAAAAAGATTTCACACCGTGCAAAATGTAACATTATGCCCAAAAAGTTTTGAAAGATTTCTAAAATTCTGTGAATTTCTGATTTCTAAGAAGGTAGTTTTCCATAGAAGTGGTTGCATTTATAAATCTTAACGCAGGGAAATCGGAATATTCATTCATAAGCACAAACCATGACTGTTATATTTGAACTTAAAATCTACTTAATAACCCAGAGTTCTTATAAATATTCCATTTACTTAAATCAGAAAGACAACAAAGAAATTGTAAATGCGTCCATTACCCAATGAATGTTGCATTATTATAATGAGGGTATTGGTATGATATATTTAACTTTACTATCTTAATAACAATTCGTAGATTAAAATATATTTCTATTTCCCATTAACAAATATTGCACATGAGTAACTATTGCAATAGTATTTTACATAGATTGAACCTCATTTAATTTAATAGTTTGTGTAAATTGTATTCCGAATGTATTTATTATAAGGGTTCTTTTTTGAATAAACAATTTCATTGAGCTACAAAATATAAAATATATATTTTATAAAGCTCATTCATAGCAAATAAAAACATATAATAACATATAAGAGCTAAAGAAAAAAATTTAATAAATTTGTTTAACAATTAATTAGAGTCATGAAAGCAATTTTTTTGGTAAATTATCCGAGTATACATATTTTTTGAACTTCATTTTTAATTTTCTAGTTTTAAATTGGATTATAATGAATATGGGTTCTTCTTTTAATTTAATTCAAAGACAGGATATTTAATTAATTCGATGATTAAACGAAGTTTTTTATTTTCCTTTGAAAATTCTGATTAAATTTGTAATGTTTAATGAATAGTATTCATTATATCATTTTTTATTTAATCACTTTTACATTTTATAATTTAACTATTTTTATAACAGCAAATGTAACATAAAATATATTTAATATGCAAATGTTTTTACATATTCATTGCTAAATATATACTTAAATTGCTTTTTCCTTACTAATCGATATGTAATTTAATTATGTTAATTCATTAATCAAAATTAGAACACTGTATTTTGCTCTAATTAAAAATTTAAAATTAATGTTCCCGTTAGTATGTATGATAATTTTCAGTTTTAAATAGTTTCATTAAGTTATTTCAGTGAAATAAAATTTGAAACAAAAATAGAGAACATTTAAAATTTAAAATGAGAAGAAAATTATTCCATATTAACAAATTAGACAAATTCAATTAAAGTAAATTATTTAGAATTTTTTATTGTAATTTTTTAAATTGGAAATAAATAATTACATTTATGAAAGGAAATATTTTTGTTTTTTTATTATATTAGTAAAAGTAAGGAACATATTTTTATATAATTGCTTGGGTGTATGTGGTTTAAATCCTTAATTTCAATTGGAATATCTGTGAAACATATCTTTGAAAATTTCATAATATATAATGTTATGAAATCCATATTTATATATATTAGAATAAAAATATTATTTATAAATATTTAAAGGATTTTAAAGTTTCATAATTTTTAAATCATTTAACAAATTTATTAACTTATACCAAATATTTGTGTTAACTGTCTCAATTTTGCTGTTGATGATTAAGTTAGCTTTTAATATGTTCCAAGAAAATTAGTATTGAAGGATACTACTTCAATGCAAGAATTTAAACAGGGTCAAAAAAGCTTATTTTATTTATTATAATGCTAATTTTGGATTTGAGGATTAATTCTTCTGTTTAGTATAATTTAAATTAGATCCCAAACAATGCCAAAGACGTTCATCCGAAGTTAGAATCAAACCTTAAACTTTTTAATGGAATATCAGAATTATTGATCTGTCAGTTTGAACAAACATGGAAATAATGTATTACAACACTATATAAAACAAAACACTTTTTATGCAAGTTTATGATAAAATTTTTTTTTATCATTTTATCACCTATATTATTTATATGAGAATATATTTTAGAAATGTAATCCAATAATGATTTTAAATATATATATGATTTTAAATATATGATGATGCTGATTTAATATAGAAATGCAATTAAGAATTTAACAATTGCTATTTTTATGAGGGCTTGCATGAGGTTGGCAGAAATAATTATATTTCTATCATGAAATGATCATTTCGAACACCTGGTCTATCTAGTTGAATAACCACTGTAGGCAACACATTATCAATACAACCGAGAAAAGTTAGGAGCAGAAAGAGAACTTTTGTATAGTTTAACTGATATTGAAAAGGAATTATTATAGTTAATTCAGTATCGTACACTTGAGAACTCTTGAAAAACGTTTTTTTTGTCAATGAGATAATTGAAGCAGAAAACCCTTTATTTCACTTTCTTTAAAAATAAGTTATGTTTTTAATTTGTAAAAATTATGTCATATTAACATATTTAGGTTGTTTATGTTATTATAAAAAAAACTTCTCATTCATATCGTTAATGATTTATTTTATGGTAACATTCAGTTTCCTTCTTATAAAAGATGTATAATTGATTTTGAATAATATTTTTTAAAATATTTATAAAACTATATCACACTTGTTTAATTGTAATATTGTGTATATCATTATTTTTCTGAAAATAAAATTTCAATAAATTTATATCTTTCAAAATAAAGGGAAAATAATTAGCTATTTTACCAGCCATTTAGAATCAAAAGCAGAGAAAGAACAATGAATTTTAAATTAAATATTTTTGTATTGGTTGAAAAAATAAAATTATATATAATCGTTATACCTTGTTATAAATCTTCAGTTAAATGATGCCATTTGAAATCACTGTTATAAAATAAATGAAAAATATGGTTTAAAATGACAGTTAATATTACAAAAATTAATGTTTATGTAGGATGATGTGATTATTTCATAAATGTAATTTATAGATACGATTGCTCATAAAGATTAATTATGCTGAAGAATGAAGAAGCACTTAATGAGCATAATAATGTTGGATCATAATGTAGGATCACGATGGGCATAATAATGTAAGAAAGAAATTACTTCAAGGAAATTTTGATATTTGAAAGTGATTTGAAAAGTTTAATTGATTGTGAGGACTTTATAATTATTGGTAGCTAAATTTTAAAAAAATGGTTAAGGATCGTTGAGAAAAAGAAAAAAAATCCTATTTCTCTAATATAATTGACAAAGTTGGGTTTCAGTTAAAAAAGAACCAAGTTTCTATCGAGCTCATTTATACTCATGCCCATCGAGTGGAAAAATTGCATAGCTGCTCCATATTTTCCATAATATTTCTCGGAATATTCTGTTAGCTATTATTTTACCGAGTTGCTTATTTTGCGAAGGTTGTTAACACATGAGTTACAAATGCATCATAAATTTTTTAATCACTTGTAAGTGTTCATTCTGAATGATATTTGAGTATCTTCTGAACAGACTAAACACACTTTTAGTTTGATGGTTCGTTATCTACACATAATTGGCGAACTCTGGACCTGGAAATTCTGTATTCCTTTTTGAGTATTCTGTTTATAGACCCCAGTAGTGACAGATTAGTACGACTTTTTATCCTATCATTTTTTTCGGCTCAAATATTTTCGAATAATAAATTACAAGGTGTTCAATAACATGTCTAGCATATTAGGAATGATTATATTTGATGCACCTTTATTAAAGAGTAAAGTATTCCTGTATCTTCATGAAAATACGTTTCTTTTATAATTTCTTGACAAGTCTATGTAATAAATGCTCATAAGGAATTTGTAGATACTTATGATAAAATATATTATAAAAAATATTTCAACAGTACCGCTCTTGTCTATGTAGATTCTATTCAGTTCAATACTATTTAGAGCTAAATAATAAGAATTTATCAAAATTTTGGTACAATTCTCCTGAGACATCAAGAGTAATGTTAAATATTATGATTTTAAAATAATGTACTTCCTTGAACTTAAAAGTCTCCAAACAAATGCATTTAATAACTATTAGTCTATGTGTATGTTAGTATATTACTTTAAAGAATATTAAAGTTTTTAAGAATAAGAATATAATGATATGCGCTGTTTATGTTTTTGCTATGATATCCATACATTATATTCCTTTTTACTTAACAATTTGATTAATTCTTAATTATTTTGATCATATTTTATGCAGTTAATTTACTTTTCTTTTTACAATTCAATTTCTAATTTTTTAAATTAAACTACATTTAACAATACAATTTTATGCTTTACATTAACACATCACTGTATATATAAATTTAATTTTAAGCATACATTTGTTACAAAGCCTTAATTAAAAATCGGGAAAAAACGCTTCTTACTATAAATTATAAATGGTTTTGAAGTCATAGTTTATTCATGTTTGGTAAATATAAAAATAAGCAGAATATAAATATTGTGTTGAAGTCATTACTTAAATAAGAAAATCGGAGCTACCTATTTACTCTCTTTAGTGAACGTCAAAGACATTAAACTTTTCACTTTCCGTGTGTAATATGTTTTTTTCCTCTTTAAGAGATGAAAGCAGTAAGATATAAAGACGCTTATAAGTCTTCCTGAGATTCCAAGAAGAGAAAAAATTAAGAAAATCCGCAGTAATCGAGATATATTAATGCATGAGAGGGGAAAATAAACGAGTTTTATTTTTGCTAAAAAGAACCCATTTAGGTTTTGAAAAATATATGGGATATTAATATAGTGGATTTTTCGAGTTTCCAAAAAAGGTATATCAGTTTGTATTTTGGTATCACTTATATAATTTTGATTTTTTGCAATACATAAAAAATACAAAAAATGTATTTATAAAAATGTCCTTTTTTGTTAGGCACAAAAATTCTCTGTAAAGGTCAAAGTTATATTGAATGAAAATGTGATTATTTCATAAAATTGATGAACAAAGACAAAAGCTAAGTAATCTGATATTAAATAATTTATCGAAAAATTTTTGTTATCAAAAATATATTCGAATCTAACTTCATCAAATCATCTTAATATTTTTTAAATTTCTGATTGATATATATATTTCTTAGTAAGATTATTTATTATAATTCTATTGTTATGTTTAAAGTCTGCAATTGAAAAATTCAGAGCACCCAATTTATATTTTGTAACATTAAAAAATAGTTTCTTCAATTTCTCGAAGGTATTTTTAAAAATAATAACCAAATATTTATGAAAAGTTTTTAAGTTCAAAATTTCATTTCGAAGCATATTAAAATAACATGGTAAAACAAAATATTACATCTTATAAACAATACTTTCAAAAATATCAATGAATAATCGTGCTTAGAATTTGGAACACATGCCTATCTAAGAATGTTATTTCAAAAATTAATTACATGCATATAATTGATTATAATTATTAATTCGATGATTAAAATAATACTTCTGTTAGAGATTAATATTTTTAAATTTTTCAAAATAGAAACCCAACATTAAATAAATGAATAGTTTTATGGAACGGGAAAGCCGATTTGCAGTAAAATGAAATAGGAATTCATAATTCAATAGTGAATTTAAATATGAAAAGAAAAATAAAAACTCTTTTTAAGATTCCAAATTATTAACTCATAATTAAAAGTATAATTATAATAATTATTTCTTGGGATTAATTAGATGGCTATATAAAAACTATATTGAAATTTCTTAGTTATAGAAATGTTTTACCTATATAATGCAGATATGTCTTTAAATGATATCCATGTATATCTGAAATTCATTTTGCGATTTTTATCAAAAAATTGAATTTGAATTAAGTATTGATGTATATTTTATTGATTCTTATTTTTCTATACCGTAATTTTACTATCACAAGCAAATTTTAAAATATACGGTAAGCCAATACAATTTAGTAAAATTTTTTGTAGAATGTTTGAAACCTGTGTAATTACGTTGCAATTGGTGATTCGAAATTTGAACTTGAAGCGAATAATGATATAATCTCAAAAAGTTCATCAAATATTTTAGGCTAAATTTCCGTTTTTTTGTTCAGTATATAAAATAAAGTTTTAAACATGCAAAATATGATACTAGTTTGACATGACTAATATGAAACTAAATGATTAAGAAATATAATGCATAACCTTTTAAAAATGAACCAGAATTGCATGCAGGTATAAGAAATAAACCGATAGATCACTTAAAAGGATATAATGTCTATAGTACATATGCCTGTAATAAAAAATTTTGAAAAATATTGGTAAAATTTTATGCTGTGACTAAATGAAACGATTATCTAATTTAATATTTTTTCATTCTTCTTTCCAAAGATACACTGTATGAAATTTAAAATAAGGGCTTGAGATGCTATCATACTGGTTACAATTTTTATTTCATTACTTATAAAGGGAATATTGTCTTCAATATAATTGTACAATCTTTAATTTCCAGTATTATAAAATATTTATTCTAATTTAAAGTTCTAATATAATAAACATTAAAAACTTAACAAGCATATTAATATATTATAATATATTACATGATAATCAATAGTATAATTTGTATAATATTTTAGAGCAAATAACTTAAGTTCAGTTCAAAAAAAAAGATTTGGAACATTTTGAATTTAGTTGAAATAATTGACGTTTTGTAATTCCGCGTCTTTGGCTTTGTGAATCCGTCCCTGTAGTGATGAAAATAATCCAAATATCTATATATGGAAATATTTTTTACTAATTAAAGAATTAGACATTCGCTATACAAGGATAATTGTACAGTGAGACCTTATTCCTTTTTACAAAATGGAAGTTTAATATTAGAATAATGATATTGTATAGCTGTGAATAAAATATACGGGTAGCATGCTCACCATGAATTTAACTTATAACACATTAACATATACAAAATTACAGTTACAGTCACTTGTTTTATAACATTTATAAATTAATTTTTGAAGAATATCAAAATTATACTTTTGGGAGTTCTAATAGTGCTTTTATGAAAACTTGTTTAGATTTTCATTGAAGGTAAATGATAAAATTTATTTACTGAAAGTACATTTAAATACAATATGCTTAAGTAATTACAATAACAAATAATACAAATATAATTAGGTATAATCATAAATTATGTTTATATCTTTAATAGTATGTTGTATCATCTTATAAAAATGTTATGCATCTTCAAAAGTAAAGAATTAGTGTTTAAAATAGTACAATGAAGGAATTATTAAATAAAATACCTCCTTGTAAATGAACATAGGATTTTAAGCATTTTTATAAATTATATAAAATAAAACTCTACAGAAAATTATCTGTTTTGGTAGTTCATTTAAAACACAATTTATCACTTTAAATTTATTTAATGAACTATATTATCCAAGTTTTGTCTCATATTTTGTTATTTTGCTTCGCTTTTGATTAGCAATATAACTAATTCCATCATTAAATAACAAATTATAAAAAAACACATATTACAAATTTTAACTTTTAAATTTCAGTAGAACACAGAATGGAAAAGAGGCTCTCATTAATCATCAAATCGAAAAGTATTAGCAAAGATAAGAATAAAATATTTCTAATAAAATAGTTGAATGAATAAAGATAATTTAGAAAAGTAGTCTCATTATGGCCATTAAAGAATTTCTTTCATTATGATTCATTCGGAGATGCTATTATAAAGTTTACTTTTTTTTAAGGATTTTGAATGGAAAATGGTTGATTAGTCATACTCCATTAGTTAGTGCTCAGAAATTTCCATTTAGGAAAGATTATGAACATTTTAGTTATTAAAAAATTTCTACTTCTTGAAATAATCTTTGAAGATATTATTCATATTTCTTTTAAAATAATTTTGTCTTACTTATTATAACCGTGATAAATAAATCACATACTTTCATGTACTTTTTTCATTATTATTCTCTTTGAAAAGGAATTTTTAATTATGAAATTATGGTATTATATTTTACATTACAACAATTACATTCCTCTAGTATTTTTAACATTTTAAAAGTTATATATTTACTAGCTGTATATTATGCACTTTTGTTGCTTTCTTTTTACATTTGCTTAAATTATACTCTTGTAAGTGCTCCTGTTAAAAATTTGTTTGAAGAGAATAGAATTTTTCTGGCTATGTAGGTTATATTTCAGAAAATGGTATAACTTATTTATTTGATTTTTGTAGCATAATATTACTTATTGTAGATCGTATATAATGTAATTGATTCATTCATTGAAATTACCAAAAAAAAATCATTTCTTTTCAGTTTTGCATAAATTTTAATCATATTAACAATGATATTTTATATAATTCGTACTTTTCAAAGTTATAAACTTTTTCTTTATTAAGACTAGCTGTTTTTTAAAAGGAATTTTATGAGATTTCTATAGATCTATCTCTATATTTGATCTGTATGGTACCAATGAAATTATATGTATTATATATATATATATATATATATATATATATATATATATATATATATATATATATATATATATATATATATATATATATATATATATATATATATATATATATATATATATATATATATATATATATATAGATAGATAGATAGATAGATAGATATAGATATGTATGTATGTATATACTTATATATAATATCTGTATTTTATAACATAAAAATATTACAAATAAAGTAATTTTCCATTTTAAGTATAAAATTTATATTTATATGGTATGAAACTTCTACTACAATGTATTTTTGTGTGCTGTATTAAATGTTAAGAGTTTATACCGAAATATAATGAAGTTTATTTATTTTGAAATGAAAAAGTTAGCAATTATCTTTTTTAAGATAATGGTAAGAAGCATTTTAACAGTTAAATGAAAACAGCAAAATTGACGAATAAAGTTATTTCTTTTGCAAATACTAGTATGCTTGACCCATCATCCAAGTTCATCGTTCGTTGCCTATCATCCAGACTTAATTAAATATTTTCAATGATTAGCAAGAGAATTGCTTACAAATAGAACAAATGTGTTCTTCTGTCAATTAGAAAATCAATAAGTGTAAGTATATAATAAAATTTCAAACCTAAGAGTACAAGAATAACATTTTTACTCGACTACTTAAATTTATAATTGCCTTTATATAATACATTAAATTTATTTCAATACTTCTGTAATAATCTCTGCGTGAAACTAGTTAAATAAGAAAACCTAATGAATAAAGTAGCTTCCTTTTATATTCCAATCAATATTTCAATCGAAACTTAATGTAAGTGAGAAACAACCTTATCTGACACACACACACAATCACTTTTAAAGATAAATTATTCAATATGATATTTTAGTTTAATATAGTATTCTTCCTCTATTTCCAAATAATTCATCTTACAACTTAATTAACAAAAGCACCTACTTTTACTATAAGCAAATAACTTTCATATTTTTAATCAAAACTCGATGAATTTTTGAAGCAACATTTTCCTGTTATGTGTGTTAAATACGTAATTTAAAAATAAAAACTATGATGAAGCAACATTTTTGGAACACTTACTATGTAACTGATGGTTTTAAGTTAAATTATTGAATATACTTCTCAATTTTAGTTCAATTAATAATTGAAGAGTAGAAACTGCAACGTTTATAAGGTTAGATATTGAAACTTTTATGAAGTTTTAGTGAGTACTGTGATACGAAGAAATATTTCTTCGTAAACTCAATCGAGTATGTAAAATTTAATTATTTAAAACTTTAGTAAAATGAATTTCGAAATATATTAGTCTCACTTATAATCATTTTTTGGTTTGCTACCGCACAGCTTAAAGCTGAATGAATGAATTCAAGATATTTTTAAAAAATGTATTCGAATATCTTTTTATTAAGTTATTTAGAATTTGAAATTATTTTAAAATATCGGGGAAATGTCAAAATAAGATAGAGTATTTTTTTCATTTTCTTCGCTACTGCTTTTTATCAATACATTTTATGACACAAGAAGTGCTATTACATATAAATATTTCACAGTAAACTGAATATGTCAAATTCTCAGTCAAATATTTTTTTCTTATTTCAACTTGAAGGACTGAAGATAGTTAAAAAGTGAATGCCATTTAAAACGTACATCTTTAATATATTGAAAATAACCATGGTTAAGGCAAATGTGTAACCGAAGTAATCAGAATTAAAGCAAATAGCTGTTATATAATATCAGAAATAAAATTTTTGTTGTTTTGTGTTTTGTAAAATGTTCTTAATGTTTTATAAAATGTTTTTATTATGTTAATTATAAGCTAAATGATTCCAATTTTATTTTCCACATTGCAAATAAAAATAACGCGTATCTATATTGCAGTAAACAATACAAGGTATTCAAATATTTATCAACTTAATTTTATTAAATAATAGTCATGGGCATGAAATATGTGTCTTTGTAGAGAAAAATGGTTGTGTCGTCAAAGATTGAATCTGGAGCAGCCCAATTGGGTCCAGCATCAAAAGCCAATCTGCAAAATTAAACAGGATATGGAAACAGGTAGGAAAGAATTGTATCGAGAAGTGATAGTTCAGCATCAAATTAGTATTTGAAGCCAATCAGGTGATTAAAACGTGTAAACGTGCAGATTTTCGAGCAAATTTCCTAACTGTATGCCGTTTATCATGTCAAGAAAAAGTACATTTTCTGAGATTTATGAGTCAATTCAATTTGAGATTCTTTTTGTGACTGATACGTATATTTAGCATGAAAATAATAATATTTAAGGATAACTAATTGCTTATAAGAGTCAATGAAATCCTATTTTTAATTTTCTTATTCAAATGAATTATATCCAATGTAACTGAGGATATTTTCTATCAATTAAAATCAAAGTTAATAATGCCAATTGTCATATTAAAATGCATTTTTTTGTTTGTGGATAATAGTTCGACAACAATCCCCCGATATGTAATGATATGTGTGTATCTTATAATTTATCTGTTTTCTTAATTAACATTAAAAATCTTCGGATAAAATATTTCAACATGAATTTTTAGTTGTTCTCGTAGATTTATTTTGAAACAAATCACATACATATTCTCTGATTAAAGTGATGTATATTATATTGAAACCACTAAAATCCCTTCTATTCCCATTGTCATAATAAAACTAAGTCATTTTAATATAAAGTGTTAAACAATTAAATCCTATTTAAAAAAAATAAATTGAAGGAAATTTATTGAAAATTCATTAATTACTTTATATTATATTTATTAATCATTGAATGCACTTATTTTTCAATGCAATACTCAAAGTATATATTTCATGAAATGAAGAATGATTCTTACTATGTATATATTGTAATTATTATTTATTCTACTATACGAGTACCTCATTATTTTGCAATATGGTGTCAACAAAGACTAATTATGCGTAAAAATGAATATGT
This sequence comes from Latrodectus hesperus, assembly GCA_037975125.1. Classification (NCBI taxonomy): domain Eukaryota; kingdom Metazoa; phylum Arthropoda; class Arachnida; order Araneae; family Theridiidae; genus Latrodectus; species Latrodectus hesperus. The sequence continues at coordinate 58,683,100 of CM075858.1, forward strand.
ACACTGTATTAATGCAGCTTTTCATATTTGAATTTCTATTATTAATAGCTCTATTATAAATGAAAATTTATATTGGGAGTAAATGTATAAAATTATTTCATAAATAAATATATCTTTACTGGATATATAGTTTATAACAAATTGATACAATTAAAACGTTGTGTTTCGATAAAAATAATGATTATGCTGATTTTTCTCACATTTGAAATATAAACGTTATTATTATATTAGTAAATTTTGAATAATAATCAGATTAAAACGCTATTTATATTCAATTATAGGAAGGAACATAGTTTGGAAAGTTATATTAAAACATATGCAAAAATGTGTTACAGAACATTTACCTTGAATATTATTTATTGATATTTACAATAAATATTATATTATGTACAAAAAATTACATAAGCCTTTTATAACGTAAGCAAATGAGACTCCTGTCATGTGAAAACAGTTAATTTTTTAAAAAAATCCCGTTTAATCTTTTAATAAATATTAATATTATATATATATATATATATATATATATATATATATGTATATATATATATACATATATATACATATATATATATATATATATATATAATATATATATATATATATATATATATATATATATATATATATATATATATATATATATATATATATATATATATATATATATATATATATATATATATATATATATATATATATATATACGTATGTGTGTGTGTGATAATATATATCTTCATTTCGTTTAAGATTTTTTAAAGAAATTAAAATTTATTAAATAACTTTAAGTAAAAAATGAAAATTAATCACTTAATCAAAAATGTTATTTTAGAAGTGATTAAAACCATCTTTCTTGTAACAATATTAATAGGAAAAACAATAATTTAATAATGTAAATATTTACAGAAATCCAAAGTTAAATACTATAATTTAGTTTTTAATACAAATTTAATATTAATTATTCTTGAAATAAAGCAACATGATTTTTAAGAAAGACTGTTTATTATAACAAATCTATTGCACAAAAAAAAAACAACTTTGAAAATATTCAAAATAGATTGCAACTTTTATGATTCTTTCAAGTTCCTAAGAGAATTTTCAATGCTCCAGTGTCCCTTAACGCAACGTAAATTAAGTATCAATGTAGGCTCTAAATAGCGGAATTTAATTATCTTTTTCTCTACTCAATTTAAGGACGATTTTGTGTACGCACTTTTTTTCTAGATCATTTTTGTTCGGACTTTGCAGTAATTTGAATTGTCTAGAGAGCTTTAATAACATCATTTGTTAAAAATGTAGAGCAATTGTTCGAGTGCTCAACACAAGTTTGGAAAGATAAATGAAAGTAGAAACAAAATTTGCTTACTCAGTTATTTTTTAACGTAGGTTTCTAGTAAAAGCAATGAATGAAACATGCAATTAAGACAAATAAATTGCTGATGTTTACATACTTCAAAGCTTCAATATTAAATAAGAAATTTTGTACTAAAAATACAATAAAAATATAATGAGAACTGTTTTAATTTAAAAATTTTTCTTTATATGATGCATCATTTTATTGTGACTATAATGAAAGTTATGAAGCCTGGTGTCTTAATGGTAGCGTTTCATATTCCCAAGGCACAGATCTGAGGTTCGATACTTGGGCTGGGAAAGGTCGACTCACTTCAGTGGATTGATAAACTGGATACCGAGCATACTTGGGAACTAAACACTGGGAGTTTGGCGTTAGGATGACCATCTAATAGGGATATATGATTCTCATCCCAGGGTATCGCAGTCAGGAAAACAGATATGGGCACTGTAGACTTTGTCCCACATGGGCTGTCATGCCAAGTTTAGTTTTAATTTATAATGAAAGGCATAACTAAGTTCCTATTTACAACAAAGCAAGCATATTTTTAGTCACTTAAAATAGTAAATGCAACAATATATAGTGTTTGTAGATTACAATAGAACACCAATGTATTTTGTTGATATTGTTTGCAATATTAGGTAATGCTCACTTTATACACTGCTGGACAATTGCTAAGGACGGATAACACTATCATCCATAGCAACCACAAAATGAAAGGAAACAAAATGTGGAAAATTAGAATAAGTGCGGGATATAGTAAGAAGAAGTATGCGTATTCAAATTTCTTTTCCACGTCTGTTCATCACGTGATAGCGTTCATAAGAGCTTTAAAGGTTTTGACGCGTGTGGACAGTTGTTGTTTCAAGTCAAAGTTTTACAGGAAAGATTTAACAGACGAACTTGAAATTTTTGGCACGTCTTCCCGACATCACTTAGATGATTTTATGCGTGGCCGAATTTTTGGAAAGATCGAAGAAGGGCGAAAAATAACAGATGTTGCCAGGGAGTTCAACATTGTTCACAGCGTTGTTTCATGGCTGTGGAAGTCATTTAAAACTACTGGAATGTGTAGTAGGCGGCACGGGGGAGGTCGTGTTAGAAGTACAACGCCTGCAGAAGACAGATATATCGTTCTATCAGCAAAACGGAACAGGCGCACCACAGCTCAGCAGGTGGCAAATCAGTTTCTTGCTGCCTCAGGAAAGCAGATCTCCCGAAAAACTGTTGCCAGACGTTTGAGGAGAGGAGAACTATATGCCCGCAGACCTGTTGTGTGTGTCCCATTGACCAGACAGCACTGTACTGCCCGTTTGCAATGGTGTCATAAGCGTCGCAACTGGACTGAACAGGACTGGGCATGCGTACTATTCTCAGATGAGAGTAGGTCAATCTGTTATCGGATTGTAGACGTCAACTGATCTGGCTCAAGAGTGGTATTGCTTATCGTTCAAAAAATATCCAGGAAAGGAACCGATATCCGACATGCAGTGTCATGGTATGGGCCGGCATCATGATCAATGGCCGCACGCCCCTACATGTGGTTGCGAATGGGACTATGACGGGCCAACGAAACATTAATGATGAACATGAGAAGTTCTACTTCCTCATGTTCATCTTTTCCGTGGTGCTGTTGGTGATAAATTTGTTTTTACGGACGACAACGCAACATGTTATCGAACACTCGCTGTTCAGGATTGTCTAGACAGCGAGGAAATTCAACGTCTCGTATGGCAATCATATTCTCCAGATCTAAACCCCATTGAAAATGTATGGGATGCTTTGAGGAGGCAAGTTGCTGGTCGAAACTATCCTCCGACAAACAAGGACACCCTCATCCGTGCATTCCCAGAGGAATAGAATAAATTGCCTCAACAGCTGCTGGATAATGTTGTGGAAAGTATGATACGACGTGTGGAATGCTGCATCACACTCCACGGTGGACATATCCCGTACTGATACCTTTCTTCAAGGTGCCTGCTGACTTTTAGATGCATTGTTCCATTTTTCCGTATGCAGCAGCAAATGAAAATTTTTTTCTTTCAGATGTTTCACAGCTTTTGTACTTTCCAGAACAATAAATATTCTTTATCCTAATGTCTGAACAGTGTGGCAACAATATTTTATCCTACTAGGCCTCATGTCTCGCTTAATGTTGTGCTACATTGCAATTTGTGATCCGTCCTTAGCAATTGTCCAGCAGTGTATAAATGCTAATTAAAAACAAATTATTTTATATAATAACTTGTATTAAATATTAATTAAATTCAAATTATTATTTAAATGTTTGTGTGAGTATTACTATCATTGTTGAGCAATTACAAATTTTTTGCCTATGGCAACAATTTTTGTACGTAAATATAAATTTGCTGATGTACATTTTAAGATATTTTAAAAAGATAAGATTTTTTCGGTATAAGAATTTTTCTATATTGTACTTATGTAAGTACAACATATATACGCCATAAAATTTAATTATTTGCATTTTTTATTTTCATATAAGCATTATTATTATATCAAATGAAAGAAAGATGTAGATTGAAAGTAATTCTTCAAATGGTATTGATGTCCTTTGTTTTTAACTTTAGTATAAAAATATACATCATGAAATATCATTTTTTGTTTATTTTTCATTCCCTTCACAATTATTTAAGCTCAGCTTACCAAAAGTAACTATATTTTTTGCACATTGCAGTATCATCAATGGTAGTAAAATATTCCATTGTCAATTTCTCAAACTTTCAGAGTCATAAAATAGTAATTTTATCCCCTTATCTAAGATGCGGAAAACTAATCTTCGTAAATTTTAATAAGACAAGATCGTTTATTAATAATTATGAACAATATAATATCATCTGTGAAACTAAAAATGCTAATCATAAATTTATTATATTTCAAATGGTTATCAAAATTTAAAATAAAATATGACCCATGTAGTAACATGCCAACTAAAACTTTTAAAAATTCTTCTCATACATAAGTAACTGTATATACAATATTTATGCTTTAAATTATAGGCATCATTGAATAATTATTTATTTAACTTTTCTGACAGTAAAGTAACGAAATTATTTTAACGAAATTATTCTTATATTTATGAACATCAAAGTATCACCATTTTCTCATCATTCAATGCTAAAGAAATAAATGTTTCCCTATTTTGCAGTTTTTTTAAGAATAAAATTCTAAATGGTGAAATATACATTTTTGATACTTTAAATAAATCTTTAAATTTCAAATTATGAAGTTGTAAGTGACATTTTAAATCTTGCATATCTACATTCTTTATTTAAAATCTGAATACATTTCAGGTGTTTACAAAAACATATTCTGTTTTTATTGTTTAAAAAGTTAAAGCTGTTTCAAATCTTGAAATATTGATTGAAATTGATTATCATTCAAAAGAAAAATGTGTTATAATAAGAATATCTATTGCACAGATTTATGAAATCCAAGTTTAGAACTAACTACAGCGAAACAATTTAATGGAATATTTTTGAATTTTATAGAATTATCGATGAAGCTAAAGTACGAGGATATAATGTGTATAAAGAAGCATAGAATAATAATTTACTTTCATAATTTGCATCAGTATTTTTTTAATATTTATAACAACAATGTAAAATGTAATTCCACAGTATATTTCAAATAGTAATCACATTTCTCTTTTAATGATGAAATTCGGCATAAAACAGGCATATCCTGATTAATGCAAATATGCTTAATGCAATTAATATGAACTTTCTGGATTTTCCACAATCTTGTACATTTTATTAAAATTATTCAAATTTACGTTTAAAAAATAGTTTTAATTTTCTTTTTTCATTTATCTTATAAGATTATAATGTATGGAAACAACACAAATCAATCCATTATAAAAATCAAGCTTAAATATATTAAAGCTATGGAATAAGTAAACTAAACTTTAACTAAGAGACATTCAAAATTTTATTAAAATAGAATTTAACTATATTTAAAACAATTCATTCGGAATTTTTTATATAACCAGTTTAAACAGCGTTTATAATAATTGTATTGTATTATTATGCAATATTTCACTTGAAGACAGTATACTTGTGTTTTGATTTGAATTCAATAGCTTATGGTTTCTACTTCCTAAGAATTGATTTCACACGGGCCGAGAATATTCTTAAAATTTATGAAACGAATTTCGGCTTGTGTTGTTTATTAGGTCAAAATTATTTGTTGAATAATAAACCGGATGGTTATTTAATTTTTATAGTTTACTAACTACATTTCTTATAGTGTCAAATGATTTAATTTTGATCAAATTTTTTTAAATTATCGCACTGACTTCATGAAACTAAGACAAAATAGAAGCATATTTCTTAATTTATATCAATGCAAGTTTTATTACTAGTGGATTTTCTTATATTTATAATTTAATATTTGTAAAATTTTGTTCTGAAAGGTATCGATATAGTTTTTAATTTATATTTATCTGATAAAATCAAAACATAATTAATTAGGTTATCATTTAAGAATCACATGAGTTTAAAACTAAATAAAACATAACCGTGTTTAAAGATTAAGTCTTTTTATAAAATATAAATAAGCCATTTTTGTATCGTAGTGACTATATAATTTTTGTAACAGAAAGAGGTATAATTTCAAGTAACTTAATTTTTTAACTTGTTAATTGTATCAAAATATGAGAAGAAAAAACTTTAATCTGGTTTAAGTACTTGATAAATAATGATTTATTATTTCTCAAATGTGTTTTAATCTTAAAGATGAAAGAAATTACTAATAAAGAAGAAAAAAATGTTAAATTAAGTAAAAATCTACATTTAAGTATGTTACCGTATTATTTTGACATCGTAACATTTGAAAATGAAAAAGTAGACTTTCGAAATATTTTTCTCGGCTGATAATTGAGTAATTTATATAAGATTATCACCTAATTAATTTCTTAAATACTAAGATTTAACAGCTTATATAGTATAAACGTGAGTTAATGTCTCTTGCGAAGTCCCAAAATTTCTCGAGTGAGGCTTAAAGTGCTCAGCTTAATTTGATTAGAATCCACTCCTACTTACTGGAGCGTGTTTCAATTCATTCATTTAATTAATCAAATACCCCATTAATTGTGTTATCTTCTCAGTAATTCAATCAATGGGAGAATGAAACAAGATAACTTTCTTAGTTCTGAATGCCATGAAGTTCTGAAAATGTTCTGGAAAAGGAAATTAAGCAGTTGAATTGGATTAATTTAATATTTCGCTTTCACGAAAAATAGGATGAGTTGCTGCCTTCATTGAGATTGCCAAAAGGGGTACTGGTTAACAGTTTTTTGTGTATCGTGATGATAAATAATGTTAGATGGGTTATTGTAAAGTAAATGAGTTAATTGATTTGAGATAAGAATTCTTTATGTCTCGTGTACTTGACTTTATTGACATCATGACAAGTGACAAGAAATGATTCATTAATATTATTTCTTAGGATTAAATTTGTGTAAATAAAATGTATCGTAAATCAGAAGTTGAAAGAGCTTTCAGAAAGAATAAATCATTTTGAAGTGATTCCCTTGCTTTATTTTATCGTAAGCCTTATTGTTACATCATATACTACAAATAATTTCAAAAAGAAAAAAGAAAATCGACTCCTTTTTAAAGAGCATGTAAATTTAAGATTTCATTTTTATTATTTATAACACTTTACAATTCATTAAAGATGATTATAAGTAATCATTTTCAAAACCGTGGGAAATTTTTATGAAAACAATTCTGCATGCATGTTATACATAATAATTTTTTTTATTTATAAAGTGCTCCAAAAAATTATAACCTCATCTAAAAATATCATTTTTTATGTCCGCTAACTGATAGAATGCCGAGTATATAAATTTTTTTAGTTAACTACCACTATTTATTTTGTAACCGAATTATGTATAACAAAGGAAAAATTTAGAAATATCAAAAAATCGTGCCAAACATTTATAACCTCACTAATTAATTAATTTTGTTATTTATTTAGTATTGTGGTCTGATTGTGATTTATTTTTGGATATTATTTTGTACTGTGTGCGTAAGTAGAATGCCTCTTGGATTATCATTAAGCGAAAATGGAAATGGTCAAATTACAGTATTCCATCAAGAAGGAATCAGCAATCGTGAAATTGCTCGGAGACTAAAAAGATCACCCCGAGTTAATAACAATTTTTTAAATAATCCAAAACAATATGGGTCTAAAAAACGTTCATGACGTAAACCGAAGCTGTCAGAAAAAGATAAAAGACATATTTTTCGTGAAGCGCCCAATTCTTCTAAATCTTGTGAACAGATTCGTCGCACTTTGAAGCTTGATGTCCATCGAGAAACTGTTAGAAATGCTTTAAAGCGAAACATAAACATTGTGATGAAGAAATTGAAGCCAGCACCCGCAATTAATGCTGCTGATAAAATGAGAAGATTAGAATTTGGACGGCAACACATGAACACAGAATGGACAAAAGTTAGTAAAAATTCATTAATTTTTCACTTTATTACTTTATTGACACAATAGGTTCATTTATTTAAATTTATTTTTAGATCATTTGGAGTGATGAAAAGAAATGGAATATTGACGGGCCGATGGGTACAGATACTTCTGGCACAATTTACACAAAGAAACAAAGTACCTTTCAAAACGAAATTTTGGAGGGAGAAGTATAAGGATTTGGGGAGCCTTTAGTGCCCACGGAAAACTTCGTCTAGCCTTTGTTCCGAGTCGAATGAATAGTGAACTTTATCAAGAAATCTTAGATGGCTCATTGATCCCCTTTTTAGAAAAAAATGATGATATTTCTTTTACATTTATGCTTGATAATGCATCAATACATCGGAGTGTCAGTAAAAGAAACCGGTTAAATTCGCGAGAAATCTCTGTTTTACAACACCCTCCCCGTTCTACAGATCTCAATCCTATCGAGAACATATGGGGAATATTAGTTTTCTGAGAGAGAAAATACGCGACGAAAATCGACACTACAGCTCTTCAAGAGCTCAAAAGTGCTATTAAAGACGCGTGGAATTCTTTAGAAGAAGAAGTCCTGATAAATGTTGTGAATAGTATGCCAAATCGTATTTGTAAATTAATTTGAAATAAAGGAGGCCACATTTGAAGTTTTTGATGTAAAACTTATACAATTATTTTGTTAATAAATCTTTTCTTTGAAGTTATAATTATTTGGGATTAATTAGTATAAATTTTATGATTTGGTGATTTAATTTTACAAAAATATTTCTCACAGAATAACAAACTAAAAATATTATTTTATATAATAAAATTATATACATTATATACACTAAAAATATTGTTATATAATTGTTTTATGTAATTCTTCATTGTAAACTGAAAACAGTTTTGAAACATTCGAATTTATTAAAAAATTGATAGATATTTTAGTTAGGTTATAATTTTTTGGGGAACTTTATTATATCTTGCAAATTATGTACACTGAATTTAATATTGGAGACACAAACTCACAAAGAATATTACTAAACACAAATTTGAAACTCAAGAAATGTTTTTGAAAAAATATGAATAAATGGAAACAGTTATTCTAACATTTTGAAAATTCTTTTAGAAATAACATAAGCAGCTGAAATACTCTTATAAACTATAATTTTATTTGGGAAAATAATTAAACGAATTCAAATTGCTTCTAATTAAATGATTAGGTAATTTATAATTTATTTAAAAAATATTCTGTAGGGAAAAAACGATTTTAATAATGAAAAATAAATACTAACTAAATTGAAAGAATTATTTCTATTACTTATCAATAAATTTTATGTGAAATTTGCCTTAAATATTTTTCAGTATTTTAAAATTAAACATAAACTGTGTTCAAGCAATACAGAATTACAGAATATTGTTCCGTTTTAAAATGTGATTAAAACTTAGGTTTCAAGTATTTTAAGTATATATATATATTTATATATATATATATATATATATATATATATATATATATATATATATATATATATATATATATATATATATATATATATATATATACATATATAAATATATATATATATATATATATATATATATATATATATATATATATATATATATATATATATATATATATATATATATATATATATATATTATATATATATGTATATATATATATATATATATATATATATATACATATATATATATATATATATATATATATATATATATATATATATATATATATATATGTATATATATATGTATGTATATATAACGCCTGAAACATAAGGTTTTACTTATTAAATTTTTTGTGTAGCATATGTTTGTACATATGCGTTCTCATAATATTGTGCATTATGGGAAGTTCATCCTCACTATTAATTAAGGGTGTACATATGTATTTTTGGGATAAATTAGTGGAATAAACACATTTAATATGTGCAAAAGTGTGGTGTTACAGTTATGTTTCAATTTACTGGATTTGTGTGATTACAGTGAAATCAAATGTGAAATTAATGGATCTATTTTTTGACTGGGGTGATTAGCAATTCTCGTTAGCCATAATTTTAATGTTATTATTGTTTTGTAATATTCATACTTGATTTTTACCTTTCTGCATTATATAATGAGTTCGATGTAATTTTTGTTTATATTATTCACACACTGCGTAGTAATGGTTAATTAAAAGTTTTTTCTTCAACTAAGCGTTAATTTATTAAAAACTGTCACATTATATTCACCATTCGGGGAATATATAATTCATTGCTCAAAGTAGAGCAAAAAAGAGGTCGCTTTGAAAAATGTATTACAAAATTCAGAAATTTTAAAGCAAAAGAAAGTTGCTGAAGATTTAAATGTGCAAAGTTCCTATTAATTATTTTAGTTAAAGAAATTACAAATTTAATGGTGCATCTTGAGAAGGAAGACATTAATGATTATAAAATTATATAATAATTTTAAAAGTATCTCTGAAAAGTTTTTGGTAGTGTATAAATATTTTTTTTCCTCAATATTTCTTTTTTTTAATGTTGGAAAATTTTATCCAATTTTCAAGAATATTATCTATGAAAAATTTTAATATTCTTCTCATTTGAAAACGTATAGATAATTTTTAATCATTATATGACTTTATCACTTTAAATACGTTAATTAACGTAATCGGTAATTGAAGTTCCATATAGCAGAAAAACAAGGGCAGACATGGTTCAAACTTCAAGTTTTAAATTGGGAATTTGGTATTTATTTGTCGTCAATGGGAAGACAAAAACAAGAATCTTCTTTTACAATATGATTTTCTGATATCTGTTAAATATGAGAAATATGTTAGTAAATACCGTAAGTGAAGTCACAAAAAATATTTATGTGTCTGGGGTAAAATTTCATGCTCTTATTTTGTGAAAATCTAATCAAAATTACAATTTTTTTTTAATTTTAAATAGTTGTCAGTGAAAGGGAGAGTTGAAAAGTTAAAAAAAATAATCTTTGCTTCAAAGGTTTGTGTAATATGAAATACTGCAGAGTTGAAATTTATTTTTGAGAAAAATCACATCATTATATAATTTATTTTTCTAAAGAAAATAATATTCCCAAAATAGAAAATTCTGATACCGCTACACCCAATGTAATTTTTCGGTATTCATGCTTAATCCCAATATCTAAGAATTTGCGTTATTTCTAACAAGTACTGCATACGTTATTCATATTGATAGTACAAATTTCAAAAAACAAGTTCCTTATGATAAGTGATAATGGCATCGAAAGTAATAGGTGTGCAAAGTCATTTGTGAGCTGTGACATTCTGATTCAAATCGTAATGTTAGTAACCTATTACAGGAGACATAGTATCTGTTCAAAATGTTGGAATACGAATTATGATGCATTCTCACGGATGAGCTATCCGACAGTTGTGAAAGTCATACAGACATTGATATATTAATTGGTAATGATTTTTTTGCAAATTATTCAGTTGAAATATTTGGCCATGCAATTCTTTGTACGCCAACAGTTTTTCGCCTTGGTTTATTACGAAGTCAAGATATCCAAATGTCCAATACTATTAATATGGTGTAAAAATTTTAAAGGCGTTACAGATGTTCTAGACTAAGGGGAGATATATGATTTAAAATTTAAAAAAAAATGAAGTGTTAAGTGTTCTTAATTAAACGTTGTTTGTGACGATCATGAGAAGAGTTAAAAGTTTATGGATGTGAGATCGGATGCTAAATTACTATGGAATATTGTTACTATGAATTTAGTAAAGTTATTTCAGTTATTTTTTTAGCAAAAAAGCTGTTTGATTTATTGGAAAAGAAATTTTAAAAAAATGACTGGAGTGTTAATGAATATGAAATAATAAGTAATAAAAGGCAAATTGTAGTTATGGAAAAATTTAAAAGAGATGAATGTGAATAATTAAAGCTATATAGAGCAGAAGAAGCATACATTCACGTTACATATATAGACAGGAAAGATAAAGTAAGAAATGAGACTCAGATAGTCCATGAATGTAATTGGTATATATATAATATATATATTATATATATATGCACACACACACACACACACACACACACACACACACACACACACACACACACACACACACACACACATATATATATATATATATTTATATATCACCTGAGCTATACATTATATTTATATTAGTAGTAACGACAATCTAAATTATGTTTTCAGACGTTGATTTGAAATTAAAAATATGGTCAAAATATGATGTTTGAGCAAAGTTTTATCAATTTAATTATATTATTATTAATTATTGTAATTTAATTATTGTAAGGATAAAAATAGCTTGAATCTATATAAACAGTAACTACAGAAAATACTTTTTTCCAAGCTTTTATTTTTAAAAACACAAATATTAGATTTTTATTATTATTTACGTCATGCAAAATATTAAAAGTTAACAGTTATTAATTAAACTTAAATGCAAGTCAAGTAAACTATATGCATTTATTTCAAATGTAATTGTCCTTAGAACATTATAATCAAATTTGATTGGATTTAAGGATAACAGTTATGAATAGGAATACTTACAAGTTGATGAGAAGACTAATTTTTATATCTGTGGTTACATTATATACTACCATATTCATAAATCATCATAACTGGAATTACATAAATTATACTTAAATTCATAGTGAAAAACGCTACATACTCTAAAAATATTTACATTTCTAAATAATAATATTTAAATATAAGAGAAAAAGAAATTATTCAACAATTATCGATTTTCTTATTCAAAATAATTTTTAGAATCGCTTTTATGATATAGTCTTAAATTGTCTCAAGACTATAAAACTCAACCTGTCGCACAAAAACAAATAATTGGTTTTATTTGCAAGTCTAAGGAATAGGAGCCAAAGTACTCACCTTGGAGCAATTTTACTGACTAAGCCATTTTATTATAGGAGCGTGAGAACCATTATATCTGTCCTAGAAGGCTTCCAGGATTTCTCACGAGTCCTCTTTTTCTGACACATAAGGTATCGCTATCAAGGTGTGAAACGGTTGTATTATGGCTCAGATAAATTACTTCTGATCCAGGTAGATCTTTCTTGTAAATACTTTTTTAATTAATAATAATGCATTATGCAAAATGAAACCTTTAAATTTACAAATATATATTAAATTTAATTTGTAATTAGGAATAAAACAGGAGATAGACAAGGGGGAAACAAATATTTAACAAAACATAATTCCATAATATTGAAATATTTTGTATAAATGTATAAATAAACAATTTACATATTTATACAAAATATTTCAATATTATGGAATTAGTTGTTTAAAAATACATGCATTACAAAAAATAGTTCATAATTTTTTCGTTTTCTAAGACATGACACATGTAAATTCAGTATTTAATTTACATTAATTTGTTAAATAAACAAATTTCTTTTTTTATACTTTTCTGTGTTAATTATTGCTTTATTTTTTCAAAATATTGTTTACGGTCTATATTTTGATTTGCTTTTATAAAATGAATCAAATGACAATTCATTATTTGATTCATCAAGTTTATTCTGAAGAAAATAAGTTTTTTACTGCCTCTTTTATTTAAGAAATCCTTTTAAAATACATGTGTTGGCACTGTGTCTATAATTGTGTTGATTTATAAATACAAAATAGAGCCAAATTAATAGCAGCCATTTTTTTCTGTTCAGTAAATAAACATGACGCATGGTCCCATTTTGGCTTATATATACATACATACATACATACATACTATATCATACTATACATACTATACATATATATATATATATATATATATATATATATATATATATATATATATATATATTAGTATTTGAAAATAATAGTTAATTAACTAGTTAACTAGTAGGAATGAAAATAATTTAGGAATCTAAGAGAATTTTTTAATGACAGCAATTACTTATGGACTAATAACTGTAATAAGACCCGTAAAGAGAGGGAGTGGTGGACAGTGTGCAGTGAAGTGTATGGAGAATAGGTTTTAAAGTGATTTCAACAATGTTTCGCGTCTGCTTTTTTATGAGTAAGCGTGGGTGCTTACAAATTTCATTGGTTACTTTCCATGTGACAAGTGGTTAAGATCTATGAAAGTCTTTTGAAAAGATATACAAATGATTCCCAATGGTGGTGAAACATTTCCTTCGTAGTGTAGAAGATTAAAATATACCTGCTTTTTCAAAACAGGACTCTCTGTGATTAATGTAGAACAGTCCTCTAAGAAACATAAGTTCTCGAACTCAATTTGGCCCAGTGTTGAATAAATGGGGGTGGACTTTGAACTTCATTTTGCATGTCCGCACATCGAGGTGGAAGTTTGGTAGATTTCTTGGTTTTTTTCTTTGTGACTCATGTGACTACCACTCACTATTAATAAAAAGCTCTTCCAAACAGCAATTTAGGTGGTGAATGATAAAATCTCTTGCCATTGAATTGTTCACTACGCTGTGTCAAAACTATGTTATGAATCGAAATTTAATATTATTGTGGTTCCTGCACAAATTCACAGGTGAACTAGCGAAAATGCATATTTGATTGTTTCATTTAACATCATATACGATATGAATTTTTTATACATTATTTATACACTGATAAAAATTATTTCAAGATTTTTTGTTTCAGTTTTGTAAAAAAAGAAAAGTAATTCCAACTATTTTTATGATAAAAAAAATTATCGAATTCAAAATTTAACTTTTAAAAAACATTAAATAAAGACCATTGCATATATAGAATATTATATCAGGATATATTATACTTATATTATTAAACGCTATGTATTATTATTTCCTTATAACAAGGTAAGAAGACAGATTTTATCAATGAAATTCGAAATATAGCTTAGTTTTTGATATTATTTAAGAGACACAGAAAACTCAACCAAAGTATGTTATATATGGAAGTTTGAATTTAAAATTTAGGACAATAATATCATATTTTAGTCATTTAATATCTTGCTCCGGCTTGTTTATATATTTGTACTTAAATTATTTATGTTAAATAATTAAAATTTTCGAAGAATTTAAATTATTTGAAAAAAGATGAAAGGGCTTATGTAACAATATTATTACACCAAAGACTCAAGTGAACATTTGATTTCATAGTGCTATTTGCTAGATTTGAGAAAGAACATAAAAATAATTAATACATTGATACGGATTTGTTTCCAAGACATTCGCGTGCCAATGTGCTTAAATTTCCGCAAATGTATCTACAACACTAAGTTTTGGTTAATATTTCCTCCTTCGCTGCATTTTATTTATCTTTGAATTGATTTATCTGTTCCAGTAGATGACCGCAAGAGATATAAAAGCAAAATTTGAAAATATTTCACACTTCACAACCAGTTTCATCAACCTAGAAAATTAAAAAAAATATTTGTTTGTAATGGGTAAAAATTATTTTTTTAATGAAGTTTAAGATAAATTCCCTTAAAAATTATAAAAAATAAATAACTTAACTAAATATATAAATTCATACATTATAATAAAATTAAAAATAATAAACTTTTAAATTTGATTAACTAATTTATCTTTCAAGTATTTTTTATTGTCTAATCATGGTTTCCCCATTTTTAAAATTGCCAAATTTTTGTTGATTCAAGAATGTTAAGACAAAAAACAATAAGGTAAATAAGCTATGAAAGATAGATATTTTAATCGAATAAATAAAATTTAGACATGATATTATATATTCCTTATGATAAATCGCAAATTTTACTTGTAATAACGCAAAGCAAATTTTTTTCAGAAAAATAAAATTTCAGGATTAGTTTTACATTGATTTAATAACAATAATTCGAAGTATACATTTCAATAAACAAAAGAAGAATTTTTATGTTAAATTAACAAATAATTTTATTTTAAATGTGCATACATGTAAGACTATATAAATGAAAAATTAGAATATAAGATATAAAGTTATCGAAAACGAAATCAGTTATCAACGAAAATACCCAGAGCATGAAATGAATGAGCTCTCCGGTAAG
The DNA here is from genome assembly GCA_037975125.1 of Latrodectus hesperus. Lineage (NCBI taxonomy): Eukaryota > Metazoa > Arthropoda > Arachnida > Araneae > Theridiidae > Latrodectus > Latrodectus hesperus. The sequence goes on from CM075858.1 coordinate 58,698,933, forward strand.
TAGTCCATGTTCTTCGGTACAACTCACACACAATATGTACAGATATATCCCTATAAATCTTTTTACTGAAGACAAGAAGTCATTACTCGAAACCTCCTTTTTCTTATTGCCTTCTTCTAAATTTAATATGGAACAGCAGAATTATTTATTCTGAAAGGGAAAAAAATCCACTTAAAAAAATAATACGTCAGTGAGTACGGACATTTTTTTCTTCTTCATTCGTCTATTTATAGTTTTTTTCTTTCCTTTTTTTACCGTTCTTCCTTCAGATTAGATTTTATCTCAGGACAGACTAACTAATGTTTTCACCAATCGCTGGAAATAGTTACTACAAGCCAAGTAGAAGACCTGAAATAATAGCCACTACTGATGTAGCAAAAAAAGAAAAGAATTGTACCTGCGACTAAGAATGGGCGTTTCCGAAATAAATTGCAAACACGATTACAGAGAGGCCCTTAACAGAAGGAAAACGAAATGGGGCAAGACTTAAAGAAGAATAAAAAGAAAGCTTTACGAGGTTTTCCTGGAAACCTACACTCTTATCCATTTTTCCTCTGGAGTACAACTGATCAAAGGTAAATGGTAAATCAATTGTCCTTTTCCTTGCTTCAACAATGAGATATAGTTATTGATTCTTTTACAATTGATTTTCCTTTTCCGGATTCTTACATATGGATCGTATTTTTTTATTTAATTTCTTCGTATAAAAGGAATTTGATATTTATTTATGTGCATTCGAATTCGAAGGAAAATATTGAAGAACGCTAGCATTTTTTTGCTCGTTAAAATGATTTCTTTTCAACTGTCTTATAATGTTATGTGACTATAGAAAGGATCAACACCATAGTTGTGATTGTTGATGAGAATTTGTACTTTAGCGCATTATTGTATATTGAATGAATTCTGTTCTTAATGGGTTATGAAGTTGCCTTAAAATATTTATTCTTTAGGAAGAAAATATTCACTATTTCTCAAAATAAATTTTTTAATTAATTTATATTTCCTATAATTAATTATTTATGGATTTCACGTAGATGATAATTATTCTACATAAAGTTTTTTTTATCTATTTTTTAACTGTATAGAATTTTGTCAACTAAGAGTAAATAGGTACATATTTTGTATGTATCTCATAAATTTATAAAAGGACTTATAAAATTTATTCTACAGTTTTATATCATGATTTATTTATGCTCTACAAACCACAAATTTCTAAAACAAGTGCATACAGATTATGAAATATAACAACAAGATTTAAGGTTTCTAAAATACGTGGATTACTTTAGCTGATTTGCTATAAGAATTACTATTAAACATAGCCATGTCAGGACGTTTTTAATCAAAGATTGTGCAGTTCAGTAATAAATTTACTGAAAATCACGCGTAACCATTCTATCCCCGATTCTGACGGTCAACGTCCATGAATAGAGCTATTTACTATTCGTCCATAAGTGATTTTACATTTATCACAGGTTAAGCATGTTAATCATTTAAAAATATATTATTGGGTATAAAAATGAAATTTTATTAAGTGAATAGTTAATCACATTTCTTTTTAGCTTGCATGCAATGCCATACAATAGTAACGATATTTTTTATATTCGCATATACATTTCATTTATTTTTTATTGTAAATGACAACAGCAAAACATTTTATGTCTTAATAATCTAAATTATTTAGTTTTCTGCAAAAAAATTTATTTAGAATGTCATTCTAAATAAATGAAATTCTAAATTTGAAGAAATTCTTTTTCTTCAAATTATAAAATGCGTTTTAATATCAGCCAGACATTCAATAGTTACCTACACCGTTTCCACATTAAAAACAGTGAGGTGTGCATGTGCAACTCTTTAAGTGACAACCCTTCTCACATTCTTCTTGAATGCCCATCTGTTTCAGAAGAAAGGAACGAGCTTTGTAAAGACTTAAATAACAGGTGGCCAGCGATTAGGGTGGACCTAGTTAAGAAAGAGAATTTTGAATTTTTTATAAAATTTATCCATGCTGTTTTCTAATTCCTTCTTTCATTTTTATATCTCTTTTTTTCTCTCTGCCTTCTTTTATTATTTTGTTCATCTCATGATTTATTTGGATTTGTTTTTTAGAACATTTGTTGTACCTTCGGGCCCTGTATGGTATTCCTTAGTGCACAGGGAGATATTTTTGTTTTCGCAAATAAATAAAAAATATATCAGCCAGAAGTAAACTTGCATCCTTTAGAATTAAAAGTTTGCTGAATTTCTTTCGTTTGAAACAAAACTATATTAAAAGATATCCATGATCATTTTAAAATATACAGATAACTTAGTAAATGTATTAAATATAATAATCTATTCATAAAATAAAGCATATTATGGCAAGTGTTAAATTAAAAATACATTTTTTTAATCTTAAAGTTCAAGTCAATTTAAAATTAATTTTAAAAGAATTATTAATTTAAAAGTTTAGGAAATATCTGTTTAATTATTTAAAATATATTAAAAATGATGTTAATTTTTTTCTTGGAAATACAAGCAAAGATAAATTTTAAAACTATTGAACAAAAGAAATACTCAATGAAAATGTTTTTACTAAAACCTTAATAGATAGGTTGCCAGTAACTAAAATATGTATCATGGGTTTAATCATAATCACCACCAAACCTTGGTAAATATGTTAATTTACTGGATATTTATCACATTTATTATTAAGTTTATAAAATCTCAAACTCGTCTATAACCTTTACAGATTACATGGCTACTATTATGACTTAGATGTTGGTTTTCATCCTGGGCTCAAAGACTGTTATTGAGGATCTTTATTGAGTCAGATTCATGTGATTTCAGTGGCTTAGTTTTTTATACTATTATAGGAATGGTTACCATAATTAATGTAGCATATTTATGAATTAGTCATGAGGGAAGAAACAATCATAAAAAACTTCAACAAATATAAAAATATTACTAACGAGACAGTAATGATTTACTTAAACTTGTTTGGAAGTTTTCAAAAGAAAGTAAAGATACCTAAGTCAGGACTTGTTAAGCCAATGGGTTTCAAATAGATTAACTCAAGATGTAAGTTGAACTAACAGCCATCCAGTTGCAACCAGATAATTATATCAAATTTATATTTAAATATAAGGATAAGGTGAAGAAATTCAAACAGTATAACTTAAAAAAGAACGGGCAGAGATTTTTCTATCACTTAAAAGACATTTTCTTTATATTTGAGGTTCACAGAGTACTTCGAATCGATAATGATCTTGTGTTCAGCAGTCAGATCGTGATAGAAAACTGCGTAATGTTGTTGAATTTGAAAATTCTACATGGAAAATCTAGACACAACCAAACTAAAAGTTTGATTCATTATGCAAATTAGGATGTTGAAAGCATGTTCAGAGTTATTGGTTGGGAAGAAAAAATAATAATATTTGTTCCGAAGTAATATGTTATGTACAGAGGGTGCTAACACATTTTTAGAACGATTTCGATTAAGAATTTTAAAAAAGTAAATATTTTGAAATAAAAATTTTTGGCAACAGCTTATTTTTTGAAATTAGAAATATCTTCTGCTTTTTTTAATTTATTGTTTCAAAATGTAGCATGTAAACAAGCTGTGGATTGAGGGATATGTTTTTGCGCTTTCCGAAGAGAAATATTCTTCTTCCAGGATTCAAATACGTTGTGAAATGCATGATATTAAAATTTCTGTATGCAAAATAAGCAACATTATTAATCGGACAGGTAAAAATCGTCAATCATTATTTCTACATGGAAAGAAGATTCCAAACGAGTATCCGTAAAAAGTACGTATTGTTTCAAATGTTCCTAAAGTGAAATTATTGGTAACAAGAGAAAATCCATCAACACAGAAATCAATTGCAAAGTCTTTAGATACATCTGTACCAACAAAAAATATAATAATAAATCAAGATTTACAACTTAAAAAAGCTAAAAACCATAATGTTCACCAGCTTTTGCCGAGACATGTGGCTCAACGCAAAACATTTTGTAGAATCCTGTATGAAAACAATTTAGCAAGAGATAAATGGAAGTACATTGTGACCCTTGATGAAGCATGGGCTTACCTAAATGACTGCAACAAAAAAAGATCTATATACTACAGGAAACGAAGAGAATAAAATTTACAAACCTGGTTCCATCAATGTAAAGAAAGTTTCAGTAAGGGGTTTATGATAGTCGCAGATTTCTCCTGCAATGGGAAATTAAAAATAAAAGAGTAGAAAAAAATGTTAAAATCAACTCATCATCCTATCAGGAGAAGGTTTTACGTCCAATATTTACAGAAGAAATTCCACTTCTTTATCGCAAAGACTTTCAAAGAGTGAAACTTCATCAAGACAAAGCCACAAGTCATACTTCGAAAACTACCGCTGCATTCCTTGAAAAAATGAAGACTAATACATAATGAATACTAAGTATTGCATATATACCTTTTCAACATATTCTTGTGAAGTCCCCTGACGTTTCACCTATGGACTATTGTGCCTTTGGTCTGTTAAAAAGAGCTCTTTCTAAACGCAAACCCACCACAATGGATAGACTCTGGAAAGTAGTGGAAGAGGGATGAAGAAAATAACGAAACTGAAATACCCCTGGAAATTTTACGAAAAGCTCTTATATCATGGAAATCACTGATGCAGACTTATAGTCCAGAAAGAAAGCTATCAGATCGAACATTTAAAAAAATAGTCTTTACATTTTAAACATTAATTAAACGGCCCCAAAATCGTTCTAAAAATGTGTTAACACCCTCTGTATAGTTTAAGATTTCATTAAGGCATTAAATATGTTTGGTTTATCTTTAAAGGTAGATTAAACATTTTCTTTTCTAAATAACTCCATCAAATATCTTAGATTGAAAGATGAAATAAAGGTTTTAATAAAAACATTTAAGAGCGATTCTGATAAAAACAACAGGGAAATAAAAGATGATTCTAATACGAATTCTAACTTTCTACAAAATAATTCGTGTATATGTATATTTATATATTACATATAATTTCATGGGCACCAGACAGGTCAAATAAAAGTAATTTCAAATGTATAATTTGTTTGAGGAAACAAAGGAAATGTTAAACTTTTGCTCTATTATATTTAAATTATTTCTACATAACAAAATATACTCAATTTTAATCTATATAATGAAGTTTAAAGAATAAATGATTTTAAACAAGACCCTTAATTTAAAAATGAAGATATTTAGAAATTTCTAAACTCCCCTTATAACAATCAGTGTGAATCACTGAAGAATATATATGAAGTTTGAAATAATAATAATAATTATTAATTTTCAATTATTAAAAATCATAGGACACTATTTACCTCTTTGAAGCAACATGCAATTTTAAAAGCGAAAGTATATTCAGAGCATATTTCATTGAGACTGCTAAAACTATAGAAAAAAAGATTATTTACCTTAAGGAATCATGTGAATTTATTTTCACCCAAATGGAATATGAAATAAAGAAACATTTTTATTCGCATTTGTTTAGTACATTTACATTCAATGTATAATCAAAAATGAGAGAAATGTTTCTAATGGCAATATGAGTTATTTGCGTTTAGAAAATATTAGGAATAGTATGGTAGGAAATATTGAGAAATTCTATTCATTTGCTAATTGAATAGAATTTAGTTTAATTAAGCTAGCAATCACATTATCTAAAAGGTGCATTTTGATAGAAAAGAAAGTGTGTATTGCATTTTGTATGTTATCCTATTAACAATATATCTTATTATGAAGAAGGTAACGCTGCACAAAATTATTATTAGTTGTTTGCGTCCAAATTAAGTTTCCTGTAAATATAAAAAAATGAAAGGCTTTAGCATTCCCTTATGTAAATGAAATGCATTCACATATTAATTCAATAATGTTGCTTAAAATATCACAAATGCATTATGGTATAGCTTATTTTTGTAATTTGTAGATATATTCCAATTGAAAGAATCATTTATAGTTATGTTACTTATTTTTAAACTTGGAGGTGATACAGTTTATATTTTGAATGAATGAGAATTTTCTTTTCTTTAGTGATTTGATTGTGGATTTCAATGACACTTCTTTTCTTTACTTTAAGCTATAGCTATTTCTCGAATTTATATATCTTTATTAAGATATAGCTATCTAGTAAGGCAATTTATATTCTAGAGACAGAATTGTAAAATTCATTTTAAAAATACGAGAAAAATTTGTTTTGTATGAAGAAATTATATAAAAAGTATGATCCCTAACGCTAATAAACAAAAAACTTCTAATCATAACACATCATGATAGTGTCATTAAAATAATATAAATTAACTATCATATGCATGTTAACTATATTGTATAGTTTTTGTATATTTTAAATGGTTGACTAAAATTGTGTAAAATATAGAATATTAATATCTCGTTTAATTTTCTTAATATATCTTTTTAAAAATCATAAATTTCGTGCAAACTTTAGTATTTTCATTTCTAAATATATGTTTGATATTTTTAAAAATCTCTTAACTTAATAAGAAATGTAATAGGATATTTATGCAAGATAACATGGAATCATATGCAAAGCATGCTTTTTTTAAAATTAATTCTCGAAAGAGATCGATATTTCTCTTAAGCAAGGAAGGAATCAAAAACTTTAATCTGAGAACACAATGTATAAAAAGTAACTTTATGACGTATTTCCAAATACTTTACGCCACCTAAAGAAGGTCTGTTGAGATTGTTAAAAAATGTTAAGGTATGTTCTAAAAACTTTTGCAGGCAAAAGATGTTCATAATACGCCTTTAATTATTTTCTGTCTGCAAAAAAATGTAACTCAAATAACTTTAACAAATATATTCTAATTTAATTTGTTTAAATAATTTGATAGAGAAATTAACAAAAATTAATAATACATAAAATATAAGAAGTTATATTGGAAAGAAAATTCCGAAAAAGTTGTTTGTTTGAAACATGAGAGTAAAAAGTTTTACATGAGAGTAAAACATGAGAGTAAAAGTTAAATCAAAATTGTAAAATATTTTTTTCATGAATTCTCATTTCGTGGAATATTGTAAAAATATTAAATAGTGTAGTGTTGTGGTGCTTTCTTAGAAAGACATTGTTTGAAAATTAAGAAGTATACGATATTCTCATTATATAAGATCAAATAGTAAAAATTACAGTCACTAGTGACTGAATGATGATAAACTCAGTTGTTAATGTAGAGATACTTTGACTATAACCATTGTCAGAAGATTCGGCAATGGATTCATGAGGCTCTCTACGCATTCTAGGATATAACAATATATGCTGGTTCCACTTATTTTCAAAATTCATTTGGTAAGCAGAGATTAGTGTATCACGGGTCAATTATTGTGACATTATCAACTTCTCAAAAATCCGGAAAATAAGGATGCCAAGGAAGTAATTCAATAAGATGTGTAAATAAAAACTTTTGAGCATGACGGGTCACAAGCGTTTAGACATTATTCTGTTAAAATGTGTTTGATGGTAAGTGCTAGATATACAGGAAGACTACGCTCTTCAAAATTTCAGAGATGAAATGGTTCTCCTGGACACGTGCAACATATACTAGGGTAAAACGAAAATAAAATCTAATATATTTCAGAACATGGTATCGGGTACAAAACCATTGTTGAGACGTTTGTAACAGCAATTCGGCATTCTCAAACCACAGACTTTCCATATTTGAAACTAAACCTCGTTATATTGCAACTAGCGGGATTCGTTAGTAAAAATACTGTCCTTTCATCCCTCTAACCATGTCCATATTTCATTCCAATTTTTTCAGCGCAAAAGCTTAGGTTCTTGAATCAAGAATAAACGAAACAATGGAAAGCTCGAGACGTTCCACTCAATTTCTAGTGATATCAAAGTGTAATAGTGGACAACAGATGGTGCATAGTACATTAAATTCATTATTATAAGAGACATGTCTATCACAACATGCAATAGCGAAATGAGGTGGTTACGCTCAGTCCCTCCATCTACTGTATTTTTTTTTCATCCAACAATTAAAGATCTTCTTCCTCTTTGCTTGATCCTTTCAAGCACAATTCCCAGTTAGGAATATAATAATCCGAAATTCTTATAGCTTTCTATTCTTCCTCGGTCAAACTCAGAAACTTTATGGAACACTCTAGAGAATGCAAATTTGAACAAACTATGTAAGTAAATAATTATGAAAAAATGCAGCACATTAATTCAATAATCTCTTCTTTTAGGCGCTACGGTTGCTCGTGAAATTCTTATGCACTGTAAATATTTGCTTAGGCAATATTTGCAAAATCAGGAGGTAAATTTCACATTACTTGCATGCTGATTTCAATTTTCTATTTTAGGTAACCAACAGTGTAATTCAAATTTAAAAAAATGTATTTTAAACAAAAAAATACAAAAAATTGTCAAAAAGTTCATTTAACAAACAATTTAATTTAAAATCTATATCAAAAATAGGTATATTTTCAAATGCAATAAAATTATAGTACGGAAGGGAATAATAGATATATATATATATATATATATATATATATATATATATATATATATATATATATATATATATATATATATATATATATATATATATATATATATATATATATATATATATATATATATATATATATATATATATATATATATATATATATATAGGACTCAACTCTTTTCAGCTATTATTTCACTTGTGAAAAACTTAATTGAGAATTTATGTATGTATATATCCTCAATTGAGTTTTTCACCTAGTAAACTGTAATGAAAATTTGTACTTGGGAAAATTAAAACTGATATACAAAATTAATTCCATATAAAAAAATCTCTGGCAGTGTTTTTTGATCATTTAGTGGCAATTTGATAAGCTTATGAAATATAGTGTAATCTTTTAAATTAAAAAGTTCCCTGATTCCCTGATAAGGGAACAAAATCTAAAAACTTACAGTTAAATATAACAGTTTGTAATAAACATTATCTTAAATAAAAATAATAAAAATAAAAAATCTGCGAAGCATTAATTTTCATTATCAAAAATTAAAATTTTTTATACTTGTGAAAATAACTGAGTAATATTTCTTATTATTCTATTCATATTTAAATTAAAATGCAATAATTCATTCAGTTATTTTCAAAAGAAATGCTTAAATTGAAAAGGCCTATTTTATTTTGCAATTTATTCGTTCATTCTTTTATAAAGTTATTAAAAGAAAGAAGAAATCCATCAGAATATCATGGAACAATGAAATTATAATTTACTTTATTAATTAAAGGCATTTTTTGCACCAAATAGTAACTCCTATTCGTTTAGACATTGAGTCTAACATACTTCGTGAGAGATTTATTTACAAAAAATATCAATTCTTGTCTATGCACCTTTTTAAATCTTTAAATTAAAAAGAAGAGCATATGATCAGATTGTCGTTCTGCCATTTCCCACCCATATTTTATGTGTGTAAGTTCCAAGCTTTGCAGTATTGAATGGCACGATATATTCTTGGATTATCGTCTATGAAATATGCATTGTTAAGAGTAAAAATGCGGCACACTAGAGGAAACCGATCCGTCTATACCTATATATATCTACTTTCTGTTTGTTTTGCCTCAAGAAACCCTAGATACAACTTTCCTGCCAACAGATCATATGCCATATGATGATACTGACTTCAGATCCTTGTTTATTGTGAGTAAGGGATGATTAATTCATATTTTTTGTGCTACCAATAAATTTGAAGTCTATTATCAGGGAGAAAAGAGTTTAGAGTGATTCATCGAACACAGGAACCATTATATATTCTGAGACATCAGGTGCTTTTTTTATTTAAAAAATTCCAAATATTTTGCATTTAAAATAGAAATGATTGTGTTTTCCTATACATATTTACACACCTGACTATTCTTTACTAACCTCAGGAGTTTTATGTGGTTGGTTTAAGCTGAAATCTTTTTGGTAGAGCATTGGTTGATATTTATGTCATTTGAAGGATAGAAGTTTAACTATTATATTCTTTGAAATTTTTCATCTGAGACAAAATCAATGAGGTTCTTGGAATTTTGGGCTCGGACCAAGCTGCGACTTCTACTCAAGTTATATGAATTCTCATTCCATCTTTTGAAAATATTTCATATATCTTCTTTATAGAACCCAGATTTGTTGTCTTTGAAATCAGGGCTCTTGCTAAAATGGGCACTGACAATAAGCTCTTTTTTAAATGATGAATGATGAATTGTTATCCCATTTTATTTCCTTCATAGTGAGCTTCATTCTTACACAATATTTATGAAGTGTAAATGAGGTCATAAAAAAATTTGGATTTTTCATCCAAGGTAAGCATTAAAATGAAAATCTTAAGCCAAATTCAATAAATCATTAAAAGTAAAATATTTTTTTTAAAAATAAATATTTTTCATATCAATAGATGTCTTATAATATGGCTAATTTTTTTTCAGCTTTATTATGTATCTTATAATAATTTACAGAACCATAAATAGTTTAATAAAAATATATAAAGAGAAATTCAATTTTTCATATAAATATTAGAGAAAATATATATTATTTTGTAAATTGCGCTTAAAAATATTCTCTCATTAATTGAATTTTTTAAAAAAAATATAGCTTAATGAGGCCCAGTAGAGAAAATGACTTTTCCTTTGTCCTTCATTAAATGCACTAATCTTCTAAAATATTCCGGAATCTGGATTTCCACCCCACAGGCGGAACTGAGATTTAAAACTTCTCTTTTCCTTGAGATCTCGAGAGGAGTCCATTAAAATCTCAGTATTTGTCTCCAATTAGCATATGCTGCATCGCTATTGTTTCACTTATTTGAAACATGGAAGAAATCATTTTCGAAGAAGAGAATTTTTAATTTGCCAAAGGGGAGTATAACTTGGCGCCAGTGCATCACTAGAAAGGAACAAAATAATTAAACTAACTTTGAAGAAGATAGACAAAATCTTATCAAAGCACCACTTTTGATCGGAAAATTACTGATTGATCTATGAAAACGAACTTCTAGAAGGATTGTTAAATATGCATGAAGTCAGAAATTTTTAGAAGTTTCATGTATTATTTCATTGAAATATATCCATAGTTCCACAACAGCTATCCAGTAAATACTTGAAAAGAGAAAAATACTTTTCCTAAGGAAAATTGTCACAGATTTCTGTTTGAAATATAACATAAACTACTTTGAAATTTTTATTTACAAATCGGAAGGTTATATTTCTCTGCATGATTAAGAAGTTCAAAATGAGCATTTCTTAAACAATAAACTGGTTACATAAGTAATGAAATTAATTTTGTGGATATGAATGACAAAAATAAATAAATAGTTATTGATTTGATTGAATATTATGAAACTGCAATGTATTTTAATTAAATGCTTTCATTTCATTTTAAAACTTTTAAAAATTAACTTTGTCAAATTCTCTCAATATTAAAATCATAAGTTTTAAAGGAAAGTTCATAGAACTGTTCAGAATTCATTCAGTAGCTAGGATCCATTTTGAACCTAGTGCAATTTTATCTGTGTATGTGCCAGATTCCTAACACATTCATATTTTCAGAAATACTTATGTGCTGCAGGGGATATATATATATATATATATATATATATATATATATATATATATATATATATATATATATATATATATATATATATATATATATATATATATATATGTATATATATATATATATATATATATATATATATATATATATATATATATATATATATATATATATATATATATATATATATATATATATATATACTTTGAATCCTAGAAACCGCTATTTTTGCAACTCATCTCAAAAATTGTAGAGAATGAGACATTGACCTAAGCTTTATATTACCTGTCAGAATGATGAGAATAATTAAAGATAATTATCATTGTATTTTATTTAACATTGTGAAATTTTTTAAATGTCAAATAATTTTTTCAAATTTTAAGACGTCAAATATTTGAAATATATAAATTTTTTATATAAAATTCGATACATCGTTAGCAATAATGTTATATGTGTTATAATAATTATTTGCAGACTTTTTCATTACATTTTGTTTCATATAAATTTTGTTAAATTTCTTAAAACTATTATATTTTAGGAAATAATAAATTACCATCGATTCTTCATAATTATACATGTCTTTAATTATTGTTTTTGTGTCATGGTTCTTTCTAGTACTATTTACGTACACTTGTTGTAGAAAACCAGTTGCAGTACTGGAATATAAATTCACTCTTAAGTTATTTTTTTATTTGGTAAATCTAATTAATCCACCAATAAGCAATAACGATTATAATGATTATTTTTTGAAAATGAGTCATGTATAAAATACTACATTTAAAATATCACATTAATTTTTCTTTTCAATATCGATTATAACAGCGTGCATACTCTCACGTTTTTTTTTTCTAATTTCTTTTCTTTTTCTTGTTTTATCCTTCAAAATACACACTGAAACAGTTAAACAAATGTAAGAAAACAGAAAAGTCTGAATAAAATAAAAAACTGTAATGGATTAGAAAATTTCCATACATCATTTGGCAGACGAATTTCTTTTTCGATTTCTTTATATTCTTCTAGAGATAAGCGATAACGTTTTTGTGAAATGCATCGTGCTTTTGCTAAACTATCCGAAAAATTTGACTGGAAAACAGTTTCTGATATCGAGTCATTGCTTGTCGTTCATCAATAAAAAATAAAGAAAATGTTGATTGTATTCATGTAAATTTTTCCGATAAGGCTGATGCAACTTTCTTGACTTTATTTTAAACTATAAGAATAAAAAAAAAGTTTTACTTAGAATTTAAATGTCACTTTTCCATTAGTCTTTCTAAAGAAGAATTCATAATATGAATACCATTTGTCTTTCTACAAGAGCACGTGCCTAAGTACTTAAATAGCTGATATCGATTCAAGCAATCCCAATTTTCCTGGAGTATTAAGTTTGAACATTTTTGAAATCTGATGCTTGGATAGTAGTTCTCATAATAATATCTAATATCCCAATTAGTTTTAAGCTAGTTTTTGTAAGGATATTTCTTGGGGTAAAAAAATTATGTTTTAAGCATATTTTGTTCTTATTTATTAAAATAAGATGCTTTACAGAAAAATCACTTGAATGGGCTGTCATAAAATTCATGTACCGCTTATTTAATAAAAATATAAGTTAATACTTAAACTGTAATGAAATTTTTAGTGTTAATTTTGTTTATTAGTCTATAAAGTACATAAATATTTGAAATTATATCGTATACATTGAAGTTGTACTGTCACGGAATAGAAAAATTTTATTTGGCAAATGAAGATGAAATCCTGAAAAAAACAGGAAAATAAGTACTGATTTAATAAGGTGTTTATTTAGATTTAAACAATATGGCTAATTTTCATAACATTATTTTTAAAATAATATATTTGAATATTTTATTTAAGAACATAATCACACCATTTAAAAATTTTTTGAAGGAAAATCGAAAAATCATATTATATATAACATCTTTCACTATGTAGTTAGGAGTTAGTTGGCTCAAGACGCAATATAACATTATTTGTCTAAAAAATATTTTCAAAAAATTGTGCAGCTATCACCACTTCAATTCGCACTATTTCAAATGGAGTAAATTAGTTTGAAATGGGAAATTCGCACCATTTTAGTTTAATTTACTCCACTTAAAAATAAGGGTTTATACACGGGATTGGTAAGTGTTGTAAAACGTTTGGTGATTAGGTTTAAAAACCTGCTGTATCAGGAAACATTGAGAAATATGTAAAATTATACTATATTGCAACATACAATATCAATAATTGCAGTAGCTGCAATTATTTCTTTTTTAAATTCAGATTTGCTGCATTTTCATAAAAATAATTGTGGTAATAATTAGTTAATTCACTGTTTTTACTCATCTTTACCTTAGATTGTTTAAGTATTTTTAATCAGTAGTAATATATGTTAAGAAATTAATGAGTATTTCAAATATATTAAATGCTAGCTTCAAATGCTTTTAAACTGTGTACTGCTAGTAAGCTATATTGATAAATATTTTAACATATATATAGTATTTTAGCCATTCGAATCATTTTTTAATAATAACCTTTTTATTTTTTAATAAATATTTTTTTATTTTTTTATTTCTTTATTTTTTATTTGTTTTTAAAAATTTAATAAAATTGTTAATAATAATTTTTTAACAAAAAATAAAAAATTAATATAATAATAAAAAATAAATTTTTAATAACGATTAAAAATTATAAAAACAAAATAAAGTAAATAATAATCACTTTTAACATATATATAGTATTTTAACCATTTTAATAAAGTGTATATTGAGGAGAATGGGAAATATTACTGCTGTATGAATACACTGTATTTTAGAAATGGATAAGGTAACATTTCATCGAATATTAGTTTTCTCCCCTAAAAATATTTTTTTCTACAAAAATCTCAAAGCATATTCTATTTTTAATTAATATTATAATCATAAAATTTAACGAAATAAATTCATTTTGAATCATTTTGATTATCATTATCTTTAGTGAAAAGCATAAATATTAAACTATTATTTAAATTTAGCTTTATTTACTTAAGCCATTCCTTTATTAAAATTATTAAAAAATAATTATATTGAATATGGAATATCTAAAATAATAATAAAAAAAAAGAATTATAATTAAACTTAAAATGAAAGAAACAAAATGTATTAAAATCAAAAGATATGATTTTCAACGTCATCATCATTTATCAATCCTTTCCGCTTTCTGAAAATAATTGAATTCTTAAATGGAAAATGTTTAATTAAAAATGAAATAATCGACTAAGATTGTTTCATTCAAATGATTAGATTTTGAATTTTGACTCAATGCAAGTATGGTGCGTGAAAGGAAATTCTCTTCTAATCAACAGCAATGTGAATCGCTCTAGTTCTGCTGGAAATAATTTTTAAACTAAATCTATTAATTCAAAAGCAGCAGAGCTGTTTTAAAAGCAGTTATTGATTACAGTTACAACAAAGTTTATACTGCCAAAGCTTTCCGTAAATCAATTAATAGAATTTTCAAGAGTCCGAAATGGATGGCTGCATTTGCAAGCCGAAGCCACTTCTAAACGATGCGCAATCAGAATAGGAGTTTGAACGTTAAATCAATTCATCTTCTCTATTGATTAAATTACTAGTCGATCCACTGATTTTTGTTATTTTAATTTGGAAATTTTCACAAATAGGAGGTGAAATATCGCATTTACATCATTATATATAAGTACAATAGTTATACAATTACTAATATTAATAAATATTTTTTATTTGAATCTATTATTTAAATACGTATTTAAGCATATAGTAAAGTTCAAATTAAAGGATCATACAAAGTAAATAAATAATATTCACATATGTTAAAATTTTGACTAAATTTTTAAATTTGATGATATTTTACTTTATTAAAAGTTTCCTAATTGCTTTAAAATGCTTTTGTAATAATTTTACATAAATACTTTTATGAAAATAATATAAAGATAAATAAACTAAATATTATTAATTAACTTTAGTTTCTCAACACAATGATTTGTTACTTTTGAGTCTTATTACATTTCTATTGCATTATTTAAACATTTGATTCATATTAATGGTTGATTCGTCATTTGGAAAGTCGCTTTAAATATGAGGATTGATTTAACTGCAACCTACCGATTGAAGAGAATAAAATGAAAAAACATAAGCATCAATTAATAAATTAGAAGCCAAATGCAAAAGCTCTTGAATTAAAAGTCAGAAACTTGTTCTTCAGTTAATCTTTTTAATGCAAGTTATATCATGGATTCAAAGGTTTTTCAAAAAAAAGTTTTCAAACATTTTTTTATTATAGCTAATAATTGATATGCCAAATGAGCTTTAGCTACAAATTTAATAACAAGAACATAGCCTTTTCTTATGAAATTGCCACATTCATTGTAAAATATTTTTTTCAAATAAAATTTGTAATATACATATGTGTTATTGTTACTTATGTCACTTGGACAAGCCAAGCGCACTATGTCGTAGGCTATGTGAATTTAAGTCATTAGGGTGCATCGTTCATTTTAACTAGAGAATTACGTAGGTGAAAGTACGAATTTACTCTTAATTCCTCCGATAGATGGCACCACCAGAGGATCTACTTTTTAATTTTGACATTGCTCTGAAGGGGAAGAAAAATTTCCCCAGACCACATTATACCAATGGTAACTGCTCAACAACCAACCACTAGATTTCAATTATGCAGATTTAACGAGTACGTATATTGCATGAAGTCAGTGTGTCTTTGGCGGCATGGGAAATCGAACCCCGCCTTTACGGATGGAAAGCCGATGCGTGCGGTAATACAAATGTGCGTATATATATATGTATACGCACATTTGTATTACCGCATGCATCGGCTTTCTATCCGGAAAGGCGGGGTGTATATATATATATATATATATATGTATATCTATAAATATATACAGTATGTCCACTAAAGTCCCTTGCCACCCACTTAACTTCAGAACGGCTGCTACTATATTTATAAAAGTGGTGTTTTGGTATGGTAAAGTAGTCATGCGCTACTGAATGAAACAGACTACTGCGCCACCTGGTGGAAAACTGCGGAGTTAGCATTCTCATCTTGAAAACGGAATGAGATAGAGAGAAAAAGTGATATACAAAGTTGTAGAGCCTCCTCGATTTAGTACGAAAAGATACCTTGTAGGCATTAATGTGAAGAATACAACGGTTAAAATGCGCATTTGTTGTTTCGTGCTGTGACGTGACAAAACGATCTAAGAAAGAAAAAAAATAGTTATAACAACATACTTTAATTAAGATGTTCAAACTTCTCACCGTCAGCTGAAATGCACATTTCGATCCTCGCTTGAAGATCACGTTGCACGCGTTGGAGCATACAGGGTGACACGTTGGAACATATGACCGTAATGCGTCGTTTAATGTCCTGCAATTTTTGTGGAGGTGTCGCATACACCTGCTGTTCCAAGTATCCCCACAGGAAAATGTCCAGTGGAGTCAGATCAGGAGAACGTAGAGGCCACTTTTCGAAACAGCCATACCCTAGTATTTTGTTGCCAAATTCCTTGCTTCACTGGAGATGTCTTGTGAGCAGGCGTGCCATCATGTTGAAACCATACATTTTTAAGATTAAACAACGGCAGATTCTCCACAAAATCGGGTATTACCTTCTACAGCAATTGTAAATATTGCACCCGTTAACGTGCCATTGTAAAATATTGGGCCTATCAGCTTGTTATTGTAAATTGCACACCAAACGTTAAGATCATACCGCATTTGGTGACGAACGTCAACGAAACATTTAGGATTTTCCAGCGCCCAGTAATGGGTGCATTGCCTATTGTACATGCCATTCCGTGAAAAGCATCCGTCCACATTATATCTGCCAAGAATGTTGGCTGGATCTGTATCTGATTCATGACTCAGTTGCACCATGCATAGCGTCACTCGGCATCCCCGACCATGAAAACCTGTTCAGGCGTTGGTTGGTATGGATGAGCACCTGATTCGCTTAGGATTTTCCAAACATGACTTTTTTTATAGCTGTTTCAGGTGAACAGGCGTGATGTTTCTTACGTATTTGCATACTGCATACAAATTGTTGGAATTATTTTTAATACTACTGTTCTTCCCATTTCGAAATAAAAATGAAAAATCGTTTTTTTTTTCACCTCTACACAGTGAAAAAAAAACGATTTTTTGTTTTTTCAAATATGCACACGTACGGTGTACCACGTCACAGCACGAAGCAACAGATTCGCGTTTTAACCATTGTATTCTTCACATTAATGCTACAAGGTATCTTTTCATACTAAATCGAGTATGCTCTATAACTTTGTAAATCATTTTTTTTACTTATCTCGTTCCGTATTCGAGATACGAATGCTAACTCCACAGTTTTCCACAAGTTGGCGTGGTAGGTGGTTTCATTCAGTATAGCTACTTTACTATACCTAGACACCACTTTTATGAATATAGCAGCAGTTGTTCCGAAGTTAAGAGGGTGGCAAGGAACTTTAGTGGTCATACTGTATATATCTGCTCATGTATATAGATTTTGTACATGAATTTAACACTATAATTATTAAAAGCAAATGGTTTTAGTGTGGAGTCAAAGAATGCTCTTTAAATGATTGTGTTATGCAATTATTAGATAACTGCGACTGTTATGGTTGAAACATCACCATAACGAAACTGATTATATTGTTACTTATTTTTATTTGTATACATCATATTTTCCATTGCATTGTTAAACATTTAAGTTAAATTCCGTTAAATGTTACTTTGATTTATTACATGCTCTTCATATTCCTTAGTTTTCAAAGAAAGGTGTTCGAAATATACTTGGTGCAGTGAAAATGATTATTGGTGAAGCAGATGAAATTTTGAACTCCACAGAAATTTATGAAATAAATAAAAATAAATATCATGTACTGAATTACCCATTTTATGAGCTGCTAATAATGTTTATTAAGTACATTGAAATATTGAGATCTTTCACTTATATTACAAGAAGTGAGGAATCTGAGATAAACTGAATTAATGCGGTAGGAAAATTTCAATAATTAATTGATAGAATGCGTGTTTGTGTGCGAAGGTAAGATAATGTTCATTCTAACTATTATTAAAAATATCTATTACGAAATTATATATATATATATATATATATATATATATATATATATATATATATATATATATATATATATATATTATATATATATATATATATATATATATATATATATATATATATATAATATATATATATATATATACACTTATTAACATTTTTAAATTTATTAATTATAATTAATAGCGTAAGGCATTTGAACATATGACGTCAGTTTGACTATTAAGAGAATGTTTATTATGTAAGTAAAAGACTCTACTCAATTAATCCAAGGAAGTAAACCCAAAAAAGCTCAAGCACATACTTTAAAAGTTATATATGCGGAATATAAAAGTGCAAAATTCAACTGAACAAAATCTCCAGTTTTGATCTTAATTAATCATTTATTTTTATTGGATATTTACTATAATAAATGAAATGATATCAGAATTACGTTTAATGGAAATGTTAAATAATTTTGTTATAATGAAAGCATTATTTTAATAGATGAAAAATAAAGAAAATGTGGTTAAACACTTAAACTCGCCGATATCAAAGATATCGGATCTGCCCTAGTCTACGCACATAAGATAGAGGCTGTCCAGCAGGTCACGCGTAAAGACCGGCACTCAATCAGAGCCGTCTCTGCTACTGATACGGATTATGATATAAGAAAGCAAATTGAAGATCTGTGGCGCAGTTTAAAATTGAGTAAAGGTGGCAGAAACATGAAAATTCAGAGTTGGACTTGCGGTGCAGTCAGACACGTACGTAGAGACTGCCCGAAACCAAAAGATGTTGGAAATGATTTTCCACCACAGCAGAAAAACTAGTATGTGGCCATCTCGCGGGGCGGAGATGTCCAGAGAGTCAGAAGCCCCATTTCTAATTGTTTCACATTTCTTCCATAAGTGGAGGCGGCAACGGACTTTTCGTTATGGGACATGTCAACGAAGTTCTCTGCAGAATGATAATCGATACTGGAGCCAACGTAACTATCATTAGGACAGATTTGATTCGCAAACTTGGTGAGAAACTCACCTGGACGCCGCCCTGCATTACCCTCCAAACTGTGACAGGTGATAAGATTAAAGTGCATGGAAAAGTCAATCTAAACATTGCATTTGGTAATGTCGTGTACTGTCATTTATATCAGCGACATATGCGTATATGGCATATGTCGCTGATATAAATGACGAATTTATTCTCGGATTGGATTTCCTCAAAGAAAACCATTTCAGGTTAGATTTTGAAAATAATGAACTACACTCATGTTCTGAAGATATAGCGATTTTTGAGACGAATATTCAGATATTAAAACAGTCCATCATATAACTGCAAAGAGTGAAACTACATTACCACCAAGAACTGAGACAATAGTTTCCGGAGCTCTTTTAGAAGATAATAATTTTCATTATGGATTGATTGAATATCCAGATTTCAACAATAGCGTTAAAGGAGTACTAGTGGCTTCTTCATTCGTCGACCTTTCATGAAATGTAATCCCGGTAAGAGTTGCTAATCTAAGAGATAAGGTAAAACTAATAAAAGAAGGAGAAGTGCTGGCGACTTGTACTCCAGTGACCTGTATTAACCGGAATTGTCAAGCCACCCTATTTGAGCTCTCTGACACTCTAATTAATGAACTCCTTCAGAGTGCAGAGTTAGATGATAAACAGAGGTATGTGCTGCAGGAAATCTATTATTAGAATTCGGAGATCTCTTTTCCAAAAAATCAGATGACGATGGGCGAAAAAAATGACGCAGCAGCAGCACTGAATCGATAAAGGAAATCATCCACCCATTAAACAACATCCGAGAAGATTACCATTCGCTAAGTAGGAAGAGGTAGATAATCTTCTGATGGAAATGCAACAGAATGACATTATTGAGCCATCAGAGAGTCCTTGGGCTTCGCCTATTGTTTTAATTCTGAAGAAAGATGGTTCTACCCTATTCTGCGTTGACTATCGTCGGTTAAACAACATCACTAAAAAAGATAGTTACCCTCTTCCTAGGATTGACAATACACTTGATGCTTTATTCGGAAATCAATGGTTTTCGACTTTGGATCTCAAGAGTGGTTATTGGCAAGTAGAGATACATCCTGAGGATTGAGAAAAGACTGCGTTCACCACAGGACAAGTACTTTGGCAGTTCAAGGTTATGCCATTTGGCCTTTGCAATGCACCTGCAACGTTTGAGCGCCTGATGGAGATCGTATTACGAGGACTTTTTTACGAAGCCTGTTTGGTATATTTGGACGATATCATCATTGTAGGGAGCGCATTCGAAGACCATTTAAGAAACATCCAAAAGGTGCTGGAAAAATTAAAAATGGCCAACCTGAAGCTGAATCCTTGCAAATTTAATTTATTTCGACGTGAAGTAAGCTATCTGAGACACATTATCTCTGCTGAAGGTGTAAGAACGGATCCTGAAAAGATCTCTGCAGTTAAGGACTGGAGTCGTCCAGAAGATATCCACCAATTAAGAAGTTTTATTGGACTATGCACGTATTATAAGAAATTTGTTAAGGGTTTTTCAAGTATTGCCTGATCCCTTTACAAGTTGACAGAAGTTAAACGGAGAATTCTATGGACAGATGAATGTGAGAAAGCTTTTAAACAACTGAAGGAGGCGTTGACATCTTCGCCCGTTTTTGCATATCCCCAGCTCGGAAAATTATTCATTTTAGACACAGATGCCAGCAATGAAAATATCGGAGTTGTTTTGTCGCAGGAAATTGATGATAAAGAATATGTCATTGCTTATTCGAGTAAATATCTATAGAAACTGGAGCGAAATTATTGTACAACAAGGAAGGAATTGCTGGCAATCGTTAAAGCTATAGAACATTTCCACCATTATCTCTATGGAAGAAAGTTCTTGCTCCGGACAGATCACGCATTCTTAAACTGGTTTTTAAATTTTAAAAATCCAGAAGCACAGGTAGCCAGATGGATTCAACGAATCCAGGAGTTTGACTTTGAAATACGCCATCGCAAAGGAGCTCTTCATGGAAATGATGATGCATTATCAAGGAAACCGTGTAATGAAAGCTGCCGTTATTGTTCTAGAGTAGAGAAGAACTATCAATTAGTAAATCTTTCGGTACGCCAAGTTACTGTTTCACCGCCATCGAAACCTGACCCGTGGAGTGATAAAGGACTTAGAGAAGCCCAAAAAGAAGACCCAGATATAAATCCAATCTTTGAATTAAAAGAATCTTCCAGTATGAGACCAAGCTGGCAGGACATCTCCACCTACAGTCCTGCTACTAATTCTTTCTAATATTGGGCTCTTTGGAACTCACTCCATATTAGAAGAGGCGTGTTATACAGGAAATGGGAGTCCGATGATGCACGTAATTTCAAATGGCAGCTTGTTCTTCCAAAATCAAGAATTTCAAATGTTTTGAAAGAAGTGCATAGTAGCTCAACTGGAGGCCACTTCGGAGTAATGAAGACTCTACAGAAAGTTCGAGAACGCTTCTATAGGAGCAAAACTAGACAAAATGTAGGGAAATGGCGCCAATCTTGTGATGACTGAAGAAACGTAGCCGAGGAAGGTTGCGGCGGTACAACGTAGGAGCACCTTTTGAGCGGATAGCATTGGACATTTTGGGTCCTTTACCACGATCTTCAAATGGCAACAAATTCATCCTAGTTTTCATGGACTACTTTACAAAGTGAAATGAAGCGTTTTCAATCCCCGATCAAGAAGCTACTACAGTAGACGAGGTTCTAGTGCAGCAATGGGTTTCCAGATTCGGCACACCCTTACAAATTCATTCAGATCAAGGGACAAATTTTACCTCTGCTGTGTTTAAAGGAATGTGTCAAATTCTTGGAATAGACAAGACGCAGACCACGCCATTACACCCGCAATCGGACGGCATGGTAGAGATGTTCAACCGAACCATCTTGAATAATCTATCACTTATGGTTTCCAGAAATCAGCAAGATTGGGATTTGTAGCTACCACTGTTTCTGCTTGCATATCGCAGTGCTGTCCATGAGACTACCATATATACTCCATCACAAATGCTCTTTGGTCGGGAACTTCATCTCCCTTGTGATCTTCAGTTTGGTCGTCCACCAGATACATCTTCATCACCAGAAGAATACCTTCGAGACCTTCAGGCAAGTTTGAAGATGTCCATAACTTTGCTCGAGACCGAATCAACTTGACGACCGAAAGAATGAAGACAAGGTATTACACAAGAGCGACAGGACATGAATTTCAGGAAGGTGACAAAGTTTGGTTGTGGAACCCGATTCGACGTAAATGAATTTCTCCAAAGTTGCAAGCCAACTGGGAAGGTCCCTACACAGTCCTAAAAAGACTGAACGACGTCGTGGTTCGTATAAGGAAATCATCTTCTTCAAAACCAAAGGTAGTACATTATGATAGATTAGCTCCTTATCGTAATGTAAAGTAAAAATTAGTAGACCATAGTATCTTTGTAAATAATATGGGTAATTTTAATATTTTCTATTTTTTTGTAATTGTATTTTTAGTTGTTTGTGTATGTAATGTGTTCTGTATCCTCTTAAAATGTAAATTCTTTTATATTAAATTTGGCCTCCTATCAGGGGATTGTACTGCCCGGAACGTGCAGTCCTTGAGAGGGGGGCAATGCTACAAATTTATAAATAATAATTGTATTTGTCTTAAAATATCTCAGACAGATCGGAAATACTCACATTTTGAGCAAAAATTGCGATATTTAGACATGTTGTACGTTAAAAGCGGGTTTCCTAATGATTTGGTGACTTGGCGATGTTTTGGCGAGAAAACTTGGCGACAGTTGGCGAGATTCTTGGCGATTTGACGAGAAATAGATTCTTCTGGAAACATCCATCACTTAAGCTCTAGGACTAATATTTAGCGAGATAGCCTAGAAGCTTCCAGAATCTTGGCGAAACAGGTAGATTTCTCCACCAAGTCAGGTATAAATACCGCAGCCTGATGTAGAAGTCAGGTAGTTTTGTGAAGACAGTTAGTGAGTGAAGACGATTAGTTTAGAGAAGCTGTTCTCTTTCTGAGGTATTTGAGACCTGTGATTGGAAGCTGTTTCTTATTGTATCTGACGAATTAGAGGCACAACCTGATAGCCAATAGGAATAGAACAGGGCCTCTTCTTCTCGTTGTCTGTCTGTATCTGAGGAATTGTAGCTGTATAATTGTGATTATTACAGCCGGAATTTCTTATATCTACTGGAATTTTTACGAATAAAAGTCTTGTGTTCATTAAGCGGTTGCTTTATTCAACTCTCAATCGACACGAACCCCGGAGCGCGGAACACTATGATGGATACTGTTTAATTTGAGAAATATGCATCCTGCTTATTTTAAAGGAAATTACTTCAAATTGAATAAATGTATTGAATGTTATATTTATTTTGTCCAAACATTTTATGCAAGCAATGTAATATATGATACATTTGTTTTTTTGTAAGGGCCATGGTTGTCTGGTTAGTTAAGGCGTCGTTGTCAGCATGAAAAGATAGTGAGTTCGAATATTGACTTAACCAAAGATACATCAAGTTCACTATTAGCGTCTGGAGCACGTTAAAACTAGGTGTGGTTTCAATGTCCTCCTAGTGAAATGATACCTCTGGGGGGCAGACTAAGTATTGGGGGTCTTTTGCCTAGGTCTGCTTCAAAACCTTGAAGACTCCACATGGCTGCTTCGATCTAACTGGTAGAGCCCAACTCATGGCTAGGTACAGGGAAACTGTACATTCTGGTGCAACAACAGCAAAGTTTGTTTTTGTTTGTAATCAAAATGTATGATTCTTTTTTGCTGTCTGTATTTTTAGTAATATTTGGATTAAAAAGCCACAAATATGTAGAAAATAGATACATGTAGAGAATTTCGCAACGTTCTATATTTTAAGTACTTAAATTACAGAGATTGTATTTATGAAAATGTGGTGATGATTACTAGCACTTCTCAGCAAAAGACCTAGAATTTTAATAAAATGATTATGAGAGAATTCTAATTTATACAAACTGAACGATTATTCAGAAATTTGCACCTAAAAATGACACTTTGTTTTTAAAAAAGAGAAATTTTCTTAAAGTGGGGCTTAAAAGCAACTACTCTTTCTAAGCGTCGAAAAATAATTTCTCCTGCAATCAGTATCGGCAAGCCATCATCTGACACTTAATCGATATTGGAATCCTAATAAATTCGAGCCTCGTTATAATCCAATGTATTATTTTTACTCAAGAAATTGGACTGGCTTTTTATTTCAAGGAACTTTGAAGTCATCCATCAAAACAAATCAATAAGGATCTTGACGCGTTTGCCTCATTTTATTCTCGACCGGTTCCTTTAACGTCGTGACACTCGCTCTAAGAGAACACAAAGCCTGTACCTTATACAGAACCTCAGCAAAGAAATATGGTTTAGTAATAAGATTAAACTGCGGGGTTGATATTGAATCTAAAAATATAAGTTTTTAAATTTTATTGTGCATTAAAAATAGACATAGAATTGCAAAATAGACATAACCAAAACATAATATCATGTTTTCTTTAGAAATGATGAATATAATGATATTTTATTGATAGTTCTATTTATATAAAAATTGAATTTTATCACTATTTTCACTATCAAAAAAATTTTAAAATGTAAGTTTTTTAGTACTAAAATTTTTTTCAAATTTATTTGATCATTTATGATAATTATTTGTGAAGAATATATATCGCTGCGATTAATGAAACTTTATAGTTTGAAATTTAATTTTATTTCTTCTATCATACTTAAGCAATCCATTAAATGATCAATTATTTCTATTAGAAATTATTTTCAATTTTATATACATTAATGAAACTTTACGGTCAAAATGAATTTTCCAATTTCAATAATTTACAAGAAATTAATCTTTGTGTTATATTTTTTTTGAATTTATTGACTAGCTCTTTTTAACTTTTACATATATTTATATAATGTATTGACTGAAATGGTAAAAGGAAACTAATGAGTCGTTTGATAATTTTTATATTAAGTTGTTTAATTAATTTTTTTATGTCGAGCAAAATGTTTGATCAGAGAGAAATAAGTTTTCCTTCTTTTTGGAAAACGATATTGTTGTAGTTACATGATGCTGCTTCGAAAATTTTTCATGGTTTTTCATCGTATTAGCGTACATTGAATATCAATTAAATTATTAAACTAAGACTTTATAACATTATTCATCAATCCTTACTCTGTATAAGTGGCATTTTAGTAATTATTTTGCATTAAAATAATTTAAAAACCTAAATTATAATCTTTCAGTAAGATATTTCAATAAATTTCCCTTATTCTTGATAAAATAAGTGGATGATTTTAATTACTCTATTAGATAGAATCTGATAGTTATTGATGCACTAGAAAAATAACAAAAATAATGAAAATTAAAAATAAATTAATAGAAAGAAAAGTAATTTTGTTCCATAATATTCATTCTTCTTCACATTTCAGAATTTTTAGAGGTTATAAATGGTAAAAATTCAATTTAGTTTTCGAAGTTTATATAAAAACTTGTTATACATCTTTTAATTCAGTTTGATCTTAAGCTATGATAACATTGACAAAAAATTAATTTATTTTGTAAAAGAGATATTACATATAAATGAATGGGAACCGTGGGATGATAGATCATAATCTTCATTTTCTCTTTCAGAAAGTACGCAGAAAATTCAATGAACTCTCTATTCTGAACATCCTGCATCTTCATGTGAGTATTTTAATTAATATCCATATTTCAATTCTTAGAAGTAACCCATTTGCTCCAATCATAAGAGTAAAGAGAAAATCCCAATGAGGTTTAATCCATCATACATTTCTGCTTCTGACTCGTCAAAGGGAAAAGTAGAAAGCTGCCGTTACTTTGTTTGAACCCCAGGAGAGTGCAAGAGAATATTGTATTACTTTCGAATGTTACACATGAAAGTGATTAATGGCTTAAGTTGCAGGGAATTATACTACTTATTTAACAAATTGGAAACACACAAAATGTTGTTTGTAATTGAAAAATTCCGTATCAATAAGAGTTTAATTTTTGAAACCAATTTTATTTCACAAAGATATATTTCCAGTATGAATAAATAAATTAACATTACTATAGCTAGATAATATATTTAAATATTGATTATTTTATAAGCATGAGAGAGAATATCAATTCAATTTGCATTTCTGTAACTAATTATTGGAATGAAAATCATTGCCACAGATAAAACATTTGTAATAAAATTAACGCTCAGAAGAGTTTTTAATGTAGTAAAACATCATATTTATTGAATTTACCACCTTTATTTTTAACATTTAGAAGAATAACTAATGAAATTTAATTAAACATATTTATCTAATAGACATATACCAATGCCATTTTTGGCAGTATTTAGTTAGTATATGCGTATTCGGCTATTTTTTCCTATAAACAAAATTAATTTTAGAATCCTTTTACCTTGTTATCAGTTTCTGAATGTATTTCATTTAATACCTGTGAGTAATATGGGAAATGCATTAGGTAATTGACAAAGCACAAAAGGATTCTATAATAGTTTATATTTAGTTAATGTGCTAAATACTAACTATAAGTACTTGTTTAGGATATTTGTTACATAAGATTATTATGAAGATATAAAAAAGTAATATATGCACTTACATTTAAAGATTACAAATTCTTTTTAATTTAAAAAAAAAAAAAAAAAAACGTGAATTTTATTTAATTTTTCTTACAAAGCATTACACTAAATTAACCAATGTAATATAGTATGTAAAATATTGATGGTCATTTATTAATATTTCTCGATATTCATAAGCTGATGAATTCTAAGCAATTATGAAGCTATAGATAATTCTCTCATTCTTGTATAATTTTAATTTGTTAGAGTTTTGAGTTTGTATATTATTATTTTAATACTATACGATTGTTTATTGTGGTTTAAAAATATCTAGCAATATGAAATTTCGAATTTTTTTTATTTTCTTCAAAACCTTGCTATCTACAGTGGTTACAACTGTTGATTTTCAAAAATATAAATCGTAAATTATTTTATAATCGTAAATTATATTATGATTCTTAAAATTTGATATTAATGTTTCCCTTTAATGATATTATGATAATTGTGTTTGTTTTATTAAGATCCAACTACTTAAAACAAAAAAAATGTTGGTACCAAAAACGAGTTACAAGATATTAAAAAGCAGGTAATATAAACTATAAGAATTTTGTTCATGATTCTTAAAAATAATTAAAGTTTCTAGAATTTATAAGAATATGCAAAACCATTTTAAAAGTCTCATTACATGTGAATTCTTATTACATTCTTGTATTTTCCATAAAATATAGATAGATAAAATACCTTGGTAAAAGTTAACTTTATTATTTTCATAAATAAAAACTAAAAGCCTTATTATAGTATGATGCAAACAGCTTGTATTTATTATTCGAAATTAACGGTAATGAAAATAATTTCAAATGGATTTTTCGTCTTAAACTTTTTTTTGTGTATCTTTATTAAATTTTTTATTAGTGTACTTTAAAATGATTATAAAAAGAAAAATATTCAATAATTATTTTAGTTATAAATAGCATAATTCTATGGTGAATTGAGAAAATGGTAAAATTTTTCATTCCGTATATCTGAGAATCATTAAATATACAAGCCTTAGTTAAGGAGATCTTAACCTAAAATTTATGTTTTCAACCATCTGTGTTTAAGGAAATCTTAGCACATTCTGCATCTTTGCATAAAATTTATTTACGTGATGAGCAAGAAAAGAGTGATGGATGATGATAAGCAGATGTTGGGCTTCCATTTTTTATTGAAAGAATTGATCAAATTTTTCTTGTTAAGGCAATCTTGTTTTCTAAGCAAGATAACTTTCTTTGTAAAATGTATGCACATATTTCAAAGCACATCACCAATTAAAAATAAAAGTAAATTTGTGTGTCACACATTCCATGGCATAGTTATAATTTTTTTTAATTCCTTGATTTGATTGATTTAATTTGGTGACCTTATTTGAAACCCCCTTTTTAACAAAAAATTTACTTGTTATTGTTATTTATATAAATTAACAAATTTTATTTCTAAATCACTTTCAGTTTATGTCCATAGCTGTCAACTCTACTGAATTTATCGGAAAACTCCTGATTTTTCTTAATTTCTCCCGATTTCCCGATTATGTATGAATATCTACTGATTTTTGACAGTTTCAGCAAAAAACTTAAAATAAGCAAAATCTTTGCCAATTAAAAGTCGAATTGAGTTGTTTTAGTAGATGAGTTTCTGAAAAATGTTTTCCAATATCTCCCTATTTATGCTTACAATTTTAACTATTTTTCATTTTAATGCAGAATGTGAATGGGTGTTCAGTCATATAAAAAAAGAATAAATTCAGATCTTTACACATTCTGCTGAAAATTAAAAATTTTTAATTACAGCTAAATATTATCAAAATGAGAAAAATTGTTTTGAACAGTTGTTCACCAATTCATTTCTAAAAAAATGCTAAATCAGCAATGTATGAAAAAAATAAATTGCCATGAGTTATAGGAATTTGAAATGTATTATGTTTTTTAGGCACAAAATATTTGCTAATTTTTATATTCTTAGAAATGTTTGCCTCTGAATTAAATTTGCTTAGTAATGTTTTTTTATGTTTTTATGTAATTTTATAAGTTTAATATTGATAAATTGCACTAGTGTAGTAAAAGGTACTCTATAAAAAATAAATATTGGGATATAAACATTGATGTTTATTTTTTTATATGTAGTTCATTCATTTATTTTTCATAGTTTCTTTATGAGGTTGATGAATATTTTATTAAAATGTTAAGACTAACACAAAATATTTTTAACATATATCATTCTCAGAATGTATAATCTAAAGAGTAAAATTGTCTTTTAGTGGTACTATACCGTTTTAAACATTCTGTTTCAAGCAAAAATGTCGCTAGTAGTGTCTCCTGGTTTTTACCTTAAAATCAGTAGAATCTACCGATTTTTCCTCTTTAAGGTTGGCAGGTATGCATGTCCAGATCAGTTACTATCATAATAATGTGATTAGGTTTACGTTAAGCACAGTATGTTGAGGATGGCTTGAATACGTTAATGAATAAATAAGTTATCTGATACAAACAAAGCTCATTTGATATCAGCAATATTAAAAAACAATTTAATGTATTTAATTCACCACACTAACATATAACCTAGTAATATTTCGTATTATTTATTACTGTGGTAGATTAAATATTATCAAGCTGTATGGCTTGTATCAATTAACCATGCATTTCTGCTTAAAACAATTGGGAAAAAATATACTTTAGGGGTTTCTTTGCCGAAAATTGGCGGTTTTTGTGTCCAAGCTTATTTTTGTGCATATTTGAAGGAACAAGATGGCGCCGAAAGTACAATACACCAAACAGAAATAAACCAATATCACTAATAATATGACACCAAATTGTCAAGAAACTGAGGGGCAACTAAAATTATTGGGTACCCCGGCGATTATCTAAACAACTGATTGATCTTCTCATAAGTATTTTCTTAGATCTTATTTATAAATATATATTTTTATACAATATAGGATATATGATGCAGAATGAATAATTTTCGCTAATAAAAATTCTAAAAGCACCATAATGATTTTCCTTAGATTGTAACAGATTAAAATTATAGATAAATATAAACAAAATTGTAAATGTTCTTAATGTTTTACATATTATTAAACTCAAATAGAATACAATTAGTTTAAATCTAGCTTGTTAGAAGCTCAGAATGTTATTTAGTATTTTTAATTTATGTTTGAATGACAATTATGAAAATATGTCACATACAAAAATTGTAACAAGTTTTTGTATGTGGTTTGTTTAAGTTATTCTGTACACTTAAATTTTTCCATAGTAAACAGTTTTTGTGTTAATATCCCGGTATGCTCTAAAATTTTAAATTAGTAAACATTTTGAATTTAATGCCATTTTAATTATAATTCATATTCAATTAAAACTATGATAATTTAAATTCGTAATGAAATGTTGCATTGAAAAAGAAAGAAAAATACTCCATATGTATACTTCATTTTTCTAAAATTTCATGAATGTTTGATTTTATAAAATATAATATTCATATAATTTATTTTGTTAAACATACGCTATATTCACATTTTAAAAATTAAAATATATAATAAGCTATATCTGGAAATTTATATAAAGGTTGAAAAAGCTAGTAAGATAATTTAGCAAGTCTAATTTGCTTTGTTAAAAAACAAACACGTCTTACTAGAGTTTGTAAGAATAGGGAGAAACACTAAAATATGATTTTTATCGCAAATGACAAAAATATTTTATGCAATCATATGAAGCAGATATTAATTTAAAAATACTTAATTAGTGTAAGTTATATTCTGCATTAAAAAGATAACATGCATGGTAATCTTCATTCTCAAAATAATTTTTACTGTTTTTGCTTTCCGAAACTTAATGGCAATCAAACTTAAATTCCTTTAATAATTTACAAAAACAAGGATTATCGGATTTCCATATGGAATGAGCCTTTACATTTTTCTTTTAAATAAAACATTTTAATTGATTTATCTTTTTTTAAAAACATTTAAATGCTTTTAAATCTAATTTTAAAATTCTTATTAACATATATTTCATACACTTCATTCAACTTGATTGCAAAGTGTCAAGAAAAATATCAAATTTAAAACATTTTTTATAATAAACAGAATTTTTTAAAGTTATATTTTGTGATCAATATTTATATAAATAGCTAAAATATATGTGAGTTCTAAGAATGTATTTTTATTACCAGTTTATACTAATAAAATTTGAGTGGTGATGAATATTATTCTAATAAACCATTTGACAATTTCTTAAATTTAATGGAAATTTGATGTATGTGTTATACTTTTTATTATCTATTTCTATTTTTACTTCATTTCTTTGTATCACAACATTTAAATCAATGATTTACAAAAGTTTGACTAAATTTGTAAACTAAATTAATTACTACATTCACTGCGTTTGACAAAGAATTTAATACTTTCAAGGCATTTTTTGGTCAATTAATTGAGTAAATGATTTAAGCCCGCCACACACGATAGAATTTTTCCTATGGATTTGTTGTACGTGAACAAGTTGTACCGTGTGTGGTGAAGGTGGACAGGTTCAAGAAAATTCAAACAAACTCTGATTTTCTTATTTAAGAAAATATTATAAAATCTAAGAATACTTGGATAATAAATAATAAATTAATAATTAATTTTATATCTACTAATAAATAATAATAATTAATAAATGGATAAACTTTTTGACGTACTAATGGGGCTCTTTAATTAATACCGCTTGTCAAAAAGCACCAAGTTGCACTTAATGGTTCATGAGAACTTAAAGATAAGCGCATGGATGTATATTTTCTTATAATGAAAGGTGTTACCTTATCCAACAACGTTGCACACAATTTTTCATTCATCCTCATGTAATTCAAGAAATCTTCATCTTCCGACTGTATTTCTGTAATCAAATTTAGATGTGAAAGAGTTTCACGCTGGAGCAACCATTTTTTGCCCTTTTTTATTGTTTATTTTCTTTTCACCATCATCACAGTCCAAAGCAACATCCAATAATACTTCTGTGCCTAATTTACTCGTGTTACTTAACTTCCTATGATAACATTTAATGGCAGACGTTACAAACAGACAAATGAGTACAACAATAAAAACTAAAAAGACACATAAATACGTCAAGTCATAAAAGTGACAGAAAAATTCTTTTAAGTGATTGAAATTTTTGGTGATTTTCGATTTCCATTTAAAAGGCACACATTTTAAGCCAAAAGCAATAAATGGTGAAAAATGGCACCCTTAAAAATAGTTTCCCACTCCAGATGTGCCTCCCCTACTGTGGTCAGCAGAATTTGAGGGGAGTGTGTGCTAATTACTTTCTACTTCCCATTCAACAAATCCTAAGGAAAAATCCTATCGTGTGTGGCGGGCTTTATATATATACATTATATCATTCTATCTATCTATATATAATTTAATTTGACTAAAATATTTGACATTTTTAATAACTCTAGTAATCCTCAAATCTTAATTTGACTCATTAAAAAATAAGGTGATTCAAATTAGGGATTGCTGGGATATGGACAGTTGATTTCATTCATTTATTAAGGTATAAATGAATTCATACCTTAATAACTTTTCCTTTATTTAATTGTACAACATTCTGTAATTTTTTATGGTATAATATGCCTATATTCTAGTTCAGTAACGTTAGTGGAACATAGTTTTCCAAAATGTTTTTTGATAATAAAGTTAATTTTTATTAAATAAATCACTACTTCAGCTTTTTGTTAACTTACAAATGTTGTTATATTAAATTCTGTAAGCATCTATCGAAGTAAATGTGGTATTGAACGCAAAATTCTAATTTACATAGCTTTCATATACTATGTATAAAATAATAAATCGCTAATAAATTAGCTTTCCAGTTTTTTCGTGCATTTCATTCTCACAATTTATTGATGACTTTTTATGTAAAGTTTATTACTTTTAATTTTAAAGCTTAAAATTTCAGGCATTTTATTCCGTTTATATTTAATGTTTATGAATTCAAAATTTTTATAAATAAAATTTTATTTCTATTATGCCGTTTTAAAATTATAAACATGAAATAGTTTAAAAATAAGAGAAAATTTCTTAAGTGTTTGTGTACTTCAACTTAATATACAATATTCCTTTAAATGATAATATTTATTATGACAAGAGCTTAGTGATAGAGAATGTGTTATATAGTTCATGAAAAATAAATCTAATATTTTATAGTAAACTTAACTGTTTAAAAACTATATCTGAGATATTAATTTTGGAAGTTTGCGTTCACAAAACCATGATCAAATTTATATATATTCTTTTATTTTTATTCTGTAATACTTTTCATTTAACCTAAGTAAAATCACAGATAAAAAATTTGCGGTAAAACGTTTCAACATTTTTTTTTACTTTCGAAGCATCTGAATACATAACATTTCTTTCATGCATTTTGTATCAGATACCGCATATTTCCGACAACATCCAAATCAATTTCTAGTCACGCAACCAGCGATCATGCGAGCAATTTTCGTATATTACAAGCAGATGAAGAAAATATTTAGATTATTCTTCCGCCGACTGGCAGATGGAAAACAAAATTGTTCTCAGCGACATCTATTGTGCGTTCCAAGAAAGCTCGGCGTTTATTTTTTTTGAAACAATTTCTCTTCTTTTGTTACGTCTCTTTTTTCTCTCCTTTTAACCACGCCTAGAGCTGAATATAGATTAATCGAAAATCCATCCTGGGTATTGGTATTCTTTCCATGATCTAACCTCTGAATCTTTTTTCTGTCATTTATAGATATTACGTCAATTCAGATATTTGATGAAAAGATTGGTATAAATAATGAATTAGAAATTGCCTTTTATCATTCTATATTTTTGATGTAATATATTTATTTTATGTATTATTGTAACTCTTGTATCTTTGATCTTTATAAAAGATTTATTGCAATTTTCAAAATCTTGTAAACAGTTAGGAATTTAATAATTCTTTTTTCGGAATAAGTGTTGATAAAAATTTGAAAAAAAAATTATTGCTATTTTGTATCAGTATCTAATGACTAAATAAAATACAATGAAATTTTCCAAAAAATAGATTGTTAGATTATTTCAGGAAAGGGATAAATCTTCCTAGCATTTTAAGAAAAATAGTTATAAAAATAAAGTATTTATTTTTTCTTTTACATTAATAGCATTTGTGGTGATTAATTATAAATATTTATTTTGTGAAAAGCTTCAGGTCTTGTAAGCAGTTAAGATCCAATAAAATAAATCACAACTTTACGAAAGAAAAAATTCCTATTAATACATTTATTAAATTTGCGTCATAAAAAATTTTCTAAACTTATTTTTATTTATTCACTTAGGTACAGTATTTTATTATTTATGATGTGAAATATGTGAATAAAATTATTACACTATACGACGAAATACCCTACAAATAAAGTAAATCAAACGATGACAAAGCTGAAACACCTTAGAGAATATAAAGAAGTAAATTACATGTTTTGAAATTTACCCATCTTTTCATATGTAAATAATTTTATGAAGAATAAGTATATCATAGAGATTTACTGCTGATTATCAAACACATACAAGTTCATTATGATAAAAAATTTGCATACATACATATATACATTACATCTCTTTTTTAATTTTAAAAATTTTTTCTATGAATAATTTCTGTGTAATGAAATTATGCATTGCTGTCCATGGAATTTCCATGAAATGAAAATTCCATGGACAGGGCTAATTCACTTTCCTTTCGGAAGATCTACATATTAATTAATTACAGGAATATCAACATCACTTCTTATTTTTGATTTATTATTTCGTTTGCTTCAATATGTGATATTTTATGTAGCTACATTTTTTGAATGAACTTATACTTCATTATTTATAAATGTAACTAAAGTATTCCTTACATTTGAATATCAAACATAAATTGTTGCTTTATCTAAGAGACATGGCAATATCAATAATTAGATTTTGTTTATTAAGTTTAACATTTCACTGCAAAATATAAAGTCAAAAGCTGTTATGTTTTAGTTAAACATGTACTGAAAAATACTCTTCATTTTGTTATTATGTAACTGAAACAATCATGTTGAATAAATTTTAATGTAGTCGAATATTATTTATATGGTACAATTGTGTATTTCTATTACCTTTTATTCATCTTTTCATACGCCTATAAAATTTAGTTTTATACCAGAGATAAGAAATGAATAAACTTGGCACAATTGATTAATATTTGGTAAAAGATTATTAAGTTGCTTCATTATAATGAAAAATCAAAATACAATGTACTGTCTGTTTTATTTCCTTTATTGTTATTTATTAAATTAACAGAATGTTTCAAACAATAAGCAATACTAAGTTTTATTTCAAGAGTACTACTTCCATTATTATTTAGGTTGATGTTTATTTGAGATAATTATAAAATACTATAAGCCAAGAGAAAAAAAATATTGTTTTTTAGTATCTTATACTGATATATTGTTTTATAATACTTAAAATATTATTTGACATTTTTAATTTAAATTGATTTTTTGATTTGAGAAAATATTGTTTTATAATACTGTCTTATATGTTAATTTCTAATATCGTATATAACAATTTCTTTTGCATTTATATCACATGACATTAATAAAAGTTACAAAAATTACAAAAGCTAAATGCTGCCTTTCTTTAATATGTTATGATATTAATCGAGAGAAAATATTTTCTTAATATGTGTGTAGCGTTAAACGAGATACTGTGTGCATAATTATATGGAATGATTTGGTTTAATATTAGTAAAGCTGCTACGAAAGCAATAATAAATACGAGACAGAGCCAAACATTTTACTTTTTAAAATCATCAGTCCAATATTTTGTTTTATATGATATCAAAGAGAGTAGAATTTATAATAAACTGCTTACAGGTGATAGCTTACATTTAAATCAAGCATAGCTCAAATCCTTATGTTTACTGACATGCTTGTCACATTATGGCAATAAATGCAGTTAAAATGGTATAAAAATATTTAATAAACTAGTTTTATTTGAACAAGAAATGGAAGTAATTAAGAGATTTTTATTCTTGTCAGAGTAAGAAGAGGAAACATTTCAAAATGTGCACGTATAGTTGAAATCCACAAATTTATTGCATTTATTTTCGGTTACTTTAAGATAAATAATCCTTTTATGTCATCTAAATATAAATTAATCTTCAACAATGCACATCGCTACTTCTAAACATATTCTATATCTAAAACGTTGGTGAGTTTTTCAACTATAATAAATTCTTCGTATTCATACAGTTACTCTATAATAAATATTTGATTTAAAATAATATTAATAGTAACAACACAATTAAAACCGAATAAGCAGCTTATCTGTATAAATGCATTCCAGTTGATAAGTCATTCGTGGATTAATATTTCGTTGGAATTTTACAAAAAATAGTGAATTTGAGTAAATTATTGACAAAAATATGTAGCATTCAAGATTAATATTTAAAACTTATTAAAGAAAAATTCTAGTTAGAATTTACATATTGAAATTACTTGTAAATTATGTATATGTGTATATGCAACATTTTTGTGAAATAAATATTTCTCTTCGTTATTTTGTACAAAAAATTAGATAACATTTTTTCAACACTGAAATTAAGAACAATCGTTGTGCATCATTTAACGAGAAAGATAAATAAAACTAAAAATGTTACAATAGAATAAATAGAGAATTACAAATTTTATATTTGTAAGTTGCTTATACAGCAATTTTTTAAAATTTTCTAAAATTATTTGTAAAAATTTCATATTTTAACTTTTATTTAATATTGTTAATTTTTATCTTGTAATTTTAAATTTTAAATTTCTATTTCGAATTTCAAATCTTTAACCTTCTATTTTTTTATTTCCTTTTTCAATTTATTTTATTTTTTGTTTCTTCAATAGAATTTTTAGCTAATAGAGAATAACAATTAATGATTTCATTTATTCTAGAAAACATTAAATATAAATAATTTTTAAACTTTCATTCAATCGAATTATTTGTTTTATATGAAACTAACTTTTAAGTTATTCTTAAATAATCGAAAAAAAATAATCAATGAGCTAATAAATTAGAACAAAGTAAAAATCTTTTACCTCATCTTAGGTTAACTATTAACTAAACTAAAACTCTAGGAAACATTTTATTCGATAAATAGCTAAAAAAAAACGCGATCTCATAGGTCGTAAGTGGGGTTTGTGAGAAGCGAAGGAATTTTCCGACTCCTTTCAAGAATTCGTCTACTGTGTCCTCTTTCGACGATAATTAATCTTATAAATCCTGACAAGTGCAGTCTATTGTAAGATTGAATGCCCTCTCCCTCTTCTAATCTTTCAAACTTTGACTATACTGTAGGGCAGAGAGCTCTGAAACTACCCGAAAGGCTACCAAACTGCCCTTGATGAATGGCTGGATATTCCGTGTCTCCCTTTAATCCGCATCCTGCTCTGGTGGTAATAATTTCGCCGGAATATGCATGCTAACCAAACCATTAATTATTAATTAACGCTTGATTAATTGATGTTTTCAAACACGAGTTACTGACCTAGGGTATCAGGGGAATAGCCAAAAATGTTTGAATGCTAATAGCTTAATAGTGAGCCGTGCTGCTTGGAAATTTATTGGAAACACGAAGTATAATTAATTCTCTCAAATGGTATGCATTTAAGGAATTTTACTCATTAGGTCAAGTATTCTTATCAGCTTTATAACACACTTTAGGTATTCTGAAAATTAGTTTTTTCTTTATCCACGTCAATAATAACAATACAAAATTATTTTATTGCTCTTAAGAATATTTGATATTTTGTAGAAACATGAAATTTAAACTATTTTCAGTATATTAAATCTGTTGTTAGTAAAATGAAAATTTTATATTTGAAATAAAAATTCAAAATACTTAAGTTATATTCCCTTTACAATATTCTTATCAAAATGTATAACAATAATATTTAATCTATTATAAATCTACAGAATTGGTTTTTAATAACTACAATTTTGTAGACGCAGTAAAACAATATAATATGTAATATTGAAAATATGTAATTATGTAGATTATGATAAACAAAAGTAAAATAGTTATCTAATTCTTACACTCGTGGTTAATTATTTATTAATTAATTTTATTAATTTGACGTTCTTGCAGAATATTTACCCCACCTTGTTATAATATGACAATGTATTCTTTTACACTGCCATATGAAAAATATAGTTCACATGTAATAATTTCTGAACAAAATTCATGATTTTTTCTTTCCATGTTATCAATTAATTATTTTAAATATTTGATTTGTCCATAAATTAAAAACATAAGAGCTTTAAAAATGATACATTTGAGTCACAAATTTTATTTCAATTTAATATGTACTTCATTGTATGCTAAATATTTTCGTAGCAGTTTATTAAACTCAAGGCAGTATTAAAAATCCCTTAGTGCAACATCATATTAATATGAAACAAAGTAGTTCTGATATAAACAAGATAGCTGGAAATTATTATTGAAGTAAAACAATCAAATTCGAATAGTAGAAAATGTTCCATTATTCAAGGTTATTTCTAGTGTCGTAGATAATAAGATTAACTTCTAGGTAAACATTAATAATTAATGGCCAATAAGATATTGTAGCATGAAACTCGTATTTCACAAATTTTCCTTTTGAGAACTGTTTTGACAAAGTTACAAAGATCATAATAGCAGATGATGAATAGTGAATTAAATGATTTCCTAAAATGTTTATTTCACTTATGATGGTAAAGTGCTTTGAGCATCAGCTTATATTTAAATACATAAAAACTGTACAGCATGTGTTATTTTAAGTTTACAAATTTCATTCTTTCGCTTGCCTATAAATATTCATAAGTGGCTAGTTAACCTGTGATTTCAATAAATTTAAAAGTGAAAATCAACAGTAGTTAAATATCAAATGGTCCTAGACGACTGAAAGGAAAGAAATTTAGAAAAATCTCTATTAAACTGCTAAAATAAACAGAAATTATTTACACATTAGATCATAAACAAGAAAAGCTGGAAAGCTTAAATATTTTTCTTAAGCAGTGGTTCAGCAGTTCATGTCTTAACCGCTTCTCTGGTATGGGAGTTTGTCACAGTTCAAGATCCATTTTAAATTGTAAATTTGGCTCTAATCATTTCTATTGTGCAAGAAAATGACTATAGATTGAAAAAATTAAAAACAAGGTAAAGTTTTATCTTTCCTAAAACTAATAAAATTTTTAAGGAATATAATTTGAAATTGTGGTAAAGAGTATTATTTTAATTTCTAATGAGTTATTATTATTTATTTTATTACATTACATATATTCAGACTTGTATGCTTGATTCTTGAGATCCGCTTTTAAGTCTTCGTCGATAATAGGACAAATAGCACAATGACAGATGTACAACCACAGAAGAATAACGAAGAAAGCACCCAGGGCCATGGTGGGAATCGAACCCACACTCCTACGCTCTCAAGCGATTAGTTTTTAAAATATATATTAATTAAAATGTGCTTAAATGAATACTTAAAAAAATATAAATTAAAATTATTTTGAATGATTTTACAATAGTTTTTTAGTACACAAGATTGTTTTTCCCATATTTCTTTGAAATATTCTGCCAAGGAAACCAGTGAAATAGAGATGTTTTAATGACAAGAACAAATAACTGTCGCATGATAGTTATTGTAATAATAGGTATTTGATATTTGGTCAAATACTTAGAAATAACTGAATCATTGTATACACAAATTCTTACAATTAGTTTAGTTTAGTCTCTAACTTGTAACATTATCTGCCTTCAATTAAAAGAAATCACTTTGTTGAAGAAAACAAAGCTTTGGCTTTTGTTCTAAGAAAAATTCTCTTAGATATACTGCTTCTAAGTTATTGTTATACTTTTAATGGCGATTTATAAAACTCTTATGGGTTAATCTTTTATAATCGAAGTGATTAGGTGCTAAGTTGCTTTCGTAAGATGTCTCTAAATAAAAGTGACCACGGAACGTAAAGTGGTGGAACACAATACAGATATGAAACAAACAAAGTAATATATATTAATGATTCTTTGACTTGTGTTGTAGAAAGTAAAAATAACATTCATAAATTTTGAAAGCAGTGCTCAAAAGTTCAAAAGGATTAGCAATCAATCTCCTGAAAGAACATATTCAGCATATTAAGGAATAAAATGTGAAAAATAGCTTGATTAAAAAACATTTTTAAATTATTTATTAGTAATTAAGATCATAATCTTAATCATTTCCTTTTCTCTATAAAAGTTCTGCTTAATTTAGATTTCTAAGCATTTGATTATTTTTGAAATGCTTTATAAAAATGATGTTCTATTTAACCGTATTTTCACCGTATGTAACCGAGAAAAATAAGGATAGGCATTCATTTTAATAAAACTCATTCGGGTCTTGGACTCTGCCATGACAAGATGAGCCTAGCCACGTTCCTTAGACTTCCTGATCTGCTGCTGCTAACACAGTGTACATTCCCTCGGGAATAAAAAACAGCAGTTTTCACTGCTAACAATCGGTCGTTAGGACTGATAATTTAAATCTAACTCAGTATGACCCAGATAGCAAACAACTTCCAAAGAACGTCCCTCGGACGCCTGGAACATCTATTTTTGATCCTCGGACGTTTTGGATGTGTTTTGGACGTCCCCAGGATGTCGTTTGAGGAAATGCTTGGGACTTCCTAGTAAGGACGTCGTGAGTACGTCTTTTAAGGACCTGGTTTGGACAATCTGTTAATAAACCTCCTGGGAAGGTACTTTTACATCCTTTTATGGTCTGTCTTCAAACAAATGTTTTGAAAACGTCTTCTGATTATAATTAAAGTTGAAAAATAATCCAATGGTATAATTTGCTTAAAAATTGTGCTCTTTTTAATATCAAATGTCTTTAAATACATGATAATTAAATGAAGCTCTATTTTAGAATTTGACAAAAGTATATTCTTTAGAATACAACATGAATTTAAAAGGGATTTTCATGAATTACGAATCCAAATAAGAAAATATAGTGGATATTCTAGAGGTAAGTTAGGTTAGGTTACGGCAAAAAAGTTTTGGAGCTTTATGCTCATAAGCTTATAGCTCGCATTGAGTAAGATTGAGTTTTTATTTGAAACCTAAACAAAAATTGATGGAATGATGATTTTGAAAAAAAGACAATCGAAACGAAAAGATTAGCACGGCTTTTTATTGACAAATGAAGGGGAAATTAGGCCTCTTGGAAATTCAAAGACGAGAAAAATTTAGAATCTATTAATTTGTTTCAAAAAAGAAATTGTTGCGTCAATTTTCTCTTTAGGACTCGTTGACAAATCTAAAATCCAAGAGAAAGAAAGAGCTCCAGAATCAAGTTTTTTTCTTAAGGAATTTCTTGCTTGATCATATCGAGGACACGATAGCATTATGTGATCCATGGTTTCTCTTTCTCCACAAGAGCATTTATCCGTTGAAGAAAGCCTGAATTTATGTAATTTAGCATTTGTTGGAAAAGATCTAGTTCTAACTCTAGCTAGCCACACTTCTTCAAGGCGAGAATTAATATAATTACGGTGAATTTTTGTGATAGAAGGCATGTACGAAAAGCTTGAGGCATATTTACTATTTTTCCATTCGTTGTTATCATAATTGATAAAAATGTTTCTTATATTATGGATAAGGTCTTCAGGTGAAATCGAGTGCAGAATATAACTTTTATTAATGGCCGATTTTGCAAGAGCATCTACTTTTTCGTTCCCAACAATTCCGGAATGACCTGGAATCCAAACTAATTTAACACATTCGCAAATCTTAGTTGCATTTCCTAAAGCTGATCCGATGTGTTGAATGATGGTTGGGAAAGAGGTTGAGAGAGTTTTCAGACTGCTTAGACAGGATAAGAAGTCCGATAATATGATATAGTTGGAGGGAGAAAATATTTTCGCTCAGTTCTTCAGAATTCTTTTTGTAAATCTTTGTAAGCTTAATATCGTTAAGCCATTTTGCGCAATTTCTTCAGCAACAAGATATAAAGGTAAATCTACATTTATTTCTTTTAAAAGAAATCTTGAAGAAATGTATTCAGGTTGAAAACTGGAGTTAACAAACTCCAAGAAAATTGTTTATCTTGCTTATTTCTACAGCAGCATCTGAACAATTAGTTTCGAATAGAAACTTACCTTGACGGGTGTATTGAATTTGTATTATTTTCTTGTGATTCTTTACAAGTTGAATTATTTCTTGCTTTAAATTGTAAGGTTTCTTTGGAATAGATGCAGTACCATCAGTGGGAGGCAGGAAAATTAAGAACTTAGTAATACCATTTTCCGCAGCTAACTGGATTAGTTGTGGAATAAAATCTTCGAAAGTCAATAATCTTGAAGTGTTTATTTTTGGAATGCGCAAATAGCAATCCGTGTAAATCATTTCAGTCTCTGCTTCAATCATTTTAAATCCATAATAATGAAAAAAATTTAAAAAAAAATATTAAAAAAATTTAAAATTTAAATAGTAAAAATAAAAAGAAAAAGTGTAAAGAAAACATTAAATAATGACAAAATAAACAGAGTTCAAAATTTACGTATTTCACAATTTAGAACAATCCGCCATTTTTTCAAGGTAAGTTTTATTTATGAGAATAAAGATAACTTTTAGATTATATTATTTGTATATAAAAGACAGATTTTTAAGAATTAACTGTAAATAATTTTTTAATTAGAATTTCAATGAAATTTCCAAATCACGTCCAAATAACGTCAGTTTCGGAGGTACGTGGGACGTCCTAGGTACGTACTGCTTCCGGTCATTGGAATGTTCTAAGAATGTCCGTAAGACGTCGACGGACCTCCATTGGACATTCTTTCACGTCCAAATTACGTCCATTTGGTCCGGAAAGGACGTCCTCCGAACGTCCTGAGGACTACCGTTTGCTATCTGGGGGAAAACCCCGACTATACGGTTGAGGACATCCAGCAATCCATCGACTTCATCCTTGGAGCTAAGGAAGTTGACGTAGCTATGTTATCACATCAGCCCAATTCTGAGGTACTAAAGACTAGCATTTCCAACTAGGACAAATTACTCGAAGTAATGAAACTTCGAATGGAAGAAGAGGAAGCCCTCAACAATGAAACTTAAAAGCCAACTAGCACAGGTAGCTATGCTGTTTCTGATCTGGCATACCCCCTACCAGCTAAAGATAGTAATGTTAATAGTAATATTAATGATAACTCAGCTAATGTTGCTGAAAATAATAAAAATAAGAAAAAGAAAAAAAGAGCTTTAAAAAAGCCATCGGATGAGTTTGAGCATCCTAAAAAAACTGCTAAAGTTGCATCGCCGGAGCAAACAACTCCAGTAACTACAGCAAACCCCTTCACTCACCTTGTCTCCAAAGAGATCGAGTCGACACCCGATACAGCCCCTCCAAAGGAGGAAAAAATCCCCCCAATTCTTGCAAGGTACGGAAGT
Organism: Latrodectus hesperus; assembly: GCA_037975125.1. NCBI lineage: Eukaryota > Metazoa > Arthropoda > Arachnida > Araneae > Theridiidae > Latrodectus > Latrodectus hesperus. Next base: position 58,742,688 of record CM075858.1, read on the forward strand.
GACCCAATTGAATTTATTCGTAACTTGAAAGAAAACTTTAAATTAGAATTTTAGACTAAAACGGCTGGGCGCAATCTCAAGATATTCGTTAAAACCCCAGAAGCTCACAAGAGCCTGACCAAACTCTTCAACGAAAAAGGAATTGAGTATATTCTCATAAAAAATAAAAACCAAAAGCCCAGAAAATACGTGATTCGGGGTCTCCCCTGGTCACTAAAACTCAGGATATTGAGGACAATCTCAAACTTATTGGCTTTCAAGTAGCCAAAGTAGCTCAGATAATTAGCCCTAGAACGTCAAAGCCAATGCCTCGATTTCTAACTACTATATTTTCAGAACCCGTAGGGGCAAATATGTATATGATAGATAAACTCTGTCATATTTCCGGTTTGACAGTTGAACACTACAGAGGACCCAAATCGGTGATGCAGTGTTTCAGCTGTCAACAGTTCTATCATTCGGCAGAATCATGTCACTTAAAAGCTAAATGCGTAAAATGTGCAGGTGCACACAATACGAGGGAATGCCCTCACGAAAAAGTCGAAAAACCGAAATGCTCTAATTGTCAGGGTGATCACCCTGCCAATTATAAAGGATGTCCGAATTTTCCAAAACCTCACTCAGATAAAATCAAAAGAGCTAGATTTGAAGCAAAAAACAAAAATAGAACAAACTTAATAAGACCTGGCGTCTCGTACGCGAGAGCTACTTCCCCTACCCCCACACAAGCTAAAGAACAAACTCCTCCGTTGAGCTCTACAGAAACTCCTGAAGATCTATCAGAATTAATAACTCTCATGAATGAAACAAAAGCTATATTCAAAGGAATCCCAATTAAAATGCTAATTAAAGAACTTAAAGAAATTAAATCCCCTATGGACAAATTATTTAAACTAACACAGTACTTTCAAGACTTAGAATAAAATAACCCCTTAATGTAACTAAGTAATTAACATCTCTAATACTAAAAAATAAACAATTCAAACATATAAAAATATTAAAAATCCATAAAATATTCTTAAATTCTACAATAATTTTAAAGTTAATTTATAAAATGTAAAAAAAATTACATCTCTAAAGATTCTCTCTAAGCTCCTCCCACTTAAGGTTTTTAAGCCAATGATACGCCAGTTCATTTACAGTTATAGCTAACCATTCCATTCCAGCTCCAGATGAGGGTGAGGTCCTTCGGACCTAGGTACCTCGAGAAGACGGCGCAGCCAGCCGAAATTGTACTTATTTTAATAAAAAATATACTGTCGTGATCAGAAAATGCATCACATTTGAGCATCCTGAAATTGTTCTTTTATTTAAACATCATTGAATTTCAATTTTAAGATATCAATTCTTGATAATTCTATTACTTATCCAGCCATTGCTTCTATATTATTGTTCTGATGAAGGAAATTGCTTGCAGTAAGGACATATTTTAGGCCAAAATATTGTGATGATGAAGTAAGCATTTATTGAATGTAAATATATTGCAAAACACATAAATTCAATTGCTTTTTATCGTCGTAAATTTAAACAAATACTACAAGATCACTTGTATTCTTCAACCAATATACACTACAGCAGTATTCATTTAAAAATATTCATTTATTCGAAACTACTGACAAAATTTTTAGCTATTAACTATCCTAACAACCAATATTCTAAAGAGTTTTCCCTAATTAAAATAATTTGTTTGCCCATTTAAATATGAAATTTTGATATTCATTATATGTGATCAACTATTATATTTTCATGTAGTATGTGCAAATTTGGCTTAATTGTATGTCATCATTATATCGTATCATTTTGCGCTTTGAATGAGAATAATAAGCTTGCAATAGCTGTGTCGATAGCAATATAGAATTTTACAAAGTTAAAAATTAATAGCGAAGTTAATTTTATATATCGTTGTTTTACAAATATAGCACAATTAAAGGATATTTCATTTTCTCAGGAAAATTTAAAATATGCAGATAACGTGTAAATATTTTTATTGTAATTATTTTTTATTGTATGATTTAATAAAATATATAAATAATTCTCGTTTATATCCGTTATTTGTCAATTAATATTTTGAAAATAATTCTCATTATTTGTTAACAAATAATTTGATATATTTTCTTGTAATTTTTACTCCAAATATAACACATATATATAATATATATTAAAATAATTTGTTAGGGAAAATAATGCATTTCTTTAACAATTTAAATAGGATGAATGAGAAATTGTATTTTAATTAATGATTTTAATAAATTTTATTTTAATTACTACAGCTTAAATAGATTCCACATAAAAATTTCAAATAAAGATGTATGCTTTAAATACGTGTTTTATTATTTTTGATATTTTTAGTAAGTATAAGCAATAATATATATTACATCATAAAGAATTTTTCAAATAACATTTATTGCATATTTATGTTAAAGATGTAACTAAATGGAAAAACGAATATTAAAGAATTAGTTATTAAGCAAAATTATTAAATATTAAAATGATTTTTCACGTGATTTTAAAAAATAGAAATATTCTATAAAATATTGCATTGTCAACAGTTGGATATAATATTATAATCTTTATTCGAGAATAAATAAGCACTGTTTTATCAAGTTACGCCACATTAAATGGTTAAGAAATATTGTGTGGCATATAAAAGCTTTCCAGACGATTTATAGTAGACATAAAATCTTCGCCATTTCAAATACGATGTGTTACGCAGAACATTATATTTGACTTAGTGTATTTATTTTTTGTCATGTGTTGGCATCAGCATTTTTTCTTTCGTCCATTCCTTTCTCTTAGATAATATGAGGTTTCCTTTGTAAGAAAAATACGAAATAGTAGTTTGGAATTTTTTAAAGAAAACGGAGAATACAAAAATGATACATTCTATTTTATAAAACTGATTTTTTAAAAAAATGCGTACTATCAACGGATGTTTTAGTTACCAATGAAAATTGTAAACATGCAAGTATAAGTTAAATACGTGTACTTTATTATTTTAATTACTGTTTAGAAAATAATGTTAGTAATATATATATATATTAAGTGAACTTTAAAGGCAAAACACGCGATTTGTTGATAAATTTGTTCTAATTCTGTAGTTTATTAATTAAAGGTCCACTTTTGCTTATAAATTGTGGTTCAACCAAAACTAATGCTTGAAAATTCTATCCTGAGTTTCTAAAATTCTCTACACCCTAGATAGGAGTCAAATCCACTAGTTGTTGAAATAAAAATAAAAATCAGAGTGCTTCAGTGTTCAGGTGTTAATTAGAATTTTTGTAATAGAAAAATTGAATTCCTTTTTTTTAGTTTTTGATGAATCCATAGAGCAAATAATACTAATAAACTTCATAAATCTGTATACATTAAGGTTTATTTGAGGTTTGTGAAAGGGAAAATCTCTCTCTTACATGTGATTGAACATTAATGCACTTACTGGAAGTATTTCAAGAATTTCGACTTTATATATAAAATATTTATAAATATTTAATATATTCCTAAATTTGCTTCTTGGATATTCAGATTGGGTTGTTTTTTATATAATGCACAGGCTACACGCCATATCTCTCTTTAAGCTAAACATAAATCCACAATTTTTAGCAGCAACTATCAAATTAGTTTGATCATCGACATTCAAAACATCTACATGTTTGGTTTTTAATTGCTCAGCGATTAAATTTTGCATACAAAGGCTGATTAGATCATAAACTACAGTTTAAAGTACACTTTAAACGACTATAAACATTCAAGCCATATTTGGGCTTCGAACTGATGAACTGCTGTCCTGAAGGCCAGAAAGTTAGCCATTGGCATCCAGCTCAATGCAAAACTTTAATATTTTTCTTTTCGACCTCTTCAGTCTGGAATGATAAAAAAAATTTGATAAATGATTATTTTTGACAAAATCAAAACTTTTTTGTATATATATCAATGAAGATAATGCACCTGTTGACACTTGGGGAAATTACAAATGTTTGGTTTGAAATTCTTTAGTTTTAGACAAAAATCGCCTTGGAATTTCACAGCTTATTTACATTTTTGCTTTCAACTAGAATTAAGACAGATTCAACTTTATATGATCATTTGCACTGGGAATGCAAACAAAATTTTCGATATATCTGTAGGTCATTTATCTTAGCACAAAATTTACCCAGAATTAAAATATTGTACGAAATATTTGTTCATTGTCAACTTTTAATTTTGTGACTCCCTCAAGCAAAAGAATATCGATATTTTCAAACGAGTTAAAACCTCCAATATTCTCGTGCATTCACGTAAAATCACAGGAATAAACTGAGAGAGCACAGAAATCATAATGAACATAATAAGTGTTCAGAATTTTTACATGATAGGCCTTCAAAAAATCAAAGAATTTAATTCTTAAACAAATTAATATATTTTTAGAAATTATGAGAAATAAAAATATTTACCTTTGAAAAGAATATATTGAATTTTTGAAATATAATTTTTCTGATTTTTAATTGCTTATAAGCAAATAGTAAATATTTTACATTTATTAAAATCAAAATAACGAGAACAGAAAACAGTACAAAAAAATACGAGTATATAATATATATTTCAAGTATACATTATATAATAAAATATCTGTATACATGATCTACAAAGCTAAAATCTTTAAATCTAATCGAAATCCCAGTTTATAAAATCAATATGTGTAGTTTATGTATGCTTTTAACAACATAAAAATTGGAAAAAAATGAAATATCCGAGTTGGGCGTTGCACCGTCTTTGCTTGTATTGGAACGAAATATCTGTAGGCTATGCACTTAGATATTTCTTATGTAAAAGTATTGAGACTTATTTTATTTTCCTACAATTTTTATATTAAATAAGCATTATCTCTTTATTTAGTTTATTGTCTTGAAAAAGCATATTAGGCATTTGTAAAAAACTTTTTTTTTATTTTTCCTTGTATATTTTAATTTAATAATCAAATAAAACTTTTAGAAAATAAATTTTTAGGAAGTACTTCTTATATATTATATCTTGGATATTTTGATTTATTTTTAACACATTTTATATTGTTAAATTATTTTTTATGTAAATTGTTTAAACAATTTTCATTAAGCTTAATTCTGGTTTGGATGTTCTTCTTATAATATATCTTCTGTTCTTGACTGTTGTTTCTGAGAAATGTTATCATTTAATTTCAATCATTATAAATTCCCATGTGTTTTTAATTAACAATCAATTCATTAAAGTTTCCTGCAACATTAATATGAATAATTTAATGTATGCTTTTACTGAAATGTTTAATATTAATATGATAAATATATTTTGGAAAAATTAAAATCTAAAATTTTCATCATTTCGCATACACAATTAAAATATACATTAGTGTCTTTAGGGTAAATTTGTGTACTGATAAGAACATGAAATTAAGAACAAATTTGAAAATGTAGTCCAAATAACATAGTGGGGAAAATAAATATTATATTTTGTCAGTCACAAATTATAATATTTAAGGATTTTAATATAATTGTACTTAAATATTTTTATAATTAATGATAATAACTAATTCTACTGTAATGTAATGTTAATTGATAGACCTATTTTTTAAAAAATTTTTATAATTCACAAAAATGATAAATGTGTTGAGTTGATTTTCTGATCTTGATGTTTCAAACAGAAACATTTTGCAGCTGACACAAATGGCAAAAAATAATTATTTTTTGAATATATAATAAATAATTTCACTTCTTTTCTAGCTAAATTTTTCGTTTGTTGCAAAATGTATAAGTTACTAACACTTGGAAATTAATTATAATAATTAAAATTTTAACAATCATTTTTTTTGGAAAGCAACATTTCTTTCAAAATTAAATACTAAACAAAAAAAAAGGTATTTTAGGCTTAGGTTTAATACTGACAACTAAAATTTTTAGTTCTTAGATTTAGTGAAAAAGGTACAGTTTTGATTGAAAAGTTAAAATTAACGAAAGTTGAATGAACTAGATAATATTGTATTATTAGAAACTTTTTTACATTTTTATATCTAAAATATTTATCTTTTTTGAGACTTCAAATTTTTGAGGATTCAACAAAGAGAGGGATTATAGGGGACAGAATAATGAATGCCAAAACAGCAAGTAGAATATTTAATGGAATGTCCTTCGCTATTTTTGTCAAAAATATTTATTCATCATCAGTGAGAAGTACATAGTCTTTAAAACAAACTACAAAAAATGATTTAAATATGCTTTTGTTCACATTCATATCTAATTCGTACATTCTTATACCTTATTAACTTTCAATATTTAATAGAATAATAACTTTATAGGTATATTTTGACAAGTAAAAGTGATTTTTACTGATCATATTTACATATATGCATCTAAATCTATCTGGAATAGCAATATCTGAAATGCAGACTGGCTTCAGAAAATTAAACTTTTCGTTGGTGATTCACTTCTGGGAATATTTGCACTAAAACTGTCTACAATCTAAATTAAATGGTTCAGCAATCTGAATTAGGAAGATATTAAAAGATTTTGAAACAGGCATCATAAATTCGTTGATTCGAGAGTAATATAAGATAAATTTAAAATGTTATCTAAAACAAGTGAAGAGCTTTGATGTTCTGTTTATCTATTAAAATTAAGATCATTATTTGAACTTACTTCTCTCACACATGGTGAATAACATATTTCCTTATCTTAACAAAGCTTATTAGAACAATAATTTCATAATGAGATCAAAACTTTATTTTTATAATAAAAATTCCAAGGAATAAATTTTAACACACTCAATATAACATATTCCTGTAAGATAATGTGAATACACATTCTTTACCAAAATTATTCTTTTACACAACTTTAATTCTGTCTGCATTTATAGCTTATATTTCCTATAGTGTTACTTATCAATATATTATTATAGTCTTTTCAGAATTTAATCTTCACTAAAAATCAATGGATATATGCATAAAATGAAATATTTTTGAAAGCTACAGTCCATAAAAAAGTAAATTTTTATTCCTAAATTTAAAAAAAAAATTACTCAATTTCTATACTTTTATATTTTACCATATTTTACTAAGAAACAAAAATTATTTTAGTACTTAATCATTTGTAAAAAATCATTTGTCGCGTTTAAAAATTGAAAATTTAAATAACTTTTTGATACTGTAATATTTCTCTATTTATCATCTTATAATTCATGCATTTATAAATTTTCATAATATTCAATACAATATTTTACAAAACAAAATTTGACAATCTAGAGAATTGTCAGTTACTAGTTTAAAGCACAAAAATTCATCTTCTAATCCAGTTTCAAAATTTATATTAGCGAGTTGTTTCTCTTTATTTTAAATAAATGTGAAATGTTTTCAAACTAAGTACTAAAATTTCAATAAAAATTCCATTTTCTTAGCGTATATAAAGAAAAGCAGCCCAAAATATATTTTGCTTTCCACATTTAATTTTAAAATGATTTCAGGATTCTTCCTTACATTTCCACTTTCATTTATTCCCTAGGAGATATATAAGAAAATTTTATATTGCTGAATCTATTATGTTTCAGAATTTTTTCTACTTACATACTAAATAATAAAGGCTGTATCAAATAACTCAATAACCCAGTTCTTGTTATAAGAAAGTTATAGTGAATTTTTATCAGGCCATTTAAACATTGACATATTTTTATGAATTAGGTGTAGCACTTAAACGAATTTCAATTGAAAAGGAAACATCTTGAAAATACAAATAAAAAATTTGTAAAATAAATACTCAAAATTTTAATTTAACGTTAAGTTCAACTTTTGTCCTCTAAGACTATTTCTTGCTCAGAAGAGTTCGATCATTCACTGTAAAAGATAAAATCCACTCCTGGTATAATGATTTCATTTCATGTATGTCAGCTGAATTGGGTTTTGGAAAGTTAATAATTCAGCAGCCTTCTCAGACTTAAATAACTAATTGAATATTTATTTAATTAAATAAAAATAAAATTGAATAAAAATTATTGAAATGAATAAATATACAATTTAACATTTGCAACATTTAAAATAAACATGTAAATGCGTAGTCATCTTAATGTTAAAAGAATAAATGCGTCTTGCTAAGAGGATACGGTTTTAAAAAAATTGTTACAGATCGAAAGCTTGGCAGAATCAATTCTAATAACAAATCTAAATTTATTGTCCAAATAAAACAGTATTTGTGTTTAATATCATAAACTATTTTCAATATTACTGGAAAACATATTTGATTTGGAAAGTTAACTCATAAAATCAGAAATGATCTGAATCTTCCATAAAAATATGCATCAAAATTTTATTTACCAAGCATTGTTTTTTTAGCAAAAATATTCTTTATGCAATCTCATTCTCTTTGGTTATTCCTTTAATTATTTTAGATATATAGCTTCGTATCACTCTATAGCTGCTTGTTTATCTAAAACTAATTTTATCGGAGCATACTGTATTCAATGAATTTGCAAATTTTAGAAACAGTTATGCATAAAGTAAATAATCAATCTGGTAATTGTTAAACACAAGATCAGAACGATGACCAGCAATCTGAAACTAATTGAGTTTTGACAAATATATTAATATTATCACGTTATAACAACAATTAAACCGACCAATGGCTGAGTGGTTAGCACTCCAGACTCCTAAGCTGCGGGTCTCGGGTTCGAATCCTGGTTCGTGCATGGATGTTACCTTCTTTCTCTGTTCTTTCAGGGTTCCTTTCTTCTGTGATGATGTATGAATGTGCCCACCCTATAAACGGGATTGTGGTGATATGGTGCAGGTAACGCTACTCGCCTCCGAGACTTGGTTCACAGGTGTCCGCTAGGTAACGACAAATGAGTAGCAGCTTCTGCCCTTTTTGTGGCATAGGGTTCGTTGCCCATGTGCCCGCTATTGGAAAAAATAACAACACTTAAATATAGATTTTGTAAAATAGTTATCTCAAACTTTGGAATTTTTATACTTCAAGCGAAACAAAGAGGTTTAATATTAAGAATAATAAATTGAATTACTACATAAAAATTTTCCGGTATTTATATTTTGTAACATTTGCTTTCTAATACCTAAAATAGTAGTTATAGCAGTATTTACACTGCTATTTTTTATTTAAGCTAAAGGTATAATCTTATCTATCACATTGTACCTAAATTGAATACATTTTTGTAATTGACTTTAATATGTATAATGTTAAAAAAATATTATTTCCAATATGCATTTTTTTAATTTCCTTTTTTTAAAAATCATTTATTCGGATTTTATTTTAAAAACTAGACAAAAATTGCCATGAGAGTCAGAATCACGAAAAATTTAGATTGTATAATCTCATATATTTTCCCTTTCTTTAAAGTTTAAAAGAAAACAACACAAGTATTTGTCTTTTAAAGTTGATGATGTTTTGAATTATATACAAATAAAAGAAATAAAGTGTCAAATTAAATATAAATTTTACATCACATATAAGTACAGGCAAAAAGAAAATTAAAAGAAATACTTAAAACATAGTAATCGATATTTTCAGATAAAAAAATTTAAAATTAAATAACGTCATCAAAAATTATAGTTTTGTTTTTAATTAATTTTTTAAGTATATATAAATAAATATTTATGCTATTTATGAAAGAACTTTACATATATTTTTCAAATAAACTTAGATAAATGTACTCAATTTGTATGCCGTTTTAAAATTTTTACTATATGTATTAGCTAACTGGTTAATAATTGTTTGATCTTTTTGTTTTTGCCTCTCTATCATATCGTTTTTACCAGTCACCAATAGTCATATCAGTCTTTTAGCTAAGAGAATACTAAATTTTATTCCTACCACGAGGCCGACTGGTGGCTGAATGGTTAGCGTTCCCGATTCCTGAGCTGTGGGTCGCGGGTTCGAATCTCTGTTCGGGAATGGATGTTACTTTCTTTTCCTGTTCTCTCTGTGTTTCTCTGTCCTTTGTTTAGTGATAATGTTTGAATGGGGCCCACCCTATAAACGTGTTTATGGTGGTATGGCGCGGGCAAAGCGACTAGCCTCCGTGACTTGGTTCACAGGTGCTCGCTGGGTAACGACAAATGAGTAGCAGTTTCTGGCCTTGTGTGTAGCATAGGGTTTATGATCCAAGTGTCCGCCGTTGGAAAAGAAAATCCTACAACAGAGACATGTTATTATAAAGAACACTTTAGATGCATTTAATTTCTATGTGTAGAAAATGATCGTAAATTAAGTGTTTATTTTACAACTTATTGTCAAGAGAATTACAGTTAAAAGCTCATTTGGCGCTTTTTTAACATTCAAAACGTATAGCACTTTCCAATTTTATATAGTTAGATCTACACTAAGGTAAATACTAGGGTCAGGAACTTCTAAAGAACTCATTTAAAAGAATATGTAAGTGTATTATTGTCAAGGGTTAAAAATTGTAACTAAATATTATGAGCGTTCAATTAATATTGTCATCAATATATAAAATTCTTGCCATCGATAATATGAAAGGACTAAACTATAGATACGATGTTTTTCTGCTGGCTTTACCCAACTCGTAATTTAATATTAGCACCCAGCCTTCAGTTTTTTTCCATGTAGTTTTGATTAATATCTCGTGTGCCTAAATATTTGTAACTGTTCGTAATACCTATTATTCTATAATTGCTGATCAAATTAGCATTCCTGAGTAAAGTGGCTTGAAAGAAACAAATAAAGTGTGCCAGTTTATTTATAAATCGTGATATAATACGCATTTATGCATTATATTCCCCATTATCATGTTAAAGTGAATGGTACGCCTGATTGGTTGGGGGGTTGGGTTTTATGGCGCAAAGTCCAAAATTGGACATTCTGCGCCGAATGGTACGCCTGAAGAAGATTAACTAAAAATTATATTTAAAAAGTTTCTCAAATTATCCTTGTTTTAGTAATCGCACCGTTTTTAAAACTAATATTTTGATATTGCAAACAAATTAAAAATCTACCATCTAATGAATGCATTCAAGACCAAATTATGATTTTTCATCTGATCGTTCACATAGTTTTGAGTTTGAAGTATATAGAAAAATGTGCTTGGATTACGTTCTTAATTTATATTTTGAAAAAAATATTCAGTTATAAGATATTGTGACGTTCGATTATTTTTAAATCTAGATCAACAAGTACCTTTTTTTGAGAATGGTATTTTAGTTTTAGTTTCAAGCATTAAAATTTATCATCAAAAGTGTAAAGTGAAGTTTGCGTAAATATCTTAAATATTTTACTCATAATATATTCAGAAATATCGGTGTAAAGTTAATTTGGGTTTTTATTCATACATTTGTGCACATTAAGAAGTAAATAGTGAAAATGAGATATTAAAAAATGTCACACATTTAATGCTTTTGCTCTTCAGCATATAAAATATGACATTTAAGTAGCTCGTATTTTGCAAATAGTATAATAAAAGGATTTACACTATAATGTACAATATTTTAAGAATTGTTTATTTATTAAACTGAAGGCCACTGCCATCTTATAACAAATTCACATTATTCAAAATAGAAAATTTAGGATACTATCCTAATTACTCTTGGACAACTGTATTTATTTTACTGCTTACTGTATTTCTTCTTTCTTCTTACACTTATGATGGAGTGTATGCTTGGAAATTTTTCAAATTCCCTTCATTGCTACACATGACACTATATATATATATATATATATATATATATATATATATATATATATATATATATATAGTGTATTTATATATACCTATTTCTATGTTGGGTTAATCAAAATATATTTCTATTATTTATCATCTCTTCTAAAAATAGTAAAAAAACAGTAGTTTTTTTAGATACTAGTTTTATTAAATTTTTTTGTAAATTAATTAAATTATTAAACTAAACTTTCAATCAGAAAAACAAAAATATGTGTAATGATGTAGTTGAGAAACTAGGTATCACACTCCGATTTATTCTAAAAATTGCATATGAATGATCATTTTGAATTTTAAAGTGTTGAATAATCCAATGTCCCTGAGATCCCTAGAGACGTTTTCCAATAATACAGTTGGACGTGACGTTCTGCATCTATTCATGTTATCTCTTGAACTAAGCCATGGTCTTCCTAGACGTGGATTATCATAAGGCGATGAATAGTTAGCTTGCCCTCAACAATCTCTCTCTATCATAAATTGGGAATATGAACACCTATGACTTCACATGATAAATCTGTTTAAAGTGATTTAACGTGAGGTGCATTGCAAATACATATAAACTTGGAAAATGAATAAGATACACTTCTAATGACAATATTTGATAATTGATATACAGAAAAAAGTTCAAAAAGTAAGCAGCATATTTAACTCTTGAAGTCTGATAATGAAAAAGCTTTTCTGATACACTTATTTCATCCTTCTAAATGAAAAAAGCAATTCATAAGGATTTTCAATATTCTTTATAAAAATCCAATAATAGCAACAAAATCATTATAAGCAAATTCTTATAAATATAACTTTAGCATTACTATGTTTAACGTTGGTTTACAATTTTGATTGCTAAAATAAATTTGTTTTAAGAATAATGTAAATGGTATCTTTTCCCTTTTTTAAAAAATAGCCCATACTTCATAAGAAAATAATTCGTATAAACTACAAATATACACGTGTTGACATCTTTAGTAATATATTCCTTCAGAATTTAATTTGAAAATAATAAACAATATAATGAATGCTGATTTGCAAATAATTATAATTTGAAAAGCAAATCTTAACTTTTAAAATTAGATTCTGTTATAATTTGCTGTAGATTTAAGATTAACTTAGCACTTGAGAAGAAAAATTTACTTCGCCCTTGAGAAGAAAGATTTATTTCGCACTTTTATGTTTAATATAAATCGGGTATATTAATATATTCGTCAGATGTAAAGCAAAATAATGTTGATTTTTATACAACTTTTATCAGGTATGTAGACTTAACTAATTGAAATTTCCAATAATTAAACAATTCGTTCAGATTTCCGTGATAAGACTTTGATATATGAGATTCAAGGAGTAAAATAAAATCTAAGTGAAATATCTGAGCAAAAGTACAGAGTCAAGTGTTATCGGTATTAGACATTTTAATTAAGTTTGTCTTCTTCTCTAGTGAAAAATTTCCTGAATTATGATCTGCATATCCTAATTTAATTTGTTTAAATATTTAAGACTTAATTAACAAGAACTTAATATAAATTATATGTGTTTTCAAGTGGATTTTCCTATAAGAGAACTTAATATTAATTTCATATTTTGTTGGTTGAATCAGTCTTGTGTACAAAAGCCCAAATCAACTTTTAGTAAACAAAATAAACATTTTTTAAAAGTAAGAAATGCTTTTAGAATCAAATATACCAAGTTTTAGAGTGAGAGATATTCATGATATATAATCCTTATTGTATAATATATTTAGAGACATTTTTACTCAAAATTTAAGAATTATCAGTTCTTTGTAACTGCACAAATGTTTCCTTATTTTTGAATGAAGTAATTATATTTAAATGAAATGAAAGGTTTGTCTTTGTAAGGTGTTTTCGCAGTACTAAATTTATAATCGTAATAATAAAAATCTCATCGAAATAAGTAAAACGAAAATTGCTTGGTTTGATGATCTTATTTTTAAATTTAAAGAATTCGCTTAGTAGAAACTCAAAATAAAATAATTATTATAACATTTTGGAAGTAAGAAGAAAATCAGTATAGCAATGTATATTAACCGTTGAATACATTTTAAATTTGAAAAAGTTAATACCATGGTTTTGGATTAGAAATAAACTGATTGTATTGACATTGGAAAAATTGCATATAATATTTTGAAACACTTTAAACACGTTTGATAAAATTATGCATTAGAAATGTGATGAAAATTTTGGAACTATTTTCATTATTAATTAAATGCTCATTATTAATCAATAGGTATTGATAGTAATGACTGAACTTCATCTGACTTCAATGACTGAACTTCTATCATTGCACATACTGAAGTCTTTTTCATACCCCCGTGGTGACTTCCATCATCTCAGGTGCATAGCTGAGGAGAGGGATACTCTCACAAAAGCCTGTAAGACGTCTACCTTTCATTCCACGACATTGGCAGAATCGTCTAATGTGCATAATGGTTGCCATGAAATTGAAATCGCATAGTGTTTAGCAATGAATCTCGCTTAACTGTTGAAATGATGTCCATATTTGAAGAAGCCGAGGACAATGTTCTCTATCAGCCTTTGTTTTACAAAGACATACAGTCATTTCCTTTGGTTCATTAAGGCTGCTATCTAGTACGACAGCAGGTCAACTCTAGTCATCCTCCATGCATCTTTAAAAGATGAAAGACACGTTGACACCATCCTGTGGCAGTTGCATTTCCTTTTATGGCATGTCACTCGGGAGGGGCAGTTACCTGCATGATAGTGTCCAACCCCATACCATTCATCTGTCTCTTACCTGCCTTCGTGACTTTAATACTCTTCCTTTGCCAGCTAAGTCTCCAGACATTTCACCAATCGAACATGTCTGGCATACGGTAGGGTTGAGGTTCGGGTACCACAAAATATCTCAGATCTGGAGAAACAACTGCTTAATGCCTGGTAAATGTATCGTAGAGAAACTTGTATCACTCTTTACGCGACACCTTTACAAACATGTATCAACGCAACTTGAGGTTACACCAACTACTGATTTAAACATTCAAATCTTAATCGTAAGCCATGAATGAACACCATGACCATAATTTTTTATAATTTTATTATCTGTGTATCAGCTGTATACATTTAATTTCAATGAAAATAACCAATTCTTTCTAAGATTTCAATTGGTTTGAAAAAAAAGTGTATATTTGAAAGGTACACTGGATATAGAATATTTTACGTTATGTCTGTTATTACTTATAAATCAATGCTATCAGAACAATAGGAAGAAATTAAAAGTTGAAAAAAATGCAGATGCATATTACTATGAAGTTTTCCTGCTCCCCCAATAAATACAATTTGTTTCTTTTAAATAATTCATCTTTTATTAATAGAGAAAATAAGTAAATCGTACAGAATATTTCTGCCAAGTTTTGCACTAAAATAAAAAAAAAATATTAACTTGAAGATTAACTGTGTTAAAAGAATGTTGCTTAGAATCTTTTACGAAATTTTCGTAATAATATAACGATGTAACAAATTTATGGTATCAGTTTATTCATTCTCTATAGAATTCGAAAACTATTTTCTAAATGCTTATAACCTATATATTTTCAAGGTTTTTCAGAGAATTTATTGAAAAATACATTTATATATTTATGATAATTTAATTAGATTTATATACACTTGGGGATTAAAAATATATATTTTTATGTTAAAATATTAATAAATATTAAAATATTGTTTGCCTAGAGGAACTTAATTACAATCCCAATCATTTTGAATAGTAATAATTCGATATGATATTTGCACAAACACGTCTTCTAAAGTGGGTACCAGAAATATTTCTACCTTTTTTATAACAGATAAATGCAGCACAGAATGAAATTAATGATGTGAATATAATACCGGGGAATTAATAAAAGCGATTTTTGATCGAATGACTTCTGTAATGTAAAACAGTGTAATGTAAGCTAAAGAGAAACAAACAAGACACGCCAAATGATTTTGTACAGCAATAAGTATTTCAAAATACATTTTTTGGCTTAAACCGTTTCTAATACAAGCAAAATTGTCTACAGAATTAAATACTTCTTCTATAGTGTAAAGTTATTAAATTTTTAAAACATTTTACTATTAATAGTATTGTAAATAATTTATTCTGTAATAGGTAATAAAAATACTGCCGGTGGATCTGATGTTATAGTTTAATTAGCTGTAATCACAAAGGCAGCAATCTGAATCTCAGAATTCCCTAATTTTGCTGAAAATTAAGGTGATCGTTAAACAGAATACATCACTGTCGTAATTATCTTGCATTTTAACAATGTTTACATATCAAGACGCTCCATTTTCTGAGTTCATGAACTGTGAATTACGAAGTCATTAATTCAGAGTTTAATGAGTAACTTAATGAGAGAGAGAGAGAAAATGAGTCTTTCGAAACTTTTCCTAAGTGTAAGACTGTCGATGAATATGGTATAACTTTTCGAACAATGTACTGCAGCTGCTGCAGCAGCTTGGAATAGTTTGGATCGAACTTCCCTGGAACTAATAGTAAATCCAGAATTTTGACAATTTGCATTCTACTAACTTTATACTAGCTATCTTTGAACTCTTATGATATGAATAATTCCTTGTCTAGTTAATCGAACGAGCTTATTACGCCAAAATTTTAACAAGATCGTTTCCTTGAAGATCAGGATTACATTTTGCAACGTTTTGAATCTCCCTTAGGCGTTTAATACCCAAATTCTCCAATTTTCTCAAGAATATATTTCACATGAGTAATTAAATGCTTAAGAAACTATTTTGATTTAGTTTTTTGAATTTGTTTTAACACATTAAAAGCATTTATCCTTACATACAAATAAATGTATCAGTAAAAATATATTGTTACGTATTTCTTATTTAATTTACGAAAAAATAATTATAAAATATGTATTTTCTTACAAAAATTAATGTTATATTGGGAAATATATATGCAGATACTGGATATAAAGATGAATTTTACTAGAATTGTGTACAAGCTGAAATTTACAACATTAACAAAATCAGTTATAAAAATATAAATGATATTAATACTAAACTATTAATAGCTTAAATGATATTATAATCAACAATTTTTTATTAATGCTTAATAAATATAAATAAAAATTCACATTATTTTAAAATATCAAATTTTATTCGTTTATTACAAATTATAACCCTATATTCTGCAAAATCTTGTTGTCTGTTGCTAAATTATTAGTATCAAAATTTCAACAGAACTAAGTTTTTATTTTTCTACATTTTAATTTCATGTGATTTCTTTACATTTTTATATGTGAAGGAGATAACTAAAATAGACAATAATTTTCAAATTAGTTAAAAAGTGGGAAATAATTAAACAATATGCTTCGACTTATATTACCATATTTTCGATAATAAAAGCAACTTATGCGTTAACAATTTAGAGAACATATCTTATTTAATTTCAAATCGCTCTCTGGATTTCTTAACATCAAATTGTTACAAATATACTTGATGCAGAATAACACATGTAATGTCGCTTCTAATAAAATAATGTATAGTTGAAGCAGATGGCAATTAATCTCTTAAAACTTGATTTTCAGCTGCTTTTCATGTTAATGAAATGCTATTGCTATGACAAATTGATAAATAGGTTATAGAACTGTTTTTCTTTCTTTTTTTATAATATAGAAAACAAGTTAATCAGAGATAAATGTTGAAAGATTTCCCAATCATGCATAACGGGGATTCCATGCTATTAGTTTATTATAAAAAGTCATATCTATATTATTGTTTCAAGTAGATATAATGCAAGTCCTTTTACATGACGATTTGTTCAGGCTTCATCATGAGGTCTTATAACTGACTCTCTATAGGCAGTGTCTCCGAGACAATAGTAGAAGTCTTCATTAAAATAGAGATAAAAATTAGTTGCTATTTGTTCATTCGCTGAAAAGTATAGCGGTTTTTATAAAAAAAAAATAACTTAGTGTATGGAACAGCAGTGGCAACTGATTTGTAGTCCCAATAAACAAATGTTTTATGAATCAGATTGTTTAATGATTAGAATTCAGATCCTCAATTCAAAAGTTCACATATTCCATTCCTACCACGAAATTTGGCAGTATTTTGAAATTTACTTTTAAATGTAGGACTCAGTCAAATTTGTGTAGTTTGTGAAATGTGGCCATAGACTGACAAACCAATTAATTTCAAGCCGGCTTTTTATGCCTTGTTTTATTTAAACTTTATTGAAACCTACAAGTTTTATATGTATCATTGAATTTCTTTCATAAAATATTTGGATATACAATTTTTTTTCTAATATGACTGCTGAAATGAATTGATTCCCGATATAAAACCATCTTGATATCTTCTGCAATGAGTCATTCCTCACTCATCAAAAGCGTCAGTAGAGTGATACATAGCCAAAATAGCCACCTTTCACTCTTTAATCTTCCTTTAATTTTAGCTTGTAATTGAAAGTTCATTTTTATAATTTTCAATAAACATAGAAAGGCGTAGGAGTAGATAAACTAAATTCTCCAAACTAAACTGTTTTTATTCCTGATGAATAATAAGTTACACAGTACCAAATGGTAGAAATAATTCAGACAAACCAAATAAATTTAATTCAATTAATATATGTTATAGTTTTAAATAAAACCTGCATTTTTAAATGCTTTTTATTATATGGTAATGGTTTGGAATTCAGTCATAAAATCGTGCATGGAAAGAAAACAATTCTTACGTCTATATTTCTTTTCCTTCTTTAAGCATACAATCAGTATATTGGAATTTTAAAATTATTTTGTATCTTATCTTAATTTTTTAAGTAAATTGCGTTGAAGTAGAAATTTATAAATATGAATCATTTTCTTGTTGCAGATTTAATATATAATTGGTTAAGACTAGATTTTCCTAATTTTGAAAATGTGTCTTTTTTTACTAATTTCAGTTTTTTAATGCAAAATCAATAACCTAAATTAATGGAAAATAATATCAGTAAAGTTAATTTTATATGATGTCGATACGAAATCGTTGAACTCAATACATAAATATAATGCATGATTATATATTTTATTAATATCTATATTTTTCCAGCGAACGATAAAAAACAATCACTTTTGTTTTATCTAATGAAAATTATCAAAATAGCCTGACTATATATTTCATTGATAGAAAATTATACATTTATTTAAAATTCATTTTAAAATTTCCTTACAAAATATAAAGTGTGCTAAATTTAATGTTATATTTTCTTCTGAAACATTTACATTATTTATAATGCTACTTCAGTCTGAAATAATTTTATTTTTTAAAACTTTTATATATCTTTAAGTTTTTTTTTTTTTGAAAAATATTTTCTGTTTACATTTCTATATCATTCCAATTACAATTTTTCAGCAAAATCATAATGATATTAAATTATATGTTATATTAAAACATACGATAAATAAGAATAAATTAGTGAAGGATTTTACTTTGACTAAGAAATTCAACAAAATATTACAGAAAAAAATAATTTAAATATTCAAAATAATTTAATTTATCCATTTTAATCTATTGTATTTTGCAATGATGTACAGAATTTTGTGCTAACAATAAGCATACTTTTTGCAAAGCATTAAAAATAAGTTTTAAAACTTATTGATTCAGATAATCTTGTTAATAAATATAGTGATTTGAATTGCAAAAGAAATATTTTATGTTAACAGTCTATTTAATATGTATGATATCAAATACAATTAACAAATGCATGTAAGCACATCTTGTGATTTTGAATACTTCAAATGTAAATATTTAAGAGAAACAATTTCAAAGAGAAAAAATAAATATATTAGTTATTTTTATTAATATGAAACCTTCTTTCTCAAAATTTGCATTAGAAATATAGTGTATACTTATAATTTAAAATTACATTAGGGCTTAGTTTGTTGAGCAAAAAATTGTTGAATAAATATATATGTATGTAATTCACATATTTTCTTTATATATTCAAGTATATATTGTATGCAACAAAATTTTAAATCATAAATTATATCATAAATCTTAATGTATTTTCATTCTGTATGTGTTCATTTTAAATAATTGTATTATGAATGAAGTGTAATTATTTGAATTTTTATCTTAATAGGAAAACTTTCTATATTAAAATCAAACAATTACATTAAAAAATCTGAAGACCTAATATCATTTAATAGAACATGCAAATATCATGCAAAAGTTCGTAATGCAGTCAATACTTTACCTTTATTAAAAAAATAAGAATATTATATACATTATTGCTTTGCACTATAACTCTAGTTGCAATGACTTATATAGAAATGTTCACCATTTATATCTGTTCCTCAAGAAACATCTGCCAAGAAACTCTAATCTGAATTCTTTTGTTCACCATTTAAAATTATTGATTCAAAACAAATAGTCCAAATCAGGATTTACTTGATTTTTAATCATTATATTTTTGGTAATTACCAATGCTTTCTAGTCTTAAGCATTTAAAAAAAGTTTGAGTTTCAGGACAACTTGTGTTTCTTGTTTATCTTTAACACTACATAGCTTATATTCTCATAAACGCAGTATTTTTTCTTTATACACTCACTTCCAAAAGTTAAGCACGTAGAGGAAAATGCTTATCTCCAGAAGCCAATCAGAATTGAAGAGGATGCAAATCACTGCAGAGGTAGATGGAAGTATGCAACTATGTTAGGTAACAGCAAATCGTGCTTTCATGTCAAGAAATATGCAAAAAGTGTAGTCTTATAAGATACCAGCTTTATGAAGGGTTACAGAAGTTGATTGTAAGTGCTAATAGAAGGTGTTAAAAATTTTCGTACAATTTGTTTTCAAGACATACGTGTTTCGATAACTTCCAGAAGACGAATCGAAGATTCTGAGCGCCAACGTGCTGTGGGGCCCATTGAAGCAGGATAGTCGATCTCAGATGTTGCTCTTTTCTTCAGCATTCATCATTCTGTAATTTCACCTTTATGGAAACAATTCCAAACCACACACACAGTTGTCCGATGGCCCGTAACCGGTCAGCCAAGGGTTACAAACCCCGCGGAAGATCGATATATTGCGATTTTAGCCAAGCGGAATCGCAGAGCTATCTCCACACGTGTGACATCTATGGTTACAGCGTCCATTGGTAAGGTGATATCTGCAGCTACTGTACGCCAAAGATTACATATGAGTGGACTGTACGCCCGGGTACCACGAGTTTGTGTGTTGTCTATCCGTCCAATCAAGAGGGGCACGATTAAAATGGTGCCGGGAACATGTCAATTGGACTGTCTGACAGGGGCAATGTCATGTTTACTGATGAGTCATGATTTGCTGTGGAGCCAGATGACAAGCGTATAAGGATATAGCGTGAATAAGGAACACGCAATCAGCCCCAAAATATCACCGAACATCATGCATTCCGAGGCGGAAGCATTATGGTGTGACAAGGGATTTCATTAGGATTTCATTTCATTTCAATGACCTGCACATCTTTAAATGGGGTTCTGTGACGACTGTCCAGTATCGAGATGAAGTCCTGGAGCCCATTGTGAGATTGTACGCTGTAGCAGTTGGCCCTACTTTTGTTTTAACGGTCGATAACGCACGTCCCCATATAGCTGACATCGACGATGACTATTTGGAGAGTGAAGGGATTGCGCGTATGGCGTGACCAGCATATTCACCCGACCTTAATCCCATTGAAAATCTTTATTATGCTCTCAACCATGCTGTATCTTCTTGTTTCCTATCTCCAGCCTCTCTTATTGAGCTGGAAACAGTTCTACAAGAAGAATGGCTATTGCTTAATTCTACGGTGGTTGACCATCTTATTTAAAGCATGGCCACAAGGTGTAAACTTTGTATACAGATGAGGGGGATCACATACCCTATTAATGTCCTTTTTCATTTTATGCTGTTTATTTTCACTTTATACATGATACTGTTTAATTCTCCAGTATGTCATTATCTGATAACTTACAAAAATTTAATATTCTTTTCATTTCTGTATATAATTATCGATCTTATTTTATGCATAAATATATATGCTACCTTACTGCCGAATTTCTTGTCAATCAAAGTAGCATTTGTTGACTTTTTTGCATTTTACATCATCGAGCTTAAGTTTTGGATGTGAGTGTATAAGTATAAGTAGAACATACTAATTTTTAAAATTTCACAATGTACTTGTTTTAGAATCATAAGAAGATAATGCTGACATAATTATAAAAAATCTTGCCACAGATTTTTTTAATTGAGTACACTTTAATTTATTGTTATATGGATGTTTAGTTTCAATTATATAGACATAAAAATATGTGAAAATAAACACACAGAATTATTAGTTCTTGAAATGTATTGGTACATAGTTATAAATATTTAACAGTAAGTATACTATTCTTTTCATGTAACATTTAAAATTTTTTTAAAAGTTCGATTTCTAGAAAAGGGGTGGAATGGCAAAGACTTCTGAAGAGGGCCAAGGCCCACAAAGGGCTGTCGTACCAATGCTGATGGTGATGATGAGAGAATGAACTTAAAGAAAATATAAGTCAAAATCTCTATCTTTCTCTCAATGAATTTTAAATATCTTGGAGCAATAAATGGTTCCAATATTAAGAGGGGATATGAAAAGGAATTTCAAACAAAACGGAAATAACTTATAATAAAAATTACGCTGAATACATAGTTATTTATAAAATTAAAAACACTAATTTATAGTTTTAAAAGTGGATCTATTGAATGGTATAAATATAGTTCTCAGAATTTCATTTGTCGATTGTTGATCAATTTCGCCAGTAAAAGTCTTTGTTTTTTGAAGTTTACACAATTAGTTATAATTTGATTACAAATTATTGCCAACTAAAAGTTTTGATTTTTCTATATTGCTCTTGGGGATATTTTTGTTTCTAACATCAAATATATTGAAATGTCGTTTAACGGATGCCCACCCAGTCTTGTGGTCAGTGTACCTGACTGCGGATAGGGAGGTCCTGAGTACGTATGCCAGTTCGGGCATTGATGTACTTTTTATCTCCTGTCTTTTTCCTTTTCGTCTTGTAGTTGTTGTTGTCTTGTTCCAGCTAAGTTGGAAATATGCGGTGCGCTGCTCTACTTTTCCGACTGAACCATATTTTGGTGTTGAATCTGACTTCCTCAGTACACACATGCCATAGGTACCCGTTCATAGGGTAGGCAACCATTCACAATCCATCCATACAAATAAAGGATAGACAGAGAGAAAGTACATCCGTGCCTAAACTGGGGTTTGAACCCAGGACCTCCCTATCCACAGTCAGGCACTCTGACCACTAGACAGGGTGGGCGGCTTTTCCTATCTTTATCTTGTATGAATGAGTTACGATTCTGTTGGAAAAGTAGAGCAGCGCAACACATAGGGCAAGCATAACTGGCACAAAACAGTAACAACATGGCATTTAACGGAGTTATTAAGAACATTATAAAGATGTTCCCTGTTTAATAATAAATGCTCACTTTTTCAAAAAAAAATATTGCTCAAGTGTTTGGATTATTTATTTTTTGATAAATAAATAATTAAAAATTTTATATCGTGTTTAATTTCATTCATTATCTAATAACCATTCGTATTTAAATGCGTTGTTTCTCATTATGAAACTATAAATGTTACAGAGGGCTTGGCAATAAATTGTTACTCAATTCTAATTTCATTTAAATACGCGCTTATCTTTTCGATGTTAAATTTTAAATATGTTTATAAATAAAATAGAGTATCAACATTAACTTTTAACATACTAACTTTAACTAAATATATTGTATCAAATAAAAAGGATAATTGTATATGAAAGAATAAAATTAGTTTCAAAATCATTCTAAAATATTTCGAAATCAAACAAGACAGTTAAATTTAAAAAGAAGACAGTTAAATTTCTTAATAGAAGCAATATAGTAATATTATTTTCATATTCATAATTACATGTAAATTATTTTTGACTTGGTATATTAGATGAGTTATTTTTGAATTTTATCATGGTTTTAATGATAGAAAATATTCACATGTAACCATCAAAATATCATAAATTCTCATAAAAATTATTTTTACAGAAATCTTGTTATGAAATTTTATAAGTTTTTCTTCGAAAATACAGATTTACATACTTTTACGATGAATCATTTTACAAGATATTAATGAGTAAGATTTCCTTTTAAAATTTTATTCAAGCTTAATTACTTAATCTTGTATCAGTGTAGCAAATAAAATGATTTTGAAAGATGTATTTTCATTTGAAGTGTCATTTTAAATATTAGAATAAATTAACTGTGAATAATTGGTAATTCCTACATCTTAATTTATTATAACAAATCGGTAAATTACATTCATAAACTTTCCTTTTTTCTTTATTAGATTCAAAAAATTTTCGTATTTATTTTTTATATATTCTCTTTTAATAGGATTATTACCTTGTAAAATAGTATAATTTTATGAAATGATATAAAATTAAACTTGATATACCTATAATATCACTATCAAAAAATCAGTCAAAATTATTATCATTTTTGTATATTTCGAAGAATATGTAGCGTTTTCCTAAGAAAATCAATCATTCAAGCATGTACTTTAATAATTAAAATATTTGGATATTAAAATTAAACAAAATGGCTCAAAGTTATTACCAAATAGACAATTAGTTTTAATATACTGCCATTTTCCTCAACAAGTAAAATGTAAACTTCATTATAAGGTATATCAATTCATGAATGCAAAATCAAACAACCTATATCATATCAGATGATGATGAAAAATTAAGAAATTTAAGTAAGCCAAATTTTAGTTTATAAATAAGCAATTTTATTTCTGATGTTATTTAACCCAACGAATGATATAAATATGTTAAAGTTTTTATTCAATTCATTCGAATGTTTTTTAATTTAATTTTAATTTTAACTTGTTATGCGATTAAATTTAAAATTAATTGCAGTATTTATTTAAAGTCGTAAGTTTGATAATTTCAACCATTTAATTATTTATCCGACATATAAATATTAACATTATTTCTACAGATGATGAATAGTATTTATTAAGAAATTATTGTTAATATTTTCATAGACGCCGTTTTTAACGAAATACTACATGTTGTTTGATATCAAAAAATTTGCTTATAGAAATTTTTATAAGTACAAAAGGAATTTTCTTTTTAAAATTGGTGCTCTATTTAATCATACATTGTTATAATGTACTTAAAAATATACATAAAATTGTGCTAATACCAAGGTTAAAGCTTATAATATATTGTAATATATAGACTCTAATTAATTGCATTTCTTAACTACATAAAAAGTAAAATAATTATAATATATTTATAATTATAAATAAAAATAACCCTACTCAATGTATGTAGTATAATTTATAAGCACTTTATATTACAAAAATAGCATAAATTTTCTAAGGTAATCAATAAATAATGAGAGTTCAAAAGGTGAAATCTACATTTTAGTATTTAACATTATATACAGTAGAATATTTATCTAAAATAAGTATTTCCTTTAAGTAGCTCTAAGGATAGGCAAGAACATTTCTTTTGCTTTAATTAAAATATAAATTCTCGCCTTATTACTTGAGAAATAATTAAAAACACTCACGTAAAACTCTAATGGGAGGATTATTAGAAACGAATAGATGTAAATTAAATGAATTGGTGGACAAAAAACTCATAAATTGCTCTAATATGCTTTGAAAGTTGCAAAAGATGGGAGAAAAGAAACAAATTATTCCCAAGAAGAACAGATATTTGATTATAAAGTATCACAGTAATTGCTTTCTAACACTTGTTAATGGCTACTTGGGCAAAATAAAAATGTCACCTTACAAGTTCAATCGTAAGGCTACAACTCTTAGCTTTTTAAGTTACCTTTCATTCTAAAAATCTGCATTACTTATAGGACGTTAGTTCGAAAAAACTCTTATAAGATAGAGAAACTTGGTAAGAGGTTAATATGAGAATTAATATTAGTTAAATGAATATTAATTGAGGCTAAAAGTAACAATATAGTAGAAAAAACTTGTAGCTATGTATTTAATGTAATTTATAACTAAAATTTGTAGAAGTCACCTTTTATGATATATATATATATATATACATAATCTTAAATGGTAGTCCTCAAGAATCTAAATTCTTAAAACTTCTAGCAATCTATTCCTAAATTATAAATTACTGATAAAATTCATGTTATTCAGATGACTTTTACTTTTAGAATTATTAAATGATTTTATAACTTTTATGGAATATTAATGATTTTATAACTTTTAATTTCCCTGAATTTAATGAGATATATAAAGACATATATCCTATCCTGAAGAATTAAATTTGATTAAAATAGATAACAATAATTTAAAATCGGAAGTTTTGGATATATTCATAGAAGTTAATGCCCTTAAAAAGTTTATTGATATTTCTGCCAAAACAAATTAATTTGATTTCAAAAAATCAAATTGTATTTTTTAATTTCTTATATTCTTATTAAAATATATAAAAGCTTAATTTTTAGTCAGTTAAATAAAATGTGGGAAATATGTAATAACTTAAATAATATTAGAGAGAAAAAGCAAATTAAAGGGTTAAAAATAGTTTACTTAATACCATTATATCCATAAACGCAATTTTGATTGTAGAGCTTTGCTTATGCGAGGTAAGTAAGGGAAATTTATTAAACATGAAAGTGCCACCCAAACTTTGAATGTTTTATATGATGTGGGAAACTTCCAGCAGTTTTTACTTTCTGCATTTATTTTGCAATTTTACATAATTTGGAATTAAAAAAAATTGTTTAGATTTGTCTGGCAACACTTAACATCGTTCTTATGTTTATTTTTTTATGTTTATATTTATATACATATTGTATAGTTAATTTCATAATGGAGGTCTTGTATATACTTTGTTGTCTTATTTATAAACTTGTATATAATTTGTACGGTTTTGGACTATAAAGAACATAGGTTTGGCTATTGTGTTTAGCTATTGATGAAAAACCCTAATTTTTGCTGATTCAATTAACATCTCCCTATGTTGGTACATTATTCATTCTTCCAATTTCTTCTGTTTATTAAATTGAATCAAATTTACAAGAATAATTTGTATGCTCTACTTATATTTATTTTTATAACCTCTATATTTTAAGTGTAAAAAATTCAAATGTCTACATTTTGTTAATTCTAATTTAGCTGGTTTTTTCAACTGAGTGAGTTCCTACACGCTTTCTTAATTTGTGTGTTAATTGATCTTTTTTCCTTATCTTGTAATACATGTAATATTGCTAACTTTATATTTAAATAATTTCTATAACTTTATATTTAATTGTTTTTAAATACATATAATATTTTATTCTCATTCAAGAAATTTAAAATAGTTCAATAGTTCTAGCATTTTATACCAACGTCCTTTTATAGGTAGATTTTCCATTGATAATTTTCTTTTTTGCAATTTATGTGAAAATTGCATTCATATCCCCACCAATCTAATTTTTTGATTAAGATTTTTGATTAAACAGTCAAAATTTACTCAGAAATAAACCAAGTGGATAAGATAGATGCTTCATTACTTTATCACGTATTAGTTGAAAATAATTAACTGTTATTTGTTGAAAGTAAAGACGCATTTTCATTGAGATAGCTCCATGGTCCCTTTGTCATTCATTTCTGAAAAATGTTTCTAAAGTATTTAAAAGTATGTTATTTATCTGGAACCACCTATACTTCATAGCTTTAACCATTTCTTTACTCTTCAAAAAACTTCATACATCAGGTTTTTTATGTACCGCTTTTTTACCATTTTGTATGATTACCTACAAAAATAAATTCTTTAATTTCTTTAATGTCTTGGATTATCTTATGACAAATTACCAGATCACAAAAAAAAACAGCAATTACAGTCTACAAATAGCTTGAGAATTTCTTTGCTCATTCTAACATGCTCTCTTTTCTGGTATTGAATTAAAATATGAAGAACCCAAAAGGAGATCAGATTTTTCATACATAATTATAGATATGTAGAATCTTCCAATGTTAAGTTCACACTGTATCATTTTGCAAGATCAATTAATAAGGGACAGACATATTATCAGGAATTTTAAATGATAATAGATGTCCTGTGTATTCTCTTCATAATGAAAAGGACTGTAAACTCTAAGGTGTTCTGTAAGACTTTTCCCTCCATATAAAAAGGCACCATAATCAAACTGATCTTCAATTTGTGAAATTTTCTCTAAAGGACAGTTTTAGACGAAAAAAATTCAAAATAATCAAATTCTTAATAGTACAGAAACTCACACTATGCCGTGACCCTGTACAGTCATAAGCAATGGCAGATGAACTTTATTCGTCACCAAAATCTTCAGATGGACAATAATGCTTTCATTTCCTTCTTTTAATATTTGTTTATATCTAATGATGTTCATAATAGTGTAATTATTTTAACTGTTAAAACTAATGGTTCAAGTAATATGTAACATTAATGTCTTGTCAATTCATACAAAATTTTAAAGGAAATAATGAACACGAGTACTTTATGCCAATTATTAGTGCTCCATAACATCATGACTTAATATGTTAATTGAGTCAAATGCTTAAAAAAAGATTAAATCTTGTAAATAGTGTCATTTAACCTTGCATAATAATTCTATATAATTATACTTTCATTTAATTCTGTATATATAACATATGTTGTTCATAATAGTATTGTTATTTTGTTAGTTAAATTTAATACTTCAAGAAATATGATACCTTAATGTTTTGTCAATTCATGTAAATTGTTATTAATTTAAGATTGTATAACTCCTTATTTACTTTTCCTGTAATTACTTCTTTTTCTTAATATAATACTTTCTCTAAATTTCATAAGAAATTGTTTCAGTTATGTAACTGAACTGTGATGCAGACACCTACTGTGCTAGGATGTCTGCAAGCTTTCAAGCCCTACCAATGTGACTATAATTTTAAATAAACCAAAGGCTGCGTCGTAAGTGGGCCCCCGTAAATGTTACGGAAGGCTCTCAGAAATGGTGGGGCATAACCCGATAACCAGTTGGTAAAGTCCGGGGTCCTGCCACTTCGCTCTACTATGCTATGTAAGACTTTTCAATACAATATCCAACAAGTATAATTTCCCTTCACTAATTATGAACATTAAATTTATTTTTATATAATGCAAGTTTAATCATATTTAGATGAAGTTCCAACTTTAAATTTATTACTTCTTTTTTTAAAATTTATTTTACGCTAGATTAAGTGCCTAGACAAGAGTGTTTCCTAGAATAAAAAATGTACCACTACAATTTGGTACAAATTTGTGCAATTGTATAATTTTGTACCATTTCTCTCCTGACCATATATTAAAAATTTCTCATAGATTTTGGTATATAATTCCTAAGCCATACATGTTTTTGCAATGTTTTACAGATGCATTTTCTTACTGCAATTGACACATTAAAATTCTATTATAATAAATTGTACCACATGTTTTGGGCATAATTTCAATTACTTTGAAATTCAAGTTTAAAACTCTTCTCCAAAGTGTATAAAGGAATATGCATGTGTACAATGTAGTTCCCATATAAATATTTAAAGTTATTCAAAAATAGCATTCATAAACTAAAATTCCAATGCTTTATAAGACATTTTTTCATGATAAAAGTAATAGTATAAAGTAGTCATTGATAAAGAATGTAACGTGTGATAGATTTTGCATCAGTAAATATATCATGAGTTATAATGTAAAAGCTCCATACTGCTGTTTGAAAACTAATATTGCATGCAAATAGACATTTTTATCATTGTGGATAGATATGTTCGGTAGATGATCATAAATATGGATGAATTATGAAATATATCCTCCATCTGTAAAAGGCTACGGCAATAATGTTCCCAATTTTCTACATCCCTTTCGTGGAAATACGTTTAATATTATGCATGCATAAAGTACTGCCTAGTTTCATAAATTTACACCATTAACTTATACTACACATATCTGAATGTTAAATAATACATGCATCTTAACTTTAAATTACCGAATCATTAATTCAGATTCTAACGAGTCCCTTAAGGCGATGAATATTTTGAAACAATATTCACGTACGTATTTCGATGAGTATCATGCCTCATTTAAAACTTCAATAACTATTTTAGCTAACTCTACAGCGATAAAGATTTTATTTCAGTTCAAAATATTAATTAAACAAATGACAAATGAGTGATTTGAAAGTCCTATCTTAACAAAACATAACTAGTTATTTTAGTGGAAACTAAAATAAAAAGCCGAATAAATTTCTGATACGATTCCATTTCTTATATAGGAGAATGATTTCAACTGCCTTCAACGAATACAAATATATAAATAGGTAGATGTAGATAAATGTATGTATAATAATTATTAAAGCAGATTTATGGTTAAAATAACTTCCGATTTAAAGTTTCTAAAACATTTGGAAAAGCGTAAAAGCTTGTTAGAATAATAGGATAAGCTTTTTAACGCAAACTTTCAAAATTAAAAAAAAAGCATATTATACTTGCAAAATTTACAGTTTCAAAAACTTAATCATAACCTGATATTGATTAGGACTTAGGGTTTATCAAACTTTAGCAAACAGAACAAAATTAGTTATATTTTGCAACTCATGCAAGCTTAACTCGAATATAAAATTTTGTAAATAAATATATCATGCTTGAAAAGCAGAATAAACTTTTAAACATTCACCAGCTACACATTTATCATTTCTAATGATTAAATGTAGAACTTTTTAAAATATTACAAATGAATTCAAGTGGATATACATGTATTGTTATATATATATATATATATATATATATATATATATATATATATACAGTAAGACCCCGCTTAACGCTGTTTCGTTTAGCGCTGTTTCGGTTTAGCGCTCTTTTATTTCAACCCGGGGATTCCACGAAATCGCTTGTAGCATACGGGGATTCCCCGAAATATTATGCAGCGATAGGTTTCAAATACATATCCGAAAGAGTGTACTTGTGTTTCTTGTTTGGTGCGGTATTGTAAAGACATTTTTTTATTATTGGAAACATTTGTTGACATTATTGTAAGTAGGTATTTATTTACATATTTAATACTATATTACAGTGTCAAATATTTTGATCTTTAGTTTTTACTATGGGTGATAATGAAAAAGAAAAGAAAGCAACCAGAAAAAGCATTTCACTCTAAACTAAAATGGAAGTGATTAGATTCTGGTGAACGTCAAACTCTAATTAGTGCTTCATTGAATTTGCCAACTTCAACAATAAGGACCATCATGAAGAATAAAGAAAAATACTGTCATCGGCAACTACAACTACGTCAAGCTCTGCAACTAGAATTACCCGTTCTAGAAATAATATCATAGAGGAAATGGAAAAACGACTGTCTATATGGATTGACGACGAAATTGACCGCAATATGCCATTAAGCCAATCTATCATAATGGAAAAAGCTAGAAGAATTTTTAATTACATTCAGGCTGAGACAATTGACATAAGTGAAACTTTCGTTGCTAGTCGAGGATGGTTTAATAGATTTAAACATCGAAATAACCTTCACAACATAAAGATTAAAGGAGAATCAGCAACTGGTGATACAAAAGCGGCGGCTGAATTTCCAGCGATATTAAAAAAATAATTGAAGAAGGAAACTATCCTCCAGAATTGGTTTTTAATGTTGATGAAACAGGCTTGTTTTAAAAAGAATGCCGCAACGAACATTTCTATCCCGAGAAGAGAAACGGACACCAGGATTTAAAGCTGCAAAAGATCGCTTAACCCTTCTACTAGGTGTTAACGCAAGCGGAGATTTTAATTTAAAACCATTACTAATTTACCATTCCAAAAACCCAAGAGCGATGAAAGGCATATCTAAATCAACTTTACCTGTAATTTGGGAGTCTAATAAAAATCATGGATAACTGCGAAAATTTTCCAGTATTGGTTCACTGAACATTTCTGCCCATCTGTTAAACGTTATTGCGAAATTAAAAAACTTGAACAAAAAGCACTTCTGTTAATTGATAATGCTCCAAGCCACCCAACAAATTTATCAGACTTAACAACATGCATTCCAGTCGAAGTGGTTTTCTTGCCGCCTAACACAACTGCCTTATAGAATTAACCAATGGACCAAGGCGTTATATCAAATTTTAAGGCTTATTACTTGCGGCGAACCTTTAAGTAAATGTTTGAAAAAACAGACGGAGAAGAGAACCAGTCCATAAGAGAATTGTGGAAAAACTACAACATCGTGGATGCTGTAGAAAACATAGGCCTTTCTCGGAATGAGGTAACAGAAAGATCTTTGAAAGGAGTATGGAAGAATATTTGGCCGGATTTAAGTAAGAGCGATGACGTTGGACACTCTGTCGATGTGGATGAAATAGTGGAAGAGATAGTGAAATTAACGAAGCAAACCAGTTTTGAAAGGGTAAATGTGGAAGATGTCGAAGAAATAACTCAAGAAGCAGCGGCTATTCTTTCTAATGATGAGCTCAAGGAATTAACTGAACAAGAAGAAAACAAAAATGTTGAAAGCAGTGATTCAGAAGAGCAAAATGAACTTTCGATGGCATTTGTAAAAAGGAGTTTGTCTACCATAACTGAAATAATGGATCAATTCATTGAAAATGATCCGAATTTTGACAGGAGCTCAAAAGTAAGGCGTGGTGTTAGAGATGCTCTATCCGTTTATAAAGAACTTTTAAGAGAACAACGCAAAAGAAGAAGGCAAACAACATTAGATGCTTTTGTCACAAAAAGGCAGAACACTAAAAACGCGGAAAGCTAACTAAATATGACTGACTTAGAATTTTATTTGTTTTTTATTAAGAATATTCGTTTTGTTATTTATATTTTGTTTTTATTTTTGCAAGAAATAATAATGTGGTATTAATTTGGGCTTTAAGAAATAAAAGTTTGGTTTAATTTTTATTAAAAAAACATACTTTTTAAATTTAATACCTAACCAATTTCCTATCAGAGCATATCATTTATGAATGTGAGGCTCTTGCCCTCCCTAGATTAACCTCTTTAGGCATCATCCATACCTGAGAGTTACACCTAGACTCCATTAAAGGGTTATCGGACTTTATTAATAAAGTGGGTGACCCGAGCAACTGGAACTAGAAAACATTGGGTTTGGAGTTAATGGTACAAAATGCTGATAAAAGCAGAGGTGCCCAATGACATACAAACCCAATGCTAAGAAGAAGAAGAAGTAGAACCAATTTCCTAGCCATCTTCCCCTAACCCCAATATTTACATGTAAAGATAACCTCGTTTAGCGCTGTTTCGCATTACGCTCTACTTCGATAGAACGTATCCCCCGCGTTAAGCGGGGTCTTACTGTATATATATATGCATACACATACACCATATATATATATATATATATATATATATATATATATATATATATATATATATATATATATATATATATATATATATATATATATATATATATATATATATATATATATATATATATATATATATATATATTAATATATAGATGGGTTGAGAAAAAATTACTATAATGACAGATTTACATATTTCTAGACTAATTCCACGGTATATAAAAATGTATATGCAAATTCCAATAAACTATTTTAAAGCAATTTTGATGCTCTTAACATGAAAATTTAAGAATAATTAAAAGAATTTTTTCCGCTTTTTTAAAAGTGATTTTCACAGTAATAATATATAACACACTAAAATGCTTTGCAAATAAACGCAGTTAAATTAACAATAACTATTATTTTATTTAATTTTGACTAGAAATAATTTTTTTTTTGCCCTCGTTATGGTTGAGATGTACTGTGGGATTGAAAGTGCCACCAGAGGGCTATTCACATGTTAGCCGCCGGATACGCAGAAGAATTGCTTTATTATTAATATAAATTACATTTTAGCAATATTAATTCAATTTTGGAAGTATTATGTGTTTATATGTAATCCAAAGGGAATTTTTTAAAGTTTCTTCTCCTTTTACTTCACAGAAAAAGTTTTAGAAAATTTCGCATTTACGATTTAGAGAATATTGCTATATGTATCAAGCATAAAAATTTTTCTCACGTTTGTTTCCCTTACGCAGTTCATTATGAAAGTTACATGAATATTTAATTTAATTCACACAAATATTTGTAGTGATAAATTGTAGTGACAAAAATGTAGCTTTTAAAAGGTTATTTTAAGTGTTTTCCTGTAATGGTTAATTTGTGAGGATGTTTTCAAAAAACACGATTTTAACACAAAGAAAAATATTCTCTTCTAATTGTATTTATAAAGTTTTACAAATCGTACAGAAACTTAAAATTTTCTTTAAACAAGTAAATAGTGTTATACTTGTTGAAGCATTTTTACATGGACCATTACAGACACATTCTTTAAAAAAAAGAAATAAAGACATTCTTTTTCTATTTTCGAAGTCTGAATTGAGAAATAACAATTTCTTTGAAAATTCTACGCAACTCTTTTGTTTCATTTTACGCAAACTTAGTTTGTTGTGTTAATGGATTTCTGAAGGTTTCAAATTCTTTTTATAACTGAAGAAAGCAATTTAATGCTAGAAAATAGTCGATAAAAAGAAGTCATCAAATGCATTGGTATCACATTTTATTGTAACAAAATACGAAAACATTAAAATTTAAATTGTTTAGTTCTGTTAAAATAAATTGAGAAACTTCAGCTCAAGATCTAAAGTGACCATAAAAATATATGCTAGAAAGAAAAAATGTGAAGAGCAACAACTTCTAAATAAAATTATGTATGCAAAATTGTTTGATAATTTCTTATTAAAGCTGCAATATTTTGCTTGTATATCTAAGACACATTATTTGTTATTAAAAATTTAAAAATATGAAGTTGTCGTACAATTTGAACGGATTTTCTTATTCTTAATTATTGACACCATTTCACGGCATTTCAGTTATATCAAGGTCGTAATAATTTAATGTATGGAAATGATAAAATGACTATTGAAGATCGTAATATTATTTTTTAAAAGTTATTTTTCTACCATACTTTTGATGCTTAATCCTTTGTAAATAAGCCGTTTAGTTTCCAAAAATGTTAATCATTTATATGTATTTTAAAATAGAGAAATATTTTTCCAGTTAATAAAACAAACTGTCAAGGTTACGTAAATTTTTAGATATATTGAAAAACAACAATTGATATATAAGACAAAAATATTGTAATAACTTTAAAGAAATTAAAATAGCTCATTCATTTCAAAACATAAATGCTTAAGACTTTCCTATATTTATGAAAATATCACAAGTGGATCGTATCAGTTTTCAAACAAAATAATGCATTGTATATCAATATGCATTCAGCTATTCAGATTTACTCCTGTAAAATAGACTCGTAAATATAATTATAGTTCATTTTTACATTGTCCTATAATTTTTAAAACAAAATTTAGTTGCTAAAATTATTTTGCTATATTAATAGATTAAAAAATATATGCTGCATAATAGCTTGCATTGAAAAATAAATTACAATTTTCTTAATAAAAAGTATACATTATATATTAAGTCATGAAAATAATATAATCCATCAATCTTAGTATTAAAAATTATATTCTTAATGTTGCAACGCATTTAATACTTTGGTATTATCCAATAATTTCAAAAGTAAATTATTCTCTTTAAATATTAAAATAGAAACTAAAATGTATATTTTATTATTTAATAAGCCACTTTCATTTCAATAAATTTGTTAATATTCAGATACTTTTAGAGTATACTTACTTTTGCTGAGAAAAAATATAAATATAATTTTTATTTATAAAACTCGAATATAATTGTGACCTTATTTCTTTATAATAAAAAATAAATATCCATTTATTTTCATCACTACATAATTAGAAATCAATTTAAAATTTTAAGGAATAAAGAATTGTGTGTGAATTCCGCAGAAAATAAACTTCTTCTTAGTTTTATATAAACATATATTTATTTTGTGCATACTTTCCTGAATTGTTTTTCTGGCTGTCACTATATACTAGGTATTGCTACTGAACTCTTTAACCATTTTTTTATATCTCAAGAACTTAAATTACAGTTTTATGGTGCAAGAAAAGTCGTAAAAGGTTCTTCTTGTCGCAACGATTTTTTTCATGGTGATTAAATTGCTGTGTTGTGAAGAACTTTGCGCTTTGTAAAGCAACTGCTCCGAGTCGAGAGAGAAAATGTTTCTCGAGAAGGTCTGATTTAATGAAAACTATATTGTTCCCTTAAGATCTATGAATCATTTCAAAGAAAACTTTCATATTTATGTGCTTACATTAATTAGAAGTATTTTAATACAATTTGCTCATACACACACACACACACACACACACACACACACACACACACACACACACACACACACACACACACACACACACACACACACACACACACACACACACACACACACACACACACACACACACACATATATAACCGTTTCAAAAGCGAACTGTATATTGATATTTATTAATCAAATTCGTATGAAAATAGGAGTAGTGTATGGAAACCCTGAAACTACCACGTATATATATATATATATATATATATATATATATATATATATATATATATATATGTGTGTGTGTGTGTGTGTGTGTGCGAGTGTGTGTGTGTGTGCGCGTGTGTGTGTGTTGTGTGTGTTTGTTACAGTGTGTAAAGTTATAACTTTATATCTTGTTATTAATTGTAAATTCAGTATATCATTTAGTTATACAGTAAGTTAGTGTGATTTAAAAAATAAAAATAAAATACCCTTCAGTTATTAGTAACGAAAAGTGTTAATATCAAATTCAAATTAAATTAATGTATATATTCTAAATCTCGAATTTGAATGTATCCCTAAAATACTTTCCTAAAATTTGTATCTTGCACAAAGAATTTATTTGGACACTGAAAATTAAGAAATTAAAAAGATTTTTTTATACCTTTTATAAAAATGAAAACCTTAATATAATTTCAATTATATAGTGAAGGTAAATTTAAAAAAGTAATCAAAGCAGTAATTAGATTTAAGAAATTGACTACTTTTTGTGAAAAATTCCTAAAGTTAAACTTAAATTGTCTCCGAAAAATAATTCAAAAATTAATTTACTTAACGTTTGTGTGTGTGAATCTTGAAAATTATTTTATTTAATATAAATGAAAGATATTTTAGCATTCTTATTGCTTGTAAAGTCATTAACTTTTAAATTCACTGCAATTTACAAACATGAATAATTTATTAAATATTTTTGACTTTTACTTGATGGTTTCTCCTTATAATTTATTTTCTTTCGTATATTATTGAAATCAACAGTAAAACCAAAATAGAAATATTTGATTTGAATAATAAAATAATTTTTTATGAGGCTTTAATATGGTAGCGTGATTTATAATTTTGAAATTTATTTTTGAACGCGAATAATAATTTAGGGTTAATTATGACTTGCAAATCTAAAGATAATCCCTAAAAATCTTTTAATATTTGCAACCACATCAAGAAATCTTAAACAAATCAATTAAGAATTCAATGGGAAATATTAAGGATATGGTATAAAATTAAACGATAATTTTAAACATTCAATGATATATTTCCTCCTTATGATATGCTCTTTTGCTGATATTTATTTAGCATACATTAAATATTCAGTTAATCATAAACTTAGTTTTGACATCTAAATATAAGCCAGCAACATAATAAGTATTAGAAATTATTTTTTAATCTAAAAAATATCTTCTTTTTTTATAACTCTTCCAAATTTTTCATTACATTTAAATATAGTATAACTAAATCGGTTAACTCTATGATTCTAATTTTTAAACGTTCATAAGGATAATGATTGCAAATCTTATCCTTATGCATTGACTGAAATGACAAAACTAATAACATTCATTAAAATATCAAAATATGAAAAAAATTATATAATTGTATTTGTATAAATTTTTGCCTACATAATTTTAGTTTTCATTAAAACATAGCTGAACTGGTGAATAAATAGTTAAAAATCTGGTTTTTGATTTAAAGTTTGTTTGATTTTATTCACATCTGGATCAGTTTGAAAGTAGCAGTTCAAAGTTAAAATTAAATTGTAAGTATAAGTAAATTAGTCCTTGTGTTATAACAAAGCAGAGAATCAACCGTTTCAATCATAAGACGGGATATTTATTAATACTTGCATTACATTATTTTAATATGCTTCAACTATATATACGTAATTTAATTAAAATTACTGTTAAGTGACAAGAATCGGAACCCCTATATGGAATCTCGAAAACAAAGTGAATACTTCGTGAAGAAATATATTGGAAAATTTCATTACGATATTCTTTATTATGTTTGATTATTTAGTTTAATTCTATTTTTATAGTAATATATGGAACTGAATATCATTCTGTTACTCTAAGAATATTATTCTGGATAACTTGAAATTTCTAACCAAGCGAAGAAAATCAAGTCTCCAAAAAATTCCTAAAGAGAGCAAATCTTTGTAAATCATTTTTCTCTTGACCTCCAAAATCTTAAAATTTTACCTTTACCGGGACGCTGAAACACTATCAGGATTTTTATTTTCCTGATTACTGTTTATATATGATTTTCTACAGGCGCGTGGAACCGGTCGGAAATAGATGATCTCAGAACGGTTTTTGGTCAAAGCTGTTTGACATGAAGGACGCATATTTCTGGAAGCGTTCTGTTATTCAGTGTTAGACTTTTTCGTCTGATGTTATAGTTCTTAATTCAAAGTTATATTTTTGATAAAGTCGCATAGGTTAATAAATCAAAGCAGCACTTTTAGCAACTACTAAATAAACCTTAAAAATGAAAACAAATGATGTAAATATAATTTTTAATGAAATATTTGATTGGTACTTTTAAAAGTAATCAAATTTGACAGCAATTTAATTAATAATGTTATAAAGCATATTATGGAGATTTACATTTATATAATAACTTCTTTATAAAGATATAGTGTTAAAATTTTAAATTTATGACTTTAATATTATAATGGTTTATCACAAATTTCATAAAAATATCATCCTTTAAGCAAATAATACAATCTAGTTTAAGGATGTAGTTGGAAATTAAGCTTTCATTTCAATTAAAGAATTCTATTTTTCAATCTTGAAATTATATTATAAAAATTAAAGAAATTCCTTTGAAATCGATGAGAAAATTTCAGTTTTTTACAAATTCTACAGGAAATAACATTCAGAATTCCTTTCTGTGTAAATGAATTCATAAATATTTGGAAAATAATTTTTTCTTAAAATGTGTGTGTGTAAATTGGATTTCTCTTATAAATTCAATTATCAATAGAGGCAACAATCTAAAACTGATCATGGATGTTGGAAAACATTTTAATATTCATTTTATGAGTTACTTTGGTCACAAAAAATTCATATTTAGTATTTGACTTTAATGATGTTTTTGAATTTAAATTTTTGATGACATTTTTAAAAGAATATTTTTTGAGATTATTACAAAACTATTCTTTGTGGTATTGTCTTATTATTCGTAGTAAATTAATAAGAATAATATTTATTCTTGGAAATATAGTAAGTATAGTCTATGTTTGATCATAAAATAATTGGATTTTAAAGATAACACGTTTTAAATTCCTTCCTTTTTTAATTTTTTATTTGATTTTACAGTAGTATCACAGTGAAATTAATTTTATTGCATGATTTTTGCTGCTATTAATTTAATAGGACGTTATCTAAAAATAGCATCGCTTTACAGCCAGGCACAACAAATATTTTTTTGTTTCACAAGTTTTAAAAAATTTAAGTTGTGTGAATCACAATCATTTGAATGCATTTTGATATAAAAATTACTTATTTTAATAATAATCAATACATTTAAAAATTTCAATAAAAAATAAAGAAAAATAATGCACACTAAAAGCAAACTGCCTACCATTGTGCATCTAATCTATTAATTTTTTTAGAAAGAGTTTCAACAAAATGCAAATGTAACAATCTAAACAATGTTTTACAGCAGAAGTTATTTTATCCGAAGAATATCATAGGATAAAATAACTTCTGCTTCTATGATTTAATTTTGAAATTTTTAATGCTTTATCAATAATATAGCTCCTATTTTTTAATTAATAATTATCACTCACACATAATTCAGACTATTGAAAACAAAATATAGCTCTTGTTTTGAAAATTTAATGCATTACTTATTTTGAATATAAAACCTTAAACTCCTATAGTTTATTTTAGTTTTATTTTCATTCAATGGTATTTTATGCTCACTATTAGGATAAAGCCCATTGCTTAGAGTTAATTGCAAACTATTATAGACATCTATGACCGAAGAACAAATCAAGCATATGAAAAATTGAACTGATGCCAACATAATGTTTTGTATAGTTATTTTTAAAATACCTTTACAAATTTTCTGTCTTAATTTCATCCTAAATTATTTTCTTTTAATTATTCTAAATTGAGTTAGTTTAATTGTTAGTTAATGAAACAAGTTTTGATTCAAAAAACTTTCAAAGAACTTGTGCAGCTTTTAGGATGGACTTCAGAGAATTGTTTCATATTCAGTTTTGAAATATGATTAAAAAAAGTAAATTTCCTAGAAATTTTAAAGATGATGAAAGTATTTATATACCTTAGCCAAGCAAAAATTATTTTCCTAAAAATCGATAATGCTAATTACATTAATTATGACAATTTTTTGATATATTCTTTAACTTAAAAATACATTTAATAAAGTGTGAACCATATCACCGGATATTCAACTTCTCAACGATTTAAGTGATGAATAAATTTTATGTAAATTCGTAACTGCTAATGGATGCTAAACATTGAAAACTGTCACAGCTGTCCTCATTTTTATTTCCTTCAAGTGTCAGTAAAATATATTTTAGCTTATATCAAACTAAAAACCTCTTTGCTTTTCAAATTCTTTTAATTTGTTATTTAAGATAAATTTTTTTAATATTTGTTCTTGTGTGCGTGTTCGTTTAATTTAGTGATTAAGTATTGCCAAATACGTGTACGCCATTTATTCGATAGTTTTATAACTAAGCAAGTTGTTTTAATCTTGGTTTATTACCTGGTAAGTAAATACAATTTTCATTATACAACGAATAACAACTGTAATTAAATAAACTAGTGAAAGAATATTTAATTACTTAGATGATTTAAATTTGAAAACGCTAAAAATGTTTGTATTTAGCCGCATTTGAATATTTGAATATCACATTTCTTTAAATTCTGAAATAGAATAACGACAAGACAGTTTAACACATGAATTAAATATAAATTTTTATAAACGATTTACTTCTAAAAATATTACAGATAGAGCTATGTATTGAAATCTCCTTTATACTATTTTATATTTGTAAATATAAAAAATCATAATTATATATAATACATCATAATAAATATTATAAAATATCGAAGACTATAATGCAATATATAATAAATAATATCAATTATATGAATTTAGGTCAAAAATGAAATATTGTGTGCTTTTAAATAAATGTAGTGCGTATCTTATAATATGTGAGCACTTTTGTCACGAAAAGAAAACAGAAAGAAAGAGTAAAAATATATGAGTTATTTGTAAACGATTCGTGATAAATTTTTTGTAAGCAAATATAAAGCATTCACTGTTAATAACAGAAATTTAATAAGAAACTTATGCATTTTTTACATTTGCTTGTTAATGTTTTTGGCTTATTCTTTTATTCTACATTATAGGTAATTTTAGCAGTCATTTATGTGATCCTATATAAATGTTGAATAAATACAATTTAAATAAAAATCGTATATTGCCCAAAATTTATTTCTGGAAGTAATTAAATGAAAGGATTTCTAACATTTCATTAAGTATATTGATTTATTTTTCTATTTTAAGCTAGGTGAAAAGTATTAATTTAAAAAAATTCACTTTTGTGATATTGCAATGTCAAAATGCCTTTTTATTAAGAATATATTTTTATTACTTTCTGTAAAATCTGTTTCCTTTTTCTATTACATTTTTTGTCCCACATCTGGCCAAAAAACATGTTACAACAACTTTTCTTTTTATACATTCTTCTCCACCCCTTTTCTTGACTTGATGCTTGATATTGCTATTAAAACCTCGGGCATACTTTTCATCTCCTCAAGAAACTCAAAAAGGATTCTTAGTATAAAAACCATGAAATCTTCCCTTTGTTGCAGGCAATTTTTCATGGTGATTAAATTGGTTGTGTAGCGAAGTACTTGATATTTTTTGAAAATTGCTGCGAATAAACAAGGCAAAAAAGAGCTTTTGAAACTTTTGTGTGAAAAACAAAATATTGTGGGGATTTCAGGTAAATGAAGTATTTTATTCTGTTTTACATTAATAACATTAATGCTGTATGTCTGCATACACTATTATATATAGGAATACACACTAAGATGTATGTATTTAAAATGATTTTAAGTTTACTAATATGGATCTTAATACCTTATAGCTCTCAGAGTCTTTATTTATATGTCAAGAATATATATTTCAGAATTTAATTATTCATTATAATTATTCATTATAAAAATGAATATTATTATTTGTTTTTTGTAATAAATCCTTAAAACTTTAGTGAATTTTGTGGGATGAACAATTTTAATTTTAAGACATAGTGAAATAAAGAAAATATAATTTTGGAGCATATTTTTCCACCATAACTTGATACTTGAACTTTTAATGAAGAAATATTGCATTACTTTTTTTAACTATTAAACAAATTTCATAATGTAATTTATTAATGCTTGAAATTTTTATTTATAGACCAACAGCTATATATATGAATACATTTCTCAAAATATAAATTAGTGATAGAGCATTTGAACAACAAATTTTCGTACTATATAATTTTTATTCATTTTCGAGAGTTATTTATTTTTTTACAAAAAAAACTTGTTTTTGTAAGTTTATGATTCCACGCTAAAATAAATTGCAAAATATTAGTTATGTTACTTTTCAGCACTATTTTCTGTAAAAGTCTATAGGAAATAAATTACCCTTAAGTAATTAAAATAAAAATTAGTGGTGTTTAAGTTTTTATTTTATTATATTTAAATGAAATAATTACTATTAGGACAAAGAATGTAAATAAACCATTCATATTCATTTTGTTAAAAATAGGTAATTATCAATAGATATATAAAACATTCTATATCTCTAAGACTTTAATATTTTGTAATAAAAAATTTACATCAACTTAAGGTGTATTCATTATTTTGTAAAATTATGTTAATTTTCAACCAGAAAAGAAACACAATTTCTTAAACCCCAATGTTACAGCCTTTACAGTCGGAAGACTTAGTTTCCCAAAAAGGAAGAAACCTATTTTCTTATAAGATCATCTTAGTTGACAAAAATAATATTGTTAATTAGTTAAGAAAGGTCCACCCTTCGAAAATAATTTGATCCCAGTAATTTATTTAAATATATCTTAAAAAGATAGGAATGCTTTCATTTCCTCATATCAATTATTTTGCGTTCATTAAGCACATTCGCTATCTAAAATAAAGATTTACAATCAAAATTGTTTTTATTGTTTTAAGTAACAAATTAATATGATATAATTTTTAAAATAAAAACTTCCATAAGAAGTATAAATTTCTTTTTTTCAAATTTTACTAAAAATTTCATATGGAAAACTTACAGGAAAAACTAACTAACTATGAATGGACTTCTATTTCTGAATTAAATAAAACTGGAATTAAATGAATTGAAATATTTTTAGTAAAAGAAAGAATTAAACAAATTTTAGAGATTTAATAATTTTAGAGAACTGTTCAATACATAATGTAAAAATAAATTAGAATGCATTTCCAATTACAAATAAAGTAACTTATCGGGAAGTAAACAAATCTAAACTCCCTTATTATAAATTGATTTATATTTATAAGTGATGTTTAAATGTCATTTAATCTACATTTTTAAGTGAATTTCTTTAACAAATTTAACTTTATTTCATTAAAATTAATGTTTCTTGTTTGATGTTAATAACTGCTCTCTGTGGATTACATTTAATTCGAAACTGTTGAGAAACATAATTTTTACATGTATGCCTATAGTTTTCAAGATCCTGTTTAATTTTTACTTTACTCATATTTTTATAAATAAATAGATCAAAATATTTAGTAGAGGTTGTTGTTCAAAGTATTTTTAATAAATTAAAAGAGAAACTGCAAATAATTTTTGGAATTAAAACAGTTTTAGATATACTTTTAATAATAAAATTTAAACCATTGAATAACTTTTTATTATTCATGTTATTTGTGATACTTAATTTCTTGAAAATTTTAAATGTAAAATTATTTTAAAATTCTGAGGATCATAACAAATGAATTTAATTACTTGAGAATTCCTTAAAAACTGCATTACCTTATACCACACGTATCAAAGGCATGCGTGTATTACAGAGAAATTATAATGAAAATAATGAAAACATAATGATTCAGTACATAATACAATGTTTGTAGAATTTCAGTGTTGTAAATATAAAATTATATCGAGAAGGAAGCATAATATTTGCGATTTTGCCACCCAATCAGCAAATTAAATTCTAATGAGTTTCTCCACAGAAATATTATGAACGTGAACTAATTGTATTACTAAAGATAGAAATTTTCTATTATCGATTACTCTATACCAATTATGAGGTCACACAGTCGCTTACGATTACAGACAATTAATCAATTGTTAATATACAATTAATTGTAGAGTAATAGACATATCCTGTAGCACAATCTTCCACAATTAAACTCCACTGCCAGATCGAAGATGAAATAAAATATCCAACAATTTATCAATGAGATTTAATAGTATTTTCATTAGTTTCACATTAAGGTTGAATGAAAGTCTTTAACGAAACATGAACGATTAAGTGTCAAAGAATGATGACTTTAAGAAATTATTTTATTAATTTTTGTTCAAAATTATTTTTATAAAAGATTGTTGAATAACTGAAAATCTTCTGATGTTGTGAAGTTTTTAATCATAAATATCTCTGTAATTAATTTTCGTAATCAATTCTAATGCAACAATCATACCAAATGAAAAAAATGAAAATCAAAAAAGAAATTCTGGCTATTCCTCCTTAATTTGATTTTATATAAATTATAATACTTCATGGAGGCA
The DNA here is from genome assembly GCA_037975125.1 of Latrodectus hesperus. Taxonomy (NCBI): domain Eukaryota; kingdom Metazoa; phylum Arthropoda; class Arachnida; order Araneae; family Theridiidae; genus Latrodectus; species Latrodectus hesperus. Next base: position 58,787,496 of record CM075858.1, read on the forward strand.
AAATAAACTACTGATGTGTAAATTAAAAAAAATGAATCTATAATAATATCTATAAACAATAAGAATATATAATTTTCCTTAAATATAAATTATTTAGCTGTTAAAGTATTGATTATGATAATTAGTTATTTATAAAAAAATAATGAATACAATTATTTAACTACTATTTTATAATGTTATCTAAAAATAAAAATAACATTTCATGATAATATTTCATTGAGACGAATACGAAAATTTAACTAAAAGAGTATTTAAAAAATTCTTAATAATTTGTTGAAAACGAAACATTTTACATAATTATTAAGTAGAATTTTATTGCATTGCCATGTATATGAGTCATTTACGTAAAACTAAGAATAATTTCATGCTTATTGCATTTTAATTGATTACGAAGACTGTTTTCGTTGTTGTTTAGTTTAAAAAAAGCTAATCTAAATTAGTCAAATCATATTTATCAATCTTTTTTGAATATATATATATATATATATATATATATATATATATATATATATATATATATATATATATATATATATATATATATATATATATATATATATAATACTGATCTATTTATAAAAACAAAAATGTTGACAATAATGTCTATAATAATGTTTTCCGGAAATTACATAATATATTTTTTAGAAAGAAGAAATATTTTTAAGAAATACTTATATTAGAATAGAAATTATCTTACAGTGTTTCCATGGCTTGAATTATTTCCATTAGGAAAGATGAAATTTTAGGCATTGATTTAAGAATTAAAATATCTCGAAGTCTTGATTTTTGATTTAAAAATTTACTTTTCAATATATATTGAACAAAATAAAATAATTAAAAAATTTTAAATCCTTTAATTTCATAGTAAATATATGTGGATATATATATATATATATATATATATATATATATATATATATATAAATACCATAATACCTATTGTGATGTGTAGAATGGCCGAGAGATTTAACAATCTACATTTGCTGGACAACACATTTATTTAATTACAAATAAATATTTAATATTAACAATAAAACACAAATTAACTCGGAGCCTTCTGCTCCTACCAGAATTACAACCTATCCGGACCTCGCTCCGCCGAAAAACTCTTCTAAAATATAGCAACCTCTCAAAAAGGCTCCAACCACGCCAAGCGCGGTTTATTGATCGCCAAATAGTCGCCAGATACTACACCTCCCCCGCAAGATTGATGTTACATTAATGAATTAATCATCAATCTGAAAACGAATCAAGCGACTATTTGTGATCTACACATATACAACAATTTACACATAATGCACATAAATAGAAATTCACAAATTCCAATTAATATAATGTTCAAAAGAAATACTATACATATACATTACTATTAAAGTAAATAAACAGAAACACATTTGTTTTCATGAACATATTTCATCACATTACAGCAAAAGAAACTAAGAAATATAAACAAATAATAAAGCAACGTTAATACTTTCAATGTTAATTAATTATCTAATAAACAGTAAATATTTCAAACATTTACTTACAAAATTTAAATTTACTAAATATTGCTATTATGCTTCAAATATTACTAATATTTACTTTTACTTACCACTTCACTTCTAATAAACATATAAGATAACCAAAATTTTATACATAGAAAAAAATTATTAAACACAAATAAATGTTCAAGAGTCACTAGTTGGTAATCTAGATAGAGCATCTGCATTAGAAAGATTTCTTCCTGGGCAATGAATGATTTCTATATTGTATTTTTGTAAAGCTAAGGCCCATCGTTGAAGCTTTGATGATTGTGGGGCATTTTTCACAACAAATGATAGAGGATTGTGGTCTGTCACAATCTTTACTGTTGATCCAAAAATCCATGATTCAAACTTCTTTAATGCCCATACTATAGCGTAAGCTTCACGTTCTATAGTAGGCCAATTTTGTTGGGGTTTGGACAATTTCTTGCTTGCATAACACACAGGAAAATGTTTATTTTCTCTCACTTGAGACAGACATGCACCTATTCCAATTTGCGATGCATCAGAGTGAATGATGAAAGGATCCTGTATTGTTGGGGTTATTAACTCTGTTGCTTTCATAAGTTGGTCTTTCAGCTTTTGGAATGATACATTATGTTCTTCTTTCCATTCCAGCACTTCTGGTCGTTTCTTTTTAGTGAGCTCTGTTAAGGGGTAGGCGATTTCAGCATAATTAGGAATGTAATTTCGATAATAGTTGCATAATCCTAACAAGCTCCTAAGATGAGATTTAGTCTTTGGTGTTTCTAATTTCTCAATTGCTTTAATCTTTTCGGGGTCAGGTCTGTGTTTTCCTGATCCAATGATATGTCCTAAATATTTTATTTGTGGTTTTGCAAAAGAACACTTTTTCGAATTGACTGTGAAACCAAGTGATTCCAGTTTTGTAAAAACTTTATGTAAATCTTGGAGATGAGTATCAAAATCTGGTGAAAATATAGCAATATCATCAATATATGCTCTTGCAAATTCTTTAAATTCTTTTAGTGCATTATTCATTACTCTCTGAAATGTTGCAGCAGCATTTCTTAATCCAAATGGCATTACTTTGAATTTATACTGTCCTCGATGAGTTTTAAAAGATGTAAATTCTTTACTCTGTTCTTCCATAGGTATAGCCCAGTATCCTTTGAGTAAATCTAATGTTGTAATAACGTTTGCTTTCCCAATACTGTACATCAAGTCAATTGCATTTTCCATAGGAAAATCATCTGGTTTGGTTGCAGCATTCAAAGATCTATAGTCCACACACAATCGAATATTGCCATCCTTCTTGCTTACACACACTACAGGGTGAGCTATCTCAGCATTGCTTTCTTCTATCAGTCCTGACATCATTAAATCTTCTATTTCTTTATCAACCTTTTCTTTCAAGGCTTCAGGAATTCTATAGATGTACGGTTTCTTCCTCTCTAAATTTGGTACTAATCTTATCTTGTGTGGTTCTACTTTTGCTATTTTTAATTTTCCAGTAAATAGTCCTTCATGTTGCTTGATAAGAGAAATTAATTTCTTCCTCTGTAATGAACTTAAATTTTCAAAATTCAGATTTTCTCCTACTTCTAAGATTTGTAATGGATTTGGGAATTCTTTACCTGGCAAAGTTATAATTTCCCCAAATTCTTCTTCATTTTCAAATATTACTCCAACTGCATTAACATTAGCTTGAAATTTTCTTATCTTATTTGAATGGACATGTTTAATCTTTCCATCTGGTAATCTCACTTTGTAAGAATGAGGTGGACAGTGGTTTATAATCTCTCCTGGACCTGTCCAACGGGCATAGAGTTTGTTGTTTGAATCTGGAATAAGTAAATAAACCTTTTCTCCTATTTTAAAATTTTTCATCACTGACCTTCGGTTAAAGTATTCAGCATATTTCTGTTGTTTGTCATTTGCAATCAAGTTGGCTTGCTCTGCAGCTTGCTCTAACCTTATTTTTAATTCTTGAAGATAATCAACAGCAGATTCACTTAGATTATTTGGAATGGGAATCTCTCCAGACCATGATGACTTCAGCACTGCTAGAGGACCTCTTGGTTGTCTTCCATACATAAGTTGAAAAGGTGAAACACCAGTAGTACAGTTTGGAACTTCTCTGTAGGCAAAAAGTAAATACGGTATATGTTTATCCCAGTTGTGAGGATCAGTTCGAATGATGTGATGCAGCATTTGTTTAAGTACTTTATTCCATCGTTCTACTAATCCATTCGAAGCACTATAAGCAGGAGTGGAGAATCTGGGATGAGAACCAAGTCTTTTCTCAAATTCTTGAGTTAATTTAGAAATGAAATTTTTCCCATTGTCACTAGCAATTACATGAGGTATACCTGTCCTCATGAATATTTCTAAGAGTGCTTCGCAGGTGGCTTTGGCTGTCAAACTTCTTAATGGTATTGCTTCAGGCCAACGGCTATGTTGATCCACTAAGCATAGTACATATTTATGTTTCCTTGCAGATGGAGGGTCAATGGGGCCAATTATATCAATATTTACAATTTCAAATGGTAGTTCTGGCCTTCTGACAGGAGTTATTGGAATTTTATCAGTTCTCTTCTCAGGACTTCTCAGCTGACAGTTCTTACATGATTTGCAAAAAGATTCTACATCTGTTGATAAATTGGGCCAATAAAATGAATATCTTATCCTTTCCTTTGTTTTCTTTATTCCCAAATGTGCTCCAAAGATTGAGTTATGCGATAATTCAAGAACCTTTTGTCTTCTATTAAGAGGTAATACTAATTGAAAAACATTCTGTCCCAATATTTTTTCTTGATGGTGTAACAAATCATCAATAAATAAATAATTTCCCTTTTTCTTCTTTCCATAATTCCAAGCTTCTTTTAAGGTTAGGCAACTCTTTTGCTCCACCCGGAGTTTCTGCGCTTCCGATAGAACGGTTGTCTGGTCGCACCTCTCCGCAGAGTGAGAGTCGGCGCCCGCTGTCTCCCTTCCTCCCTCCTCTTCGTTTTTCGCCTCAGGCAATTCTAAAGGGGGGATTCTCCTTCCGTAGCTGTTTTTGTTTCGGTGGCTAAACTGAGCAAATTTTCTCCTTCGGAACGTCCGATGTCTCCTGAAGAATTGTCATTGGAACAGTTTTCTTTTGACAGATCGGCTGTTGAATTAATTAATAATTCATATGTTTCTGGAGTTATTAAACAAGGCACATTTAATTTATCCGTTACTGCAATTAAAGTATCTACACAATTAAATAAATTATTTCCAGAGTTCTTATAGTAAATAGGCTTACGACAAACTTTCGCTTCAATTGGGTTTCCAAATGCAGGTGTTAATATAACTTTCCCTCCTTCTCGATCTTCTAAATCTGGAATTAGTGATGAGTGAACTATGCAGATTTGAGTTCCAGAATCTATAATAGCTTCCGTTTTTAGAGAGTTAATGAAAACATCAATTTTCTGTAATGGTTGAATAATAGTTTCTTTCGATTCAGTTCGTATGTGAGTCGAGTCAACTTTAGCTACTACAGCATCTTCTTTCGATATTCTATTTGTATTCCTCGGAGTTGTAGAATACACCTTATCATTCTTTTTAATATATCCATTTCCGTTCCTCTTTTCTGAGCACTCTCTTGCAAGGTGTTGATAACTACCGCAAATATAGCATTCCTTACGTTTTGGGGTAAAACTTTGTTTCGTGTATTCTCTTCTTTTGGGTGGTGGAATATATTTATCTTGCACATATGTTGAATCCGTAAACTTTGGATATTTCATTTCATTTCGAATTTCGTCAAATGATTTTCTTCTTGCTTCAAAATAAATATCACATTCTCTAGCTAGTTCTTGTGGTTTCAACCATTGATTTCCTTGGCGTATAGCGATGTGCGAAGCTGTTTCTCCATCTAACGTTTGGAACAGTTTATCGGATATGATTAATTCTTTTAATGTTTCAAAATCAGTTACTGCTCTTGACTTACAATAATAGTCCCATGTCGATGTTAATCGTGAAGCAAATTGAATATGTGATTCTCCAGAATAACGTTTTGCTTTTCTAAAATTTTCTAGGCATGCTTGAGGAGTAGGTTGATATTCTTTTAGAATTAAAGTTTTTACTTTTTCATAATCCTGCAAATCGTCTTCTTTAATGTAGACAAGAACGTTTGCCGCTTTCTCTCCGATTAATTTCAATAATATTTCTGACTTAAATTCTTCCGGAACTTTCTTGTGTTTAAATGCTCTTTCTATGGAATCGAAAAATATATTCCAAGATTCTGCTCTTTTCGGTACTGGTATCGTTAGCGTTTCTACTCCCTTGATCAGCTTGTCGAGTGAAATTTCGAATTCGCCTCCGGTGTTCGAAATTGAAAATGGCGTCGGACTACTGCTCGCTATGTTCTGCGTAGCTCGGATTTTTGCTAATTCTAATTCGTGTTCTCTTAATCTTTCTTCTTCAGCTTGTGTTCGTTCGAACTCTTCTTTACTTTTCCTATTCTCTATAGTAGAAATCAAAATTTCTTTTACGAAGTCAGCATCTTCGGCATATTCTTTACTGTTCAGAAGTTTGTGTTTCAGTTCGGCTAATTTCAAATCAAAAGTTGCTTCTTCACCAATTTCCAGCAAGACTGTTACCAAGTCTTCCTTTTTCACGTTTTTGAACATTTTCTTCTGTTTCTATCACTTTAGAATTCCGTTGATAGTTTTATTCTTTCTTCTGAAATTCGAATTTTCCAAGTTAAGCCATTTCGTATTTCTCAGCTCTGGTTCTCGAAATGGAGCGTGTTGTGATGTGTAGAATGGCCGAGAGATTTAACAATCTACATTTTCTGGACAACACATTTATTTAATTACAAATAAATATTTAATATTAACAATAAAACACAAATTAACTCGGAGCCTTCTGCTCCTACCAGAATTACAACCTATCCGGACCTCGCTCCGCCGAAAAACTCTTCTAAAATATAGCAACCTCTCAAAAGGCTCCAACCACGCCAAGCGCGGTTTATTGATCGCCAAATAGTCGCCAGATACTACACCTATTTAGTAGCTTTGAATGCTTTATCTATTTTTCTTCTTCATCCCGAATTAATCTAAGAATAAATAATGCAGGATACTACTTAAAACTAATCGTCTTGATAATTCCGAGCATTTCTCGTGTTGGAATTATTTTAGTTAACTTTCTCTTGCAATAGTTTTGGCGCAACAACGCAACAAGTCTTTTTTTGGACCTTGCGCCATGAAACCCAACCAACAGTTGCAATAGTTTTCGAGCCATTTTCTACACAATTTTCGTAATTAATAATTGAAATTTTTTTATTAATTAAAATTTTTCTGATACATTTTTAGTATTTTGTAAGAGATGCGTTATTAACATTATTTAGTATAATTATGAATTTATATTACATTAAATATGTGGAGGCATTTAAATGCACACTAAGCAATTTATCCATAAATTATTGCTTTCACTTTAATAATTCTTAAAAAGTATTTGCTTTTTTATGACATCAGTAGGAGTGAGTTAAATTTTATTTTCAATAATTGAGAATAAATAAAATTTTTAGGTGAGTAATAACTCGATTAAATTATTTTGAAACTTATAGTTTCTACTTAATTTAGTTCGGCATAATAAAATTTTTCTTGTGGTGTCTCACACAATTAATCCAAATTGCAAGTGCAAACTGGTTGCATCAAGCCTAGAATAAGTTCAAATATACACATTCTTGTGAAACAAAAATAATTTTTGAAAATCAGAAAAGCAACCTAACCAAAAAGAAACTAAAATGAAAACCTAAATGAAGAAATAGTTAGAGACATTAAGTCTTTAGGCTGATGTTTTCTTCAAGTTTATTCAAAGATAGTAAAGCAGCACACAATACCAACCCGCTCTTCAACAATTTCATTTTATCACCTACTGATGACACAATTTGAAATTATGTCATTAATTATCATCTAAGCTAGTTATAAAATTGAGAAGGAATGCAGGCTAGAGTTCAAAGTTACAAAAATCCTGTAGACCTACTTCTAACACAATTAAAGATAGAGGTTAATGAGAGCATTGTGACTTAACCTGTAACAGTAATTGAACTGTTATAAATTGAGATGACTAATTTAAGAACTATTATATTTTCTTACATGCATTCATAGCAATTTTTTACAAAGTTAACCAATAAACGAACCAATAGTTAATTTGTATCTAGTCTTCACATGTCGCACTTACTTTATCTGCAATACAACTACTGTAAGGAAATGGTTTGGTTTATTTTTCAATCAAAGTTCATATTTTGTACACAAAAATTATGTGATAAGTCTTCATCATGTGATTTTACTAGTTTCAAAAATATTTACTGGATACCTAATCAAATTAAACGACGGTTTTCCATGGTGGGATTGATGATACATTTCTCAACCATTAATCAGGATTTCATAGAGGAGTTGTCTGTTATTGGACATTTTACGTACATTCCGCAAAACAGGGTTAAGATATATCCCTTCGAAGTCACTCTGTTAGAATAAGAGTTATTTTACTGCAAGAGAAAATAGGCATCCGTGTTCTTTTAAATGTATATTATAAAATAAATTGCTTTGAACTATGCTTAGTGAGTAATTTCTTCCTGTAGAATCCATAGGCCATTCAGAATGCATCATGAATATGAGTATTAATAAAAGTACTCAACTATAGAATTTAAGTTTAAAAATGCAAGGATTTTAAGAAAAAATTATTTTAATTACAAGATTATCATGTTAAAATTATATGATTATTATGTAATTTTTTAACAAGAATCAATTCCAACTCTAAAAACGAATTCCCTTACAATAGAGTTTTTCACAGAGATGAAAATTTGGAATGCATTTTGCGAATTTTAAATAAATTCTGACAAAAAAATGTTATTAAAAATAAAAATACATAAATTTTTGCTTTAAGGAAATCTTGTGAATATTTATATAAATGCATTGGAAGTTTTTTAATTTTACATTTCATTATATGTTATGTATTAAACTGCGAAAATTTACCTTTAATAATGAAAAAATAAATCTGTCCATTATCATGGTTTTAGAATTTTATTTTGCCCATATTTATGTCTGCGAAGTAATAATTTGATATGTTGCTTGCAAAAATTTATTTTTTCAAGTTACACACCTTCCTTACTTTACATAATCTAATATTAAATATTTTAATTATTCTCTCAGATATATTAATGAATTAATTTTTTTATAAATGTGAATCCTTTTTTTATTTCTTTCTTAATTTGTATAATATAATTTAGGTCATTCTTCATTTAAAACACAATGGTTGATGAATTCATATTTTATGTGAGATTAAAAACAGATTTATAATTTTCCAATCAATTTCAATGATAATTTATGTGAAAGTTTATTTTCCATTAGAGTTCATTCTAGAAAGAATAAAGCATTAATAATGTAAACGAAGTTAAGATCCAAGTAGATTTTTTATCTCTAAATCATCAGCTATATTAAAATTATTGATAATAAAATGAGTTGATTTTGTTTTTCATATCGTTAAATATATGTAATCTGTAACGAATTTCAGTTCTTTTAGACAATATTGTAAAATAAGAGCGGGATATGTAGATACTAACGATGCACATTTATTTTTAGTCACATAAGAATTGTTTAAAATTGGTAGAATATTCCTTTCATTTTAGAGTAAATAACAATAACATTGCATCATGTAAGTAATGCATATCTGTGTATCATGCAAATATAAAACTATTTGCGTACAAAAGATTTTTTCAATCACACTTACTTTTTTTAACTCCTTGAAAATAAAACATTCCTATTAATTTGAAAATTCAAAATAATGGATTTTGTTTAAATTCATATTTTCTTACTTGACATAACAATATAACTTTCAAAGTACAAAATTATATGAAAGAAAGTTTTTCATTTTTAAAATTCAGTAAAAAATAAAATTCCTAGAAATCATGAAAAGTTAATTTTTCAAAAAGTTATATTCTCTAAACCATACTGAAACTTTTTACCTGGAATGATTAATATGAGCCTGCACATGTAACATTGAAACCAAAGCAAAACTAAAAAATATTATTTCACTCTAAGTTTAGAAGTATGAAAGAAAAACTGTAACTATAAATGTCTAGTGATTTATTAAAAAATGTTTTTTTCTTTAAAATATAACAAATACTAACATGAAAATAAGAAGAGCCATTATCATTAATCACTGGAAAAACATTAAAATAAAATTTATCCACATGCCTTTCATATATTTTTTTTTTCAAAAATATAGTTTTCTTTGAAGTTGAAAAGTTATAAAAAGCAATTCACGAAGTGAAAAATAATAAACATAATTGAGTTTTAGGAGATGTATTAAATATTTTATGAATACTGAATGCTTGGAGGAACTCTATAATAAGAAAACGAAATGCTCAAAAAAAAGTTTAGATTTAAAAATTATTATTTTGTGAAAAACAATTATTCTCCTTTAATTGTTTAATTGTCAAACAAATAAAGTATTTATCATTAATAAATTAAGTAATCATTATAATATATTAAAGATGGTGAATTATTTATTAATATGCTACATTTGAAATTTATTTCATAAAACATTGTTAAAAGTATATATATATATATATATATATATATATATATATATATATATATTAATATAAAGCAAGAAAATATATATAAATATAAAGTAATAAAAACAATACTGAAAATATAATGTAATAAAATAGGAACTACAATATACACATTATAGGAAATCTAGCCAACGCAAAAGCAGCTAAAGAAAAATTTGCCTACATAAATGAGATAAAACATGTAAAATGTTTAAACCAGAAATGTAAAATAGGAAAAATGCTAAAATATATGATGCAAATGACAAAAAGAAGACATAGGGACTACGTCTTCATCAGGAGGGAGATGGCCAGCTATGCAAAATAAACACTCTTTTCTGATATGCTCGAAGGACAAATGTCTAAATATCTTCGAGCAATTCCCCCGAAGAGTGTTCGTATTAAAAGAACTTAGTTAAAAAAATTAGAATAAATATATATGCAGAAAAGTAAAAATACTCACAATAAATGAAACATAAGTACAGTAGAAAAAATAAATACTATAGAAAAATACATGCAGAAAATACAGAAAAATACACACAGTAGAAAAATACATAATACAAATGTCAGCAAATCAAATTGAATTTATATCTGAAAATAGTAGGAGTGTTGCCAAACGTAAATTTGAAATTAGAATAAAGAAATATTGCCAGAAGTAATTAAATTCAAAAAGTTAATGTGGCTTAGAAACATGTAATAAATATTTAAATTAAAATGTGTTAAAGGGGATTTAAGTTTAAGTTATGTATAAACTAAAATGTATAAATGTAGGTGTTTTCAGGATTCTTGTATGAACTTCAATGCTTAGGTGGCCCTTCTGTAGTTATAAGAACTACGTATTACTTCAATCTTACAAGCGATTCCCTACTTCCTACATATTTTAAAATAAAATTAATTGTAATATTATTATTTTTAGGTGAGCTATTAGGCATTTAATTTGATTTTTAGTAGATTCATAATTGTTACAGATATTATAAGTACGATTAAGTTTATCATATATATATATATATATATATATATATATATATATATATATATATATATATATATATATATATATATATATATATATATATATATATATATATATATATATATATATATATATATATATATATATATATAATTCAGTGCACCAGCACATGAATGTCCAACATAACATTTTACTGACAGCTGATAGAGCGGTGAGTTGATACTCTCACGCCTACAAACTATTTTACCAAATCTGCAATCCACTCCTACACACTGTCGAGTCAGATTGCAGTGGTGCTTGGTTCAATCAGATCTGAATGTATCTGAAAAGTGGTGTGTAGTCTTTAGCGACGAATATCTCTGGCATTTGTGTCCTGAAGATTATTGAAGACGGGTCGGGAAACACCAAGGGTAGTGTGCCGATCTTGAGTTCACAATTACAAGGTACACAGAACCTTAATCAGGAGTTATAATCTAGGGTGCTATTTTCCTTGATAGCTGAATCTCTTTGATCGTCATTAGATGCACATTGCACACTTTAGCAGCAGTATGTCTGACTGAAACTCTGAGATTTTTTCTAAAATTCCTTTTACAAAATTCTACCCTTATTTTCCAAAATGATATTTCTAGAACACATACGGCACATGAACAGTCTGATAGCTTATTAAATACTTTCTTGGCCAACCAGATTGTCTGGGATATGATGAGAAGGCGACTGTATCTTTTTCGGAATGTTGATGAAACAGCTTGAAAATTGAGCCAATTTAGCAAGGAATTTAGCTATGCCACACCATGTGGCAGTTTGCATACAGGCTAGAGGTGAATGAATACTTCATTGAATTCGTTATTTTGTAAATTTGTAACTATGTGTAACTCTGAAGTAAATTGTTCAATTGTTCTGAAATTTTAATCATGTTACATTCTAACTACCAATTTTTGTTTCCCTCGGACAATTTCTTCTTGGTACGTCGAACATTTTGTTGTTGAGTGCATTCTAGATTACATTATTATAAATAAAATCTTTCTTATTATATTCATTAGGATAGATGATTAAAAATATATTATGCTAAGAGTACTTTTCAAAATTGAATAACTAGCTATTTTCTCTTTTTTATTTGTATTTCCTTGATTATGACGAAATCACTATGCTTTTCTAGTCACATTTCTTTTCTTAAATATATAAAAAGTAATTTACATCAAAGCATCTCATAAGCGCTTTCTACTGATAAAGGCATAGTTAAGAATGTTTAAAACGAAACCATTTCTCGATTTTTAATTACTTATTTATCTGTAAAGAATAACTATTTATACATATTTAATGTTATTTTATTTGAACCATTTAGAAAATAACAATTGTGAGAATGATAGGCAGAAATTTTAAATAACTTATGTGGTTGCAGAAGGTAATGCCTGATTTTGTAAAAAAGTGAAAAAACTAGTAAACTTTGAAATATTGTATAGGTCATTCTCTTCTATTATTTTTATGGATCAATTAAATTATAAGGCACGCGTGTAAGTATTTTTTAAATCAAAACATTTAAATTAGCAAATTTTAATAAACACTAATTTTTTTATTTTTAAGCCACTTTCTTCTTTATATAATATTTTAATTAATAAAAAAATATTAGAGAGGAAAGAGTTTTTTTAAATAAAAAAACTTAAATATTTGATAATTGTTAAAGTTTATTTTAGCTCATATTTTAGAGTAGTAAGTAAAATTTCGCTTAAAATATTGAATTGCTTAAACAAATATTTTGATATTTAAAATATTTTTTTTATCTTCCCACAATTTGACTGACAAATTATTAGAAATTTTTTAATTTATTTTTAGTTATTTGCTATTTTATACTTTTTATGTAATGTATATATCAAGTCTAATTTTTTTATTGAATAATTTACAAAAATGATTTATCTTAATATATTATCACTTAATAGTTAATCCAAGCCTAATTATTTCCAAAATAGTTTTTTTTAGCTTTCTTGATTGTAACTTAGAAAAATAACTTCCGTGAGAACAATTTATCTTTATTAAGAAAAGTACAGAATAAAAATGCATTAACTTGACTAACAAAGTATTTTCTTTCTGCGCATAATAAAAATTTTCTTCTTTTGCTTTTGCAGCATCTCTACAGTAGTTTCTTCATAGAACAATTTTTCTTCTTAACTTGATGCAAATGTTTCCCTTATTACATCCCCTCATCGTTTGGAGCCGAGTTGGTGCATGATATTGCCATTAAACACTTCAACATTATCTTCTTTTCCTGAAGATTCTTAAGTATCACTTTTATGGAATGGGAAAACTCGTAAAAACGTGCCCCTGTTGCCACTATTTTTCATGGTGACTAAATTGCTGGTGTTGCGGGAAATTTGGTGTTTCGTGAAATTACTTCTGAAAGATATCCTAGTTGATATTTCTTTTTTATACTAGTTAGAAGTTTATGACGTAACATGTATCTTTTCCCAAAATGTATCTTTGAGTAAAATGTACTTTACGTATAAAAAATGAATATAGGATTTATTTTTAATACACAAACCAGTCCTTTTGATAACTTATTAATATTCAGTCTCAAAGTGTTTTCTAATCCGTGAATTAAAATTTACATGAACACATATGAATGGTTTAAAGACAGAAATACTTCCTACACAATTGTAATAATGCAACTTTATTTAGTGTAAGTTTATTGCAGATAATTTTTAACAAATGATAATCAAAAACTGATGAAGATAATTTTAAAAACGTTATAAAATAACTTACGAAGATTTCGAAGATTCTTTACGAAGATTCAAAGAGGATTTCTTTTTAAAAATTATCATAAGATAACTAAGCTCACCCAGAAGTTTTGATATTTGTTTGATTTCTTAAAATTAAAGTTTAGTAACAGCGTTTCAAAAATTCCATGAATATATATCAAATAAATTAATCGAGAAAATTTATTATATGTTTAATATAATTTGAGTTTTTGTAGTTATTATTATAGAACAAAAATATCTCATAAGTTTCCAAAATAATCAAGAGTTACAAGACATTCATTATCTTTCAGATTTAGATTGGATTATTTTCTTAATTTTTGAATTTCCCATGAATTTAAACCGGCATTGATAACATATTTTGTCTTGTCTCTACCAGGTTTGCACAGAGCACTGCCGAGTGACATCAAGTAATATGGTGGCAACCCTACAGTTAATTATTAATTAACATTTGATTAATTGTTTCTAAACACCAGTGTTTGACCACGCATATCTAGGCGAAAGAGGATGCCAAGTTAAAGGATTAGAATCACTATAATACCATAATTATTATACACAGATAATGTTGCTATGCAGAAATATATTAAGAAAGGGGAGTAAAATTTTAATTTCTTCAAAATAAATTAAAAAATAATAACAAAGTTATTATTTTTAAATTTATTTTAAAGTTATTGCTTCAAGTTCATGAATTTAAAATTTCTCTTATCAATATTATATTTTAACGGAATTTATCGTAAATTTTAAAATCCATAATATTAATTACTGTATACATAGAATATAATGTCAAAAAAATTAGATTTGAGCACTTTTCTTGTATATTGCGAGTATATCTGCTTGAAACTTTATTTGAAATAAGATTTCTAAAATTTACTCATAAATATTGTTATATTCATCCTTCAAGATACTTTATATTTTTTCCAAGAAATATTGTTGTCTATTATTTGTAAATTCACCTATTGCTCATAAAATATCATACCCAGAAGAAATATAGTTTTCAATTATGAGGGTGACAGTGTTTTCATTCTAAATGTTTAATATTGAAAAGTAAATGACACTTATTATATGCAGAAAGCGTATATAAATCACTTTTATAACAACATCTTACTTACATAATTACATATCAGAATAATGATGTAAGGACTACCATACTCGAGTTGTCAGCACTCGTTAGCTGATGACTTCTTGCAAAATCAAAGGAGCATCTTGAATTTCGGAAAGAGACAAGTGATACCATGTTAAGTATATTACTCTAAATATTCTTTCTTTTAGAAGATGTACTAAAGAGCCTAATAAATTTTACTTTATGTTCATTAAAGGTTATTCAGTATTTAATATTTATGTGGACTACATATCAGCAAAAGTAAAAAAAAAAAACATGAATTAGTTCTAAAAATTAGAGATAAATAAATAAGTTTTTTTTATATGTAGTTTCTTGTAATAATTTGTTTGACTTTCGAAGAGACAACTTTATTTATGTGAGAAAATTGTGACTCTGCTTATATAATATGATGATGATGATATATATATATATATATTTGGTCTTAATGTAATACATTTTTGTCATATCTGTTGTGAAATTAGGAAATTTTTGAAAAGTTCCGAGGAAACCTAGATTCGTTTTTATTAATAATTGAATGACAGAGATAAATTAAAAACAAAAATACAATAAAACTTAATAATTTATTTTAGCAGCTTAATGACAAGAGAAATTTACATTTACAATCAAATCATTCTTTATTAAATGATTGAGAAAATTCTAACTTTCTACTTCTTTTATGATATTTACACAATAATCAATCATAACTGAGTGTGACCAGACGGAAAAGGAACGAGAGATCAGACTCACCCCTTTTAGAAGTAGTATTGTGGTGTCTCATATTGTCAATGACTTCGCCGCTCTCCGCAGTCGATGATTCTCTTTTCTCATCCACTTTTCTACCTCTACTCGGCATCTTCGCTTTGCATTTCCATCCGCTGATATCTCCACATCTCACTTGGCTTACTGCTCAGCATCTCGCTTGGCTTGCTCATTCCTCATGAGCTTTCTCCTTTCTCTCTGTTATCTCTTTTCAGACTTTGTTGTCTCTTCTTATCCTCATCTATTTGTCGGACATCTGCAGCTCCATTCAGGAAAGTCAAGTCAGGACAGTTATACTCTGTTTACAAATAACATCTTTTCAGATTCTCATTATGCTCAATGATGATCCAGTCTTCGATCGTGAACTCCTTTTTTCTGTCGGGCTTCTCTGTGAGAGTGACTTCTGTGTGTCTTCTCCATTTTTAAATGCAGTTTTTAACTTTTCACGATTCTCGTCTGAGCTCCTTCTCTTTACACCATAGTTTTTCCAAAGTTTAATAGTACCTCCTATACTTCTATGGGATAGGTCAGAAATCTCTCCCCCTCAATCCCGACTTGTCAGATTTACATAAAAAACATATCATAAAACATAAACTTTCCTTGCAATTTTTTCAAGAACACCCATCCATTGCGAAAGGAAAAATTCCTTCTTTTATTGCACTTGTCTCATTGTGCCAATTTTTATTCCTTTCCTTTATATTATAACAGCTTAGTTTGAAAGGAAAAGAGGAAACTCTTAAATTTAAAGTGCAATAAAAATATACACATCTATTTTCTCAAGGTTTGGTTATGTCGTTTTTCACTACGACAATATCTATTTCTTCTTAATTAATTGCGATTGCGATTTTTAATCTTTCCATGAATATTATAAATGTGTAACACACACACATTTTAATGAGATTTTTAGCTTAGTATTTTTTCTTAATAAAATCTATTTGTTTATTTGTACACTTTATCTTATCTTAAAGATTTCGAAAACAATAAAAAACATATTAATTATGGTATAGAAGTAAGGTATATAAAATTTCATCAAATCTTTTGAGAATAGAATGAATTATTAAAATGCACATAAAAATATTTTCTTCCAAAAAGGTTTTAATACTTTGCAATTCTTTTCAAAGAATCCGTTCTTTTCAATGAATTATGGTCAATATTGATTATAAGTCAAAAGATTATTTTTTTATGAATTAATTTATGATCTTGTAACTATTTAATTTTTCTTTCCTAAAATGTCGAATAATGTTCTATATACTAAAAGGAGGTGTCATCAGGACGAAAATAAAAAGAACCAATGGTACCTAATGCAATATCCAAATCACACATAAAAAATATATTTTATTCTGCTTCTGTTTTAAAAATTCTTAAGCATAAGGAGAAACTAGATGTTAATTAGCAAAAACAAAACATCTCTTGATAAATGTTTTAATGTGGTTTTATATTTAGCCATTTTAAATAGCATAAGAATGCTAAGTGGTATATTAACTCAAAATCATGTGAATAATGAATGCTGATTTTAATTAATTAATTTGTATAAATAAGCATTTGTTAATTTTAAATAATTACAGAGTAATTTTTATCACGTGATATCAGATGTTAAAAATAAAATTTTTATTAATTATTTGTTAAGTTTGTGTGATGGTCCTTGTGAAGTAACTGACATTCTTATATATCTGCAGATATTTTTATGTAAAAGAAAAGAAGTGAAATAAATTAAAGTTTTTGTTTAAAATCGTACTTCCTCCTTCGATTTTCAAATTTGCTTAGTCTGATTTCGTTTTAATATTTTAAATTCTCAGTTTAGTTATATATAATATACAAGAATTTCTCTTGCAAAATTAAAAATAACAAGTTATGAAAGAACGCTATAAATGTTATCCAAAAACAAACAAATATAAATGTAACTAGGCGGGTAGTAATATATTAGTGAATATGTGACTTTCACTTCTATTGCTTGCTTAGTTGACACTAGATTATTTGTATTGTAAATTTACTTTTTTTAAAGAATAGATATCGAAAGATACATTTCACAATTTATTGTCATTTTCTATCTCTTATGCTTGATTGATAAGAAGAAAAAATCGGATATTTATAAAAATTACACACAATTTTTAAAACATAGAATTTTCTAGTTTAGGTGTATTCCTTAATTTTCTGTGTGTACTCTTTATACATAATTTTTTTCTCAATTTAAAATTATAGGGACGTAAGAAAATGGAAATTAGAGAATATTACAAAACAAAACATTTATTACAACATTAAACATGATTAAAACAGTTACTAAAGAAAATATATAATAACATAACAAACTAGTTTATATTACCAGAACGGTACAATATATAAGCAAAGTTATTTATGAACCAGATGGATCGACTTTCAATCCTCACGTCTCTTCTCTTCTATCTCTCTTCTTTTTTCTTAATGGATATTGAATATTCTGTAAATTCACTCCATTGGTCAGTAACACCATCGCTTGTTGATAGAGTTAATATAGATGTGTTACAAAATCAAATAAATAAATACATTTTTAGAATAATGGAATGTTTAATAAAGATTGTATCCCAGAAGTTTTTAATTCAATACCTATGATTGCTGTTAAAGTATTCATAAATATTTCTGTACAGTATTCAATAATTTTCTAAAATTAAGTTACTTTTTAGCCCATAAATATTAAAAAAATATTTAATCATATTCAGATACTTATATTTTGAAATTCACAAAATGGTACACTTAAAAATAAGTAAAAAAACTATAGTTGTATATATATATATATATATATATATATATATATATATATATATATACATATATATATATATATATATATATATATATATATATATATATATATATATATATATATATGTATATATATATATATATATGTATATATATATATATATATATATATATATATATATATATATATATATATATATATATATATATATATATATATATATATATATATATATATATATATATATATATATATATATATATATATATATATATATATATATATATATATATATATATATATATATATATATATATATATATATATATATATATATATATATATATATATATATATATATATATATATATATATAAACAACACAATTTTAGTTACAATTTTAATCACGTTATGGTTAATTTTGTTTTGCTTATAAATTTGTCAAAAATGATTATAATATAGTTTGACATGAAATGGTTTCTTGATATTTTCTACAACTAAAAATATTTCATTTTGTTACATAACAATAAATATATTCGTTTTTTCAACTCATAATATGTTATGTTAATTTAATAATAAGTTTGAGAATATTTTTAACTGTATGATCTGATTTTACCATACATATATACATAACACATGCTTTATGGCAGACAATTGTAATTTTAATCTAAATGGATAAGAAGTTACATTTTTATTAATTGATATATTAAATATTATACCTCCAAAACTTCCATACTTCTCCTGAACAGCTTTTAAGCATTACTTAAAAGATTTAGAAAAACATCTTACATTTCCATTTCCAGTATCACAGATTATTATATAGGAATATAAGCTTATTTTCTATTCTGATGTTCTAAAAAACATGAAGCCTTAGAAATGTCAACGCAATATCCAGCTGCATTGAGAAAAATAACTCATATTTAAAATAATATATCCCTGAAAGTACCATCTTAGGGAAATCGCCTAAGAAGATGAAAACACTACGGGAACTTTAAATTTTGCTTGTTCAAAATTTCTTTCGAGTGAGTTCCTGCTTAAAATATCTCCAAGATTTTTCTCTGCTGTCCGAGCAACCGTTGCCACTTCAGCAACAGAAAATGCCGACCACGCAGAAGTCGCATAAATCTAGCGAGAAAAGGAACATTTTATCGTCTGCCGACCACATAAGCGGATTACTGGAAGAAAGATGTCGAAGCTTTGGTCGCGTTCGGAGACCTAATCTGGTCAGATTATTTTAGTCGAAGCGAGAGGCAAGAGAAAGGAAATGGCGAAGAAAAATATTTTGGTTGAGGAAAGAAACTGTAGAGTGGTGTACAAGAATTACAGCCGATCGAGCAGAAATTTTCCTATATTCGTCGAGGAAAAGTATTTGAGATGTCACTGGAAACCGTTTTGTGAAGTATCATGATGTTTATTTTTTAAGATTCTCTGTTGTTTTCGTTTTCTCACATTTGTTGTTTTCTTTTCGGCTTTTAGAGTTGTCTTCTTTAGTTTGAAAAAAGTAATATCAAACACTATGAACTATGCAATGAATTCAGAAATGATTAGTAGTTTATGAATGGAAATGTTATTGTTATATTATGTAAATCGCAAAAGAATGAGTTCAAAAATTGTTTTTCCGTAAAATATAAAATATTTATTTTAATTAATTTATAATTTAATGTAAAATATAAAATATAGTTCACATAAAAGGCTTTTTTATAAACAATACTTTTTGTATCATTTAAAATTTCATCTTTAATCACATTTAATGTTTTAATGAGTTTAGTTTTCAACTTCCAAATTATTAACTGTAGCTAAATTTGAATAGTTATTAGTGTCTTCTAATATATTCTAATGTACACACACATACACACACACACACACACACACACACACACACACACACACACACACACACATACACACACACACACACACACACACACACACACATACATCACATATATATATATATATTAAATGTCTGAAAATGTAATTTTTCATTTTAAAGTTGAATAAATCATAAATTTATGAAGATAAATTTATATTGCTTAAGTTGATGACATTGTTAGATAGATTCAATGAATTTTAGAGCCCTTTTCAATAGACTTCTACCTGAGTGTGTTCGTTGTATGAAGAACATCAAGACAAAGGACTCCATAGGATCCTAAATGGGAATAACATAGTGACAACCTTAAATTTACGTTAATTAAAACTCTGAAGAAGCTCTTATTACCAGATACTAAATTTTTATCATCAATATTTATCGCCAAATGTTTTGCCAAACCAATGGTACCCGCTTCTACATCGAACTCGAGATAGACACAAATGTTATTGTCATATAAATATGTGAAATATTATTAACTGTGTTCAAATGCGTTGCTGTTCTCATTTGTTTGCATAATTTCACTGCTGTTCACAAAAATGTAATCAGTTTCTGTGAAATAAAATGTCTAATAAATGGGCATTTATACGGTTCATTCCATTTACAGACTAAGGATTTTAAACATTACAAAAATTATCAATATATCTTGAAATAAAAACTGATATTCTGTTAATAATCTCAGGATATTTTTTGCAGATTTGTGCAGAAAACTGCATGTGACATGTGACATTAATTAAGTTTTTTTAGTGAAATTTTAACTCATTCTTTCCAAAATTCCCCATTTCAATTTCTATACAGTATAGTTGCATTTGAGCTTCATACATCTTATATTATATATATATATATATATATATATATATATATATATATATATATATATATATATATATATATATATATATATATATATATATATATATATATATATATATATATATATATATATATATATATATATATATATATATATATATATATATGTATGTATTAATCTTTTGTAAAGATTCTTGTTTTTCCTTATATATGTTATATATGATTATTTCTGCTATTTTCCAAATATGTGTTTGTTTTGCATGTTTCAAAGTTTTAATGTCTTAAAATCAAACTAGCTAAGGTAGTTGATCTATAAAGAGTACTTATATAAAACCATAATTATTAGTTCTTATAAATTCACAATTATTTAATTTTAAATCTTAATTCATGCAAATCTTTTATGAAACCAAAATATTAATTGGAATTTAAAATTGTAACTATTTTCGCTTATGTTTCTATAAATATTGTACAAAATACAAATTCATTTTTAAGAAAATAAATGAGATAATGCTCAAAATCATGCTTAGAAAATCATGAAAGAGGTTTACAGATATTGTTAGTTATTGATTAGTTTTTTAAAGATATTGTTGTTAAATGATCGAACAAGTTAAGGTTTTGTTTTTCCTTTTTTTAAAACGATAAATTGAATTTTGTAACACAAATGTTTCTAGCTTAGAAAACTCAGCTTTGTATGTTTTTACTTTTCTCAAAATATTTATGTTTAAGCTTGAAAACTTTATGTAAGATTTAAATATGCATTATTTTAATAATTTTTAACCCATATACTAATGTGATCTATATTAGATTATATACGTGATCTTTAGAGTAATACAAAAAATTGTTTCCTTTTCATTTTTAGATTGCTATAATTGCTATATAAAAAAGTAATTTTAAGCGTTTTTTAAAATTCTATTTTAAAAATATAATAATGTGACTTCAATTTTAAAATTGAGAATCTTTTTAAAAACAATTTTGCTTTATTTGTTGAATTAATTTTCATAAGAGCTTTAACATTACTACAACAAACACATATTTGACGGAAATAGTTGCTAAATATTTGCTTAGTGAAAAACTCGGTCGAAATTATATATATATATATATATATATATATATATATATATATATATATATATATATATATATATATATATGTATATATATATATATATATATATATATATATATATATATATATATATATATATATATATATATATATATATATATATATATATATATATATATATATATATATATATATATATATATATATATATATATATATATATATATATATATATATATATATATATATATATATATATATATATATATATATAAAGCTAAAATAAAAAATTCTCTTTCGGAATAAAATATTATTTTGGTTTTAATATTATATGGACTAAATAGTATATCTTTAAATCAGTAATTGCTTTAGTCTACTGTTTGAAAAATAATGCGAACCACCATTATATTTATTATTTTAAAATTTTATTTTCTTAAAAAAGTAAAATTTCTAGATTTAGTTAATAAAATACACATTGTTGAACTTATACCAAAGTGTATATGCTTAATGAAAACTCTCCTGTCTCTTTTTTGCATAACTGTTTTATTCATTATCTAGGGGAGACAATATGACAAATTAACTTCTAATAAATCACTCATCATTGAGATATACAACTCATGTTCAATTAGGATAAAAATATTGCTTTATTACCTTATAGCACTGAATTTATTGCATTAATAATAGATATATATGACTTCATATGTCTGATTTTATCTCTTCATGACAGATTTATCTCTTGCAAAATTAGTGGCAAAAGAAGTAGAATACATCACTCGCAATTAGTGTCAATAGTATCTAGTAATTTTACCTTAAAGTTCATATAAATGCATAAGATAAATGTGAATATAAAGTTTTTTTTTCTAGTAAGTGTTTATTTATTCTCAATGTCTCCTATGTTTTGTTTGGGATGATATTAAGAAATATGTACTTGATACTTGATTTATAATAATGAAGTAATGGAGAGTATAATTACGATGTATATATATTTCTGTAACATTTATGATGTAATTACTTGTAAGAATCGCGCAAACCTTTAAAATGGTTGCTTTAATTTTATAATTTAAATTTTACTTTTTTTAAATTCTAATTAATCATTTAAATAATTTTAAAGTGTAATGCTTAAGGCTCATTAATTTTTTCTTTTCAATTTTAAATACGAAATACGTAGAAAAGCTTCTTGCATAGAGGTAACATTAATTTAGTTTAGATTAGTTCGACATTTATATTAATTTATACTCCTTTTAAAGTTGATATAAACATTAAATTTTTCTACTTAAATGTCTTCATATTAAGATGAAATTTAGACTTGCAATATAAATATCATACAATTTGAGGAAAACGTTTTCAAATCAGTTTTGTAAATTTTAGGATAATATGTGTCAACAACATATCCAAATAAATATTATCTTTATTTGTTATAAAATTCATTTTTAATTAACATTTTTATTAAATATATCATTATATTAAATTAAATGTATCATTCATTCGGCATTTTTGAGCAAATGCTTATAACATAATTAAAAAAAATTAATATTTGCCACACGTAATTTGAACAAAATAGTTTAACATAACCGTAACTGATTCATATAGAGTCAATCATGTAACAAACTCACAAAGCAGAAAATGCCGAATAAATTGAAAATACCAAAGTATTAGTAACCTTGGGGAAACTCATCAGACATATAAGCTCCCTCTTTCTCTTAAAGATAATAATGTGTCTTTTCTCAAAACCGTAAGCGCCTGATAGGAAAATATGTCCGAACTCAGATGTAGGCAATTTGGGGTTCGCGAAGATTACGCTCAAAAGAGCTTCATCAGAAGATTCTCGAATCCCCTAGGGAACGTGCTCTGATTGGTGTTGACTCTCGTTGTCTCAATCCTGTCGATTCTTTGAGAAGCAAACTGAAGGAAGTCCCTAACATAAATACTGTCACTTTTTCCCTGTTACTGTAAGAAGACCAATCAGTCTAAAAATAAAGAAGGAATTAACATTTAATGAAATAAATCTAGTTTATTGTATAAAATGTTAACAAAAACTACTGGAAAGCCTTCATGTAAAACCGAAATTCCATTGGTTGGATTAATATAATAATTTGATTTTATAAATAATGTGTACGAGTTTGTTGTTGACTTATTGCGTGTGTATGATCTTTTACGTAATATTATCATTATTTTAATATATTATAATTGGAATTTTAGATATTATAGGAAAATTGTAACATTAAGTTATTTTAAAAAAATATTTTATTTCGTGAACCTATATGTATATATGACAAAAATATTTATTTATATCTAAGAGTTACTAAGAATCATTTTCATAAAAGTTTATTGTTTTATATTTATATGTACAAACCAATCTTTAGCAAAATTAAGTAAACTTTATAGTTTTAATTGAGATATAGCTCAACTCAATGTCCAATTAACATTTTTCAAAGTAAGTTTCATAATTATATGATATATTCCATATTTAAATATAGTTACTGCTTGGTACTGCCATAGTCAGCCAGGGTCAGCCATTGACTTTGTGGGTTCCAGAGCTGACCAGACTGTGATCAGTAGATTTATTAGTGGACACATCAATTGCCTATTCTTGGACCATCGTATTAAGCATTTCCCTATCTGTAAAAAGTGCAACTCCAACGAGGCTAGTCCTCAACACTCGCTTGAGTGCACTCAATTCTCGATGGAAGATCTTTTTGGAGACCCCACACTTTTTCTTGAATTTTTGAGAGTCCATGGGCTCATGGATTTAGTGTAGCTCCCCTATTCTGGATGGGATTTGTAACAATAACACAACAATAAATATAGTTACTTTTTAAAAGATTACAAGATGATGTTCAATATAAAAGCTTCTTCAGTGGTTGTTTTAAATCTTTGAATTATATTCCTGTATAGTAAAAATGAATGTTACTTATATAATTATACAATTTTATTATACTTTCCAAAAATTAATTTCTATATTTTTACCATGGAGTAAAAAGTACTTGATACAATCCAAAGTTTCCTGATATTTCTTTACTAGTGTCAACACTAAAGAATTTTTCCTTATTTCATAATTGCTAATTCGTTAAAAAAAGAAAATTTGCTAATTCACATTAAAAAAAGAAAATTTGCTAATTCATAAAAGAAAAAGCTGACTGAGATTTAATATTTGTTTGGTGGCATCAGTAACTTGATCAATGTTTTCTGCCGAAACGAAATTTATTTCACGTACTTGAACTTCATGTGCTTCATGTACTTTCATGCAGTGCATCGGTTTGATTACCTAATTAAACCGCTAAAAATTTATGAAGAGACAGAATGTAACTACACAAATTTAGACTTTTGTATATGATGACATTTCTGTTTGCTTAAATTGATTATTAAAAAAATTTGAGAATGTATTAGATTACAATTTAAACTATATAATTTTAGCACATAAATTGTAAAAAAATATTTAGTAACATGATATGATTATTACAATTCATAATATATTATTGAAATACAAACTGATTTTTTTACGCTTTCTCGATTACAGTGTATATCGAATGTATCTAAAAAGTGAAATTGACGTCTGTCCTTTCATTAAACCTCAAGCAAAGGACCACGTTCTTGATTATCGAATATCTCGTAATTGGTGCCAACTGTTAATGCTTTTCTACACTTATATATGCAAATCAGTATTAAGGATTATTTAACATTATTTGCTCTTTCCCAGAAGTCAATAGGTCTCATCATTTATGCAAACTTATAAAGAAGTTAGAATCCGCTGGATATTCAAATAAACTATTTATTACTTGAAATACCTTACGACAACTATCTATCCGATGTGTGATATCAAAAGCTGAGCAAAATAGATATTTCTTTTCATTAACGTTCTTTAACAGACGAGCATATAAGTCATATTCAAATATGTGTATTGTTGAATAAATATGACCAATTAGAAATATTTCCTACATATTCAAATTTGATAGACATTTCATTGTAAACTTTCTTATATTACAAAGTTTAGTGTAATTTTCTAAATTAAAAACAGAAAGCATGTCGAGTGAGTGAAAATGCATTTTCTAGAAAGTGAATTCATCAGAAAGTGAATACGGCTACCTATGAAAAGTCTCAATGATAGTCTTTGCATTAAAGATGTTTAAAATGTCATAAAGCAATTTCCAGTTATTTAGTTGATTACAAACTCAGTTAGATTATTATACTATGTTATCATTTAAGCAGCAAAATTAGCGATCGCAAGAGCAGAAAAAATATAATTGGTGTCAAGATTCTCACATAAAGTTTTTCGGTCGAATAATGATGATTTTACTATGTAATTCTGATACATAATGTATGGCATGGTGAATGCTAGAATTACCAGGATTACTGAAAAGCTTTTAAATTAAAAATAAGCATATTAAAATTTGTTATACAAATAAAGCAAAATATAATTATTTTTTTAGGATTTGATAGATATTATGAAAATAGATAACTTTATAAATGTCATCTTTGATCTTTAATTGTTTCTCGTGCTCAAAAACATAAGTGCATAAGATTGACATGTAAAATGTGTTTTATATTTTAATCTTATGCACCAATTCAGGTACAAAATGCATAACTATCTTTTTATTTATAATATATATATATATATATATATATATATATATATATATATAATTATATATATTTTGATTTATGTACATAAATGTACATCAAATGGAGTATGATTTTAATAATCTATCACAAGTGTTTTTAATACTTTGCTTTTCAAAGAGTTCAGCATCATTTAAAAATATCATGAAATAATTGTAACTATGTTTTTTATCATAACAACAATGATTCTGAGAAATAATAAACAATTTACCCCTATGTTCATTCCCGATTGAAATTTATAACACTCAAATTCATATTTCATCAGTAATAAGGAAAAAAATAACATTGTGAAAATTCAGTTGAAAATATAGAAGGAAAACCTTGCTATTTATAAAAAATTAATAAATTATGTATATATATATATATATATATATATATATATATATATATATATATATATATATATATATATATATATATATATATATATATATATATATATATATATATATATATATATATATATATATATATATATATATATATATATATATCATTAAATGGAATGACTTTTTCACTTTAATAAATTAAATACAATAATTTTGAGTTTGGTATCATTATTATATAAATATTAAAAATTCCAAAAAATACTTGATGTAAAATTTTTAAGCTTAAAATTTTCTTTAAACATAAAATAAAATGCATTAAATTTATTAAATTTCTTTTTCCATTTCACAGTTTTTTCTGTAAAACTCTAAATCCATATTATAAAATATTGATTTTACTTCCAGGAATTTTTAATATCAGCAAGTAAAATCAAATCTGAATACTGGATTTCTTGAGAAAATTTATTAAATTTCATCATTCATTTCGCATTATTTTTATTTTTGTCAATTTCATTTCCACACAAGCTTTGAAATAAAGCTTTACAAGCTCATTTCACTTTATATTAGTGAGAAAATTTTTTATAAGAGCTTATTTTTAAAATGATGATAAGTACTGTGATGATAGGATTTTAAGATGATATGGATTGTGTGATTAAAATTCAACATGAGTATCTATAAAGGTTATATACGTTTGTATGAAATGTATTTGTATAGGAAAATTTTTCATTGTATTGAAGCATATATGAAGTGTAGATAACCCAGTTGTTATAAGTCATTAAATATATTTTTAAATAATTTTGAAACTATTAATGTCATTTGAAATGATTTCAGGAATTATTATTATAATTCTTGAATATAATGTGTAGAATAATGGTGCTTCATGCTCCTTTTAAAATCTTGCATGATAAAATTGAAGAAACCAATCTATGCAAATTACAATATCGATTGATAAAGAAAATGTCTGACTAATTAAATTTTACACTATTCAAAATATTCCCAAAAATGAAGTGAGAAAAAGGAACTTGATAAAAAAGAATTTTTAAATATTATTTTAAATATGTTTGAAAATAGTATTTGGGTTAAAAACATGGAAATAATATACAACTACAGACCATATTATATTTTCAACTGTAGTTTAATTACTTTATTATGAATTAAATTGTTGATATTCATGTTTAAAAAATGTACCGAAAAATATTCTTTTATTAAAAAAATGTTTCACTGCATTCATCATCAACAACGGTAAGCAATCAGTTTTGACAAGCAATTTACAATGGAGCCTAGGAAATTGCAACAAAAAAGAAAAAAATAATTATATTGTGAATCCAATGAATGTGAAAGTTTATTCGTATTTTCTTTAAATGAATGTTAGTAGATTTTTTTTCTGTTTGGAGTTGTAATGAAGTTTAAATCTTTCTCTTCATGTAAAAATGTAACTTATGATTTAAAACTAAATGAGTTTTTAAAATTAATAAGATTTTCATTTTCCTTTTTCTTTATTTGATAAATAATAGATTAAAAATAATAACGGGGTTGACAAAGGTAAAATTTTATGCTTATTATTCCTTATAAATTTGAGAGAGATGTTATACATTTTTGAGAACTCTTTCCTTTTGTCTGTTTTCCATGAGAAAGCAACATGAAATCTGTACACTAGCATTGTTATTTTCTTCCGTTATTGTTCAATTTGTCACATAAAAATTAAAAAATTATGAAATTATTTCAAAATAGATATTTTTAATAATATAGTTGAAGTTTTTAATTTCTAGGTAAATTATTGTTGATAAGTTAGAGAATATTTTATCAGTTTCATATTAAGGACATTTCTGATAGAATATGAGAATTTGGTACAATTTTATAAAATCATATAAAGTTCTAAAACAATATGATTTATCAATAAATGATGAATAATTTAAATAAATTAATGTAGTATTTCGAGTAAGTTTCTTTTTCATTTGAGGGGAATACTCCTACTTTTTCCTAACCTTTGTATTGTGATTTCGAATCTTTCAAATAAAAGATTTTTTGATCATCTAAAACAAATTTTTATTTATTTTTACTAAAATTTAATAAATTAACTAAAAGTTTTTGTATTTTTTCGGGTTTAACTAACATATTTCGTGATATTATGAAAGAAAACAGGCAAAACATTGCACAACAAATGAGGTACAATGAACACGATTTTGACAATTAAAATCTTGATTAACCATAAAATGAATACAAAAGAAGAATATTATAAGTGACACAAAACTTTTAATAAATATATTTCAAATGTTTCTTGAATGTATGAATCCCTAAAATGTATATATATTCATCACATTTACATAAAAAAGGCAAAACTACAATAAACGTTACCTTAAGAACTTAGGTGAAAAGAAGTTAGATTGCTTATAAATAATCAATGATTAAATGTTGAACACAAAAAAATCATAGAAATTTTCCAATAATCTTTAAAATCAAAATAAGAAAATGAAATATTTTATGCAAGTTTGGGATATTTAGAATTAATTTACTGTTACTAATAACGCCAAACCGGATGTTCTAGGCTAATTTTACAGGATAGTCTATTCTAACTATTAGGAAAATCATATTACAATCTAGAAATATCTAAATGCCTTTGAAAATTTTTAAAAATTCCATATTGTGTTTCGATAGCTTTCGGATGACTTTTTTGATACTCATACATTGATTTAAAGTTAGAGAACAAATGATTAACATCTGTATTAAATACATACAACTTACATTATTAGTATAATTTCTTAATGCTTGACATAAGCATAAATGTTTTCATACAATATTTTTATTTAATAGCAAAAGAAGTCTCAAAATCATACATAAAATATAATTTCTTACTATGCTTTCTATAAATTAATAAGTTAAAATATGATACTTTAAGTGTTTTTGAATATTATTGATAATATTCAAATTTTTCTTTATTAAAGTAAAGGAACCTAAGCTAAGCAATTTCAATACATTGTCTAAATAGTAAATTGTTTTCCACAATATACTTAACTGTTTATTATTTTACTATTGATTTAAAATATAAAAATCCTTTTAAGATTTAACAATGCATTCTTTATTTTATTTTGCTTTTTCATCAAAAGAGCAGTCAAATCTAAAGTTACAAGAGTAAAACGACCTTTGGTATATTTAAGGGAAAAAATATCGTCAGGTGAAAGGAAAATCAGGGAAAAGAATTCATGAAAAACTTTTGGTAAATGAACAAAAGAAGTATAGTGCTTTTCCTTGATATAGATAAAATCTTTTAACTTGTTACAGCTAGAAATTTGACCCGAAAGGCAAATTCACTTTTTCTTGCAAATATCTTTCCTTTTTATTTGAAAAAAGAAAAAAAAATTCAAAGGGTTTGAAATAATGCTTAACATTTCTTTTGTTCTATTCAAATGAGGCTAAAACTATGTGAGACATTTCTGTGATTTAATTTTTATCAGAATGCAATCGTTACTTAAAGGGAAAAAATAAAGCTCACATATGCTTATGTCGAAAATCTCTTCAAATAGTAAGATATGCAAAGCAATTGCAAAATCAAACAAATAATTTTTAAAAAATGCCATAGTTATGTAATTGAATGCAAATTGTAAACTCTATTAGCAAAACAAATCTACAATAAGTAGCAAAACTTGGTTAAAATTTAACAATAGCAAATAAAGAAAACGTAGCACGTAGTTTCTTTTGCTGACAATATAAATATGATTATTGTAAACTGTTCATTTTCTTTTTTCTGTTTGACTTAATAAATTAATTAGTACAAATTTTGAGCTATAATAATATGGAGAAATTTGTATACAATCTTAATGAATCATTCCTGTAGAACTTACAAGATTTAAAATAAAAGTTTACACTCTAATCAGCATTTATATATTCAAATTCTTACTCAAAATAAAATTTCCTGCACATGTAACAAAAAGCAGAGGAATTTATCAATTTGAAAAATTGGATAAAGTAATGTTTATCATACAAAGTATTTTCATGGGACTATTTTCAACTATCTATACTATAAATGAAAACCTATATTTATTTAAGAATATACCAGCTTCAACAAAGTAAAACGTCTTTTCTATTTATATAAAATTTATTTTAAAAAATTGTTCAATGAAATTAAATCATTAATACGATATCTAATATCTTGTACCTTACTTTATTTCGGAAGAATGCGTTCAGATTTAATAAAAATTTTTTTATCATACTAATTATTTATTAGTATATTTTTCATATTTTTTAACTCATAATCACGATCCTTTCAAATGAAGTTTCATAATGTATTTTTACTAGTGATAGAAACAGAAATGCTCTATTTTGATAGTTCCATTGAATAAAAATTATTATTTAAAAATTATTTTCACATTAAAATAACAACTTTTTTATAACAGAATCTGCAATAACAGTGATTTAACAATATATTGTTGAATGAATCTTAATATGATTTGTATTATAAATTACATATTTAGGTAAATGGAGATGTAATTGATCTAAGGTGTGTTTCATGTTAATATAAATATAATTGGCACGAAAATATATTATTTCATTTTTCTGTTTGTAAGAAATTTTTATTGAAAATTCTTTGATTTTTACATGTTCAATGTGTTATAAAATAGATTTATGAAAACTAGTCTGTCGAGATTAAACCTAATTCCTAAGAAAGCATTTGGCAAAATAAATGACTATATTAAATGTTTTCTGTATGCTTGAATTTCTATCATTTATCTGATGTATATTTTAGGGGTGTCAAACAATTTGTCATAAATAATTACAGCTTTAAAATTGTTTATTATAAAAATAAATCATTTACAACAAAAAAAAATTTAAAATCCAATATATATTTGAATAAAAGTAAAAATGATAATCATAGACATAAAATTTCACTTTAAATTGAAATGAATTACTTATTAATGTTTTCTTAAAAGCCTTGAAATATTCATGCGAAATCTTTAGATTATGATTATAACTTTATTTGAGTATATTTATATTAAATTTGAAATAAAATGTTTTTATAAAATATTTTGTAATTTTAAACTATAATGAAATGAAATTTGATGTAAGTAAATTTGTAATATAATTATCCGGTTAAAATATATAAAATATTAATAAAGAATTTTTACATTCGTTTCTAATAAATATATTGAAGTATTATTCTAATAAATAAATTTCTTTGAAATAATTTTAATATCATAGAGTAAATAAGTTCTCGTTATAGATTCCCAACAAAATATTCTCTAAATACTTTATTCAACATATTTCTTTTCATTAAATATTTTAAATTTTTTGTTGCGTTCTGATTTGCTTATAATGACTCTGTGCAGTAAAAGATGAAATCAATTCACCTTTATTAATATGTTTATTTTTTAAGATTAAAAGATGTTTCCTTGACGAAATCATTCAAGACTATATTTTTAATTAGATCTATATCATAGCATAAAGGCGTAAGTTCCTATAACGCAAAACGAAATATTTATTGCAGAAATAAATTATAATTATTAAATTATGAATAAATTAAATTATGGTTTCTTATCCTTCCACATATTTTTAATAATTTTTCTCATGGATGTATTTAAGGCTATTTAATAGGCTTTTATCGACAAATTTTATATATTGTTTTATCATCTTATTTACAATTTTTTTAGTCTCATTTATTCATAGAGTATATGTTCATATTTATTCATATTTTGTAGCTTTAATTTCACATATAATAAACATGTTAATTCTTAAAAGAAGAGTTGTCAGAGAGAATTTTTAACACTTCAGTTAAAGTTCTTTAAAGTCGTTTATGATATAATCTTATTAAAATTGAGGGTAATCAATTCAAATAATAATTTAGTCTATATGTTCCATATTGTAAAATATTATTTTTCTTTTTTTATTTCTAATGGCAGATTAGAAA
The DNA here is from genome assembly GCA_037975125.1 of Latrodectus hesperus. Lineage (NCBI taxonomy): Eukaryota > Metazoa > Arthropoda > Arachnida > Araneae > Theridiidae > Latrodectus > Latrodectus hesperus. Next base: position 58,820,473 of record CM075858.1, read on the forward strand.
ACAACTATAGTCAAAATAACAAACCTTAAGACTAGAACAAAGGTTACATGAACTCAGATAACAAAATTGAAATTATGAATCGTTCATCTTGAGCCGAATTCTCTAGCATGTCTCCCACAGGTGTTCCGAGCTCAGTGTACAGCAATGACTCAAATGGTTCATATCCATTTCCTCTCGAATGTTACGCAGTTGGCAAAAAACACAATATTTATAAATGAAATGGATGCTTTGAAAATCGTAACCAGTAGTGAATCGAAAAATAGTAACAGATCAGTTTCTTGGGCAAAATAAAATGTATGTTATTTCATGTATCTCTTGGATTTCAGCGACTTATTTCCTGTCTTTGTTTGCCTATTTTATGTTTTTTCAACAATTCTTGCTAATCCATGTTTTGGTTGGATCCTACCAAAGCCCACACCCTTCGCGCAAATGAATTTGGTTGGCGATTATTGTGGTCTGCGCCAATATTAGAAACTCAATTTCGATACGCTTGATATAATAAACCAAAATATTTCTGGAATTTTATTCTAGCATGGTACTTTTCTTCAGTTTGTCGCCAAGAGTGTGGGCTCAGCTACGATTTTGCCCTATTTTTAATTAACTTTTTGGTGGCATAAAAATAAATAGGTTTATCTGCTATTTGCATTTATTTGCTTTCTTCACCAGGGTATCAGCCGTTTCATTTCACTATAGTCCATAGTGTGTTGGTGTCCACTACAATGAAAAATCTTTATGTTTTTCAGCTAAATCATTGAGGGTCAGACGATTAATTAAAATATCAGCTGAAACAGGAACTTTAGATGAAGCAATAGTCAGGTAGGCAACCCTTTAATTTTACAATATAAAATCCCATAAAAAATTTTCAAACGGATAATAAAGCTGTGACAGAGCGAATTAAATAGCTAAAGTCTCCACATTAAAAGCTGTTTTATAACTTTTGGCAGGAGTATAGAATGTGAAGAGTCTACAAAAGACACTAAGGTCAGCATTGATGCACTAAGTCAACTAGAAGCTATATGTAAATATGAGGAGCCACTCATTTTCTGGGAATAATTAATGCATAGTCTTCAAAACTACAGCGTTTACAATTAGGTTATCGGTTTGTTTCTTAGATACCTCACTTGAGAAGTTTCTCACCATGCCCTTCTTTCAGTTTGATTTTGTGATTTGATGAGGTCTTCGATCTCCTAGTTCAAACTTTGTCTTTCTCAAACTAAAAATATTTTGATCAAATTCCAAAAGTTTTCAACAAATTGAAGCAGTTTTGATATTTGCTTTCACTTCTTGTATCGAGTGATATCATAAGTGCATCAACCGAAGTTGTTTTACAGCTCCTTTGTTAAGTCCAATACCCACCATTTCTATATTATTATTATGAGAATTTCACGTAATTGATAACTTGATCATCAAATTAAAAAAAAACGCATCTATCTTTCGAAATAGAATTTTTCAGTGTTCAGCGTCAGTGTTTCTAGCTAGAAATATTTACTCATCAGTCATCACGATTTTAGTGTTCTAAACTATGTAGGAAAATGATTTCATAAGGTTAAAAATGGTAAAAACTTTTGAATATTTTCCCTTACAGTGGAGTACAGAAATCCATTTACCGTAAAACATTTTCTGATTTTTTTATTTTTTAGATTTTTTAAATTACATTTTTAATTAATTCATTTAAACAAATAATACAATTACACAAAATATATTTCTAAATATCTATAATAAATTAATTAATACAGTTTTAGATAATAAACTTAAAACATCTTATAAATTAATATTATGGGTTAGAAAATCATTATATTGCTCTTTTTAACGAATTTATTTTAAAACAGAAATATATATCAAGGTATCACTTCAACGTAAAATTTTTAAAATTAACTTTTCATTTTGTTCAAATACAATGCAAATAATAGTAAATGTTTAGTTACAGATGCATTAAATTGTAAAAATTTAAAAATAATTGCAAATATATTTAACATGAAAACAGTGACTGTCACGTTACAGTTTCATAACTTTTTGTATGATGGATCTAAAACAAGTGTTTTCAGAAAAATGAAATACACTATTTCTTATCTCTCAATATTACTTTATTGATGATGTTTGTTTTTTCAAAATTCTTCTTCCCAAGATAAAAGTAAATTATAACTGAACTGGTTTTGGTCTGTACTTTTGTCAATCCACATACCTACTTAATGACGGGCGTTTCGCCTTGTCAGTTTAGGAATCATTATAATAAAAATCACGTATTGAGCTCAAATCTCGGCTTAACTCAAGAGGCATATTCAATAAATGGATGAAGCAGTTGATAGTTCATGGTTAAAATGTTCTCCGAAGGAAATAATACCTTTAGGGAGGGCAGGCCTACCATTTGGTCCTGCTTTATAAAAAAGCTATCTTATTAATAAAGAGCTATTTAAGATTGTATTAAGTTTTCAATCATTAATAATAGCTTTGAAAAAACATGAAAAAAGATGTTTCGTGAACGCAGATATTTTATGATGAATATTTTCATTGTAAATGTCATGTATATTATCCGAAGAATTCGCATATTAACTCACAGCTTTAAGACATTGTATTTATGTTTTTTATATAAATACACACATTTATGTACATATATATATATATATATATATATATATATATATATATATATATATATATATATATATATATATATATATATATATATATGTATATATATATATATATATATATATACTATATATATACTCGTGTTCATAAATTAAGGATAGTGTAAGTATACAGGCAAAGAAAGAGACAGAAGCAAAACAAATGTGACTTAGTTGTAAAGTCGATTAAACAAAAGGTAAAGAGCAAAAAAGATGCTATATGTTTGACATCATTAATAAAATTTGCGCTTTTTACTCCCTGGAGCAAATTTCAAAAATGAATCTGTTTACAAAAACCAATATAACATGGTTGGTATGATGGTTAATACATAGTATGCCTCCCAGACGATGCAACACAGGAGGCCGTAGAACGTCTAGGCATGCTGAGTATCAAATTATCGATATGATCTTGTTGGATATTACACCACTCATCAAGTAATTCTCTTCGAAGTTCCGCTAGATATGGGGGGGGCTGTCCTGCTGCAATTCGTCGGCCAAGCATGTCCCACACATGCTCTATTGGATTCAAGTCCAGTGAGTATGCTGGCCAGTGCATACTGGTGATAACCTCCAATTGAAGGCATTCGTCTAAAATGTTTGCATGGTGAGAACGGGCGTTGTCCTAATCTCGTTGCCAAATACTGTTTCTCATCCAGCGTTGTAAGTTGACGGCGACCTGTGCTGTAACATTAGCATCATCTCTGGAATCGTTGCCAAAGCCTGAAGATGACATTCTGGGCTATTCCAATTTTCTCGAATATTTCCAGCTGGGTACGCCACATTCCAGACGACCGATAATTCCACCACATATAACATCATTTACATGCTTCCTTTGTGCCATAGCTATGCGGTTATTGCAATGAAAGTCTTTTGAAGAGCTTGTGAATAATCTTACTTCTTTGCAAGCATTCCTTATATACCCTTCTCTTATTCTCTCAAAAGTTGATGATTGATGCGAATTATTTAAGTTGAATTAAAATAATTACCAATAACCCTTTTAAATCCTTTAAATGAAATGAGAAAAAATAATTATTTATAATTTCATAGCTTGGTGTTTTCTTTTGTATGGCATTCTATAAGGTAAATGTAGAAAAAAATAATTTGTTTTTAAGAAAAATTAGATTCTTTAGTACTATAATTTTGAAATAATTATTAGCAAAAACTTTCCATAATTAGAAAAAGAAGATGTTTACTAAATTTAAGGATTCAAATGTTATAAGTATAGGGAAATAAAGTTTAGCTTTAATAAATAATTAATGAAATTATTTACATGCATCTGTCCTCACATCATTATTTATTCCTCATTAATTTTAAGAAATATATTTTTTTAATCTTCGAAATAATGTTTGAAATTTTATAATAATATTCAGTGAGAATAAATTAATATGTTTTCTTCTCTTCAATTGTTATTATTGAACTTAATTGTCATTATAACAATTTTATAATTTACAACGAATTTTTATTTATGTTATTGGATAAAATTTTAACATCGAGATGAAAGATAATTTTTAATGAGAATATTTTATTAATCTTTGGAAAAATCTATCTGATTAAAATACAAAAGTGATGAAATATGTAGCCAACTAAACAATCTATTAAAATCAAATTAATTTTTCCTCAGTTACTTACGACCATTATATAATAATAATTATTTTCCAGTTTATCCTTCATTAATGGAAAATATTTTCCTGTCATAATTTAAATTAGTTTGTATTTTAAATTAAAAAAGTGAATAAAATATAGTAGCTTAAATAATTTATTTTATAAAAAATTTTTAAGTTATGTTAAAATTTGTTGACGTGATTCTATGAATTAGACTTATTTTTTAGAGTATATTATATCATTTATATTATATATATATATATATATATATATATATATATATATATATATATATATATATATATATATATATATATATATATATATATGTATGTATATATATATGTATGTATATATATGTATGTATATATATGTATGTATATATATATGTATGTATATATATATATACTTAATATTCAAATCATTTGCACGCTTTATTGAAATTTACATCTATGATACTAACATAAATAATTATAGTTATTAATTAAGCAATCACTTATGTAAACATTCATAAAGCAGAATTTCATAAGAAATTTCCAAATACCAGTTACCATGAAGAACTTCAATTCTGAAGACTTTCTGCCAAAGAATATAAATGTTCTATTAATATAATACCGTTATCTTATAATACGGGAATAGATCCCAAAAAAATGCAGCCTATTTGGTACCATCAAAATTACTTATAGAAGGATTTCATCTGTAGACATATGGCGTATATCAGGGAATATTTCCTGATTCGTGTTGATTCTGGGTTTCTTTTATCTTCTGATGACTTGAAAGACAAAGGAAGTCAAAAGTCAGTCTTGTCATATTGTGTTTTCCCATTAATCATTTCACGGCTCTGAAGAAAGGAATGGAGGTAATGTAAATGCAGATATAATAAGATATACAACATGTAGTAAGTTAAATGCTAGTAATGAAGAAGTCACAAAAATTTATTTTTGTGACTTGATTCCTTTGAATGATATAGATGAATTAAATACTTAGGTTGTATTAAACATTGTATCAAATTATACATTGTATCAAATCATATTAAACATTGAATCAAAGCTTTTATAACATAATTAGTAAATAGAGCATTCGATTACCGTTATTTACAAAACAATAAATCTATTGATATATTAAAGCAAATTTAATAGACTTATATAAGATTATCCAATATTTTTCACAATAGAAAATATTAATAATAACGTATATAATATTTGCTAATGGAAATATTTTTGTAAACGCGTTGCTCCATTTTATTATAACAATTTCTAAAACAAATTTACTTGTTACATAAATGAAAAGCCCTATAATACCTATTCTTTCTTTCTATATTTATTCTAGTTTTGATGGATAATTTTGGGGAAATTTTTATCATGTTATACTCTATCACTGCTAATTTCATTAATATACCAATAGATTAAGTCGTTAATCTCAAGAAGTATTGAATCTGACAATGGAACGAATTCTATATCATAGTTTATAAAATCAAGAACCAAAAAAATTGTTATACACTTTATAACGCATTTTATTTTTTTTTTTTGGAATATTTTTTTTTAACATTTTTTGAATTTTGATTTTTTTGTTTTGAATTATTTTGTTTGAATTTTATTTAATTATACATTATTTATAATATGTTTTGAATACATTTTGATTTCTACATGGTTTTAATAGAATTGTAAATATATCAAAAGATAAATTTACAAATCTATTCAAGCCATTTTTATATAAGATTTGAAATTATATTTGAGATTTTTCGTATTAGATTTAGGTAAGCAAATTTTCAAAATTTTTTAATTAATAGTGCTAAACTCATCATAATAATATTGTACTGTATAAATTCTTTTTACAAAATATAAAGTAAATTTGTTTTTTGATTATCTTAATTTACAAAACAATAAATCGGCTGATATATAAAAGCAAGTTTAATAGTCTAATATTACATTTCTGCATATGATCCTCCAGAATTTTTCACAGTTGAGAATGAAAATAATAAAGTATATAGTCATTTACTGATTATAAATTTCTGAAATGTTGTACAATTTTACTATGACAATTTCTCCAAACAATATTCGTTCTTTGCATAAATAGAGGGTTAAAAAATACATTTTCCATTTACTTTTAAATGAATAATAAAAAATGGTTAGTTAAAAATTTAAGTTTAAAATAGTGATTTACAAAAAAAATTAAAATGCTTGATGAAAATAAACTATTCTAATTACTTAAGGTTTTTTATGTCAAAAAAAGTTTTTTTCCGTGGATGTAGATTTGAACTATCTATTTAAGTAGTTTTTTCTTCTACAAACTCAAACTTTGTCTATTTTCGTTGTTCTCTTAAGCAATTGGCATTTTTATTTTATTTTTTTCTGTATGTTATAAAATTTGTGAAAGTTTGACATTTTGCAGTTTCCAAAATCATTCATATATTTGAAAAACTCGTTATTTCCAACCATGCAAGCAAAAATGTACTCACTTTCCTTTGCATATCATTGAAAAATAAGCGACAAAAAGTCAAATAAATATACTCTCTCTGAAACATAAAACTTTACAACTTACTTACTATCTTTCTGCATATTTATAGATCTAATTTTTTAATACCATTGAGCACTGGGTTACTAAGTCTTCGCATAAACTAGGCAGGAAACTGCTACTCATTTACCATTATTCAGTGTACACCTGTGAGCAAACTGTGAAATTTTCATGATTTAATTATATTCCCTATTTAGGAAAATGCTTATAATAGCCATAATGTCAACTTAAGATTTTCTTAAATTTAAAATGCAATAAAATCCATATTGATTTAATAGGCATTGCATTTTCAAGTTACGACATATAAGACTCGGAAAATATGACTATTTGATATAAGATGAAACATAAAAGCTTAAATTTAAATAAATCTAATAAATTATTTTATTACATTAAATTATTAGTATTTCAATAAAAATATTTTGATGAAAAATAATTATATAATAATTATTATGGCCATCAAATTTTATATAATTCTAGCTTGAACATTTTTTGTAATTATATGATATGTTATGATAATATAAATAATTTAATTGTATAAATAATTTTAATTTCACAAATGGCACACTTGAATATTTTTTTATTTTTGGGATCACACATTGTGCTATATAGATTTGAAATTACATTAGGATAGTACATACAACAAAGCAGCCCAACTTGTCTAGTGGTCAGCCTGCCTGACTGCGGATAAGAGGGTCCTGGGTTCGAATCCCGGTTCAGGCATGGATGTACTTTCTTTCTCTATCTATTATGTCTTTTTCCTTTCCTTGTATGAATGAGGTGTGAATGGTTGCCTACCCTATAAGCGGGTACCTATGGCATGTGTGTAGAACAGAGTCGTACTTTCACCTTCATGGTGCTCTGATTAAAACGAAAGACGCACCCAATAGACTTAAAATTCGCGTAGTCAAGGCATAGCAAGCTTGGCTTGTCAAAGTGTCATTATTAACAACAACATATAACGTAATCATTATAATCATAATAATCATTATTAACAACTTGTCTAGTGGTCTGCCTGCCTGACTGCGGATAAGGAGGTCCTGGGTTCGAATCCCGTTTCGGACATGGATGTACTTTCTTTCTCTATCTGTCTTTTTCCTTTCCTTGTATGAATGAAGTGTGAATGGTTGCCTACCCTATAAACGGGTACCTATGGCATGTGTGTAGAACAGAGTCGTTCTTTCACCTTCATGGTGCTCTGATTAATACGAAAGACGCTCCCAATAGACTTAAAATTCGCGTAGTCAAGGCATAGCGAGCTTGGCTTGTCAAAGTGTCATTATTAACAACAACATATAACAAAGCACCTATTAAATAAAGGCATGCGTTTTTGCTAATTGGGTTTTTAAAAGATTAATTACATTAAATAAAATTTAAAATCCAAACCGTAATTAATTTTTGTAAAATCACAAAATAAAATTCAATTCCAACATTAGTAATACATGTATTTTTACAATTTTATAACTGAAATTGCACACACAAATTTAAATATATTATCTGCCACTAGTAAGAAAGTGAAAATTTCGAGAATATATAAATGGTATTACGAAAATCAGGTCTTTCCAGAAATTGAATATCAAATAAAAAACTTACTTCACCAGAAACTCTTGAACTCTAATGTTTTTCTTTCTTTTGAAAACATTGTTTTTTATTAGAATTACAATTGCAATTTAGGAAGAACTAAAGTTTGAAAGTAGTGCAGCAAAACCATAAAATAAAATAAAGTTTGGAAAGTCATCAATTTATAAATATTAACATTGAAATATTTGAGATAGTAATTATTTGAATTATAAGGCATTAAGAACGCAGTAGAAAGCAATAAAGTGATAAAAACGTGTTTTATCTATTTTTCTTGTAACATAAAAATATGCGAACATAATTAGTTAAAATTATGAAGTGCTTTTCTATTTTCTAGAAAAATATATTTGCAATATCTTGCGGCAAGATTCAGTAAGAGATGAAGTATAAAACCAAATGAGAAGTTATAAATCATATGCCATTTATCACCAATGTTATCAATAATATTTTATATTTTTAAATCTTACTGAAAAACTCCTTTTTTTACAGGAGACCTTAAATGTGTTGTCTTTGCTTGTAAACTCACATTTCTAGTAAATAAAAAATCAGTTAAAACTCAACTGCTCATATAAAAATTGAACTACGCATATGAAAGAAATAAAAGTACAATTAATAATAAATGACTAATGTTTATAATTTTTATTTTTTATCAGACTTAATAACTTTCAAGAGATGATAGGAAGCCTTTTTTTTGTCATCAAAAATTTTAAACAATATTAGGAAAGACTGTACTTGCTACATTCAAATAGAATTGTCCACATGTTCGTCAATAAGTTGATTTATATTCTTAAATTTAATAAATTTAAATATTTGTAAATTAAATATCTTAAAAATACAAATATGTAGGGCTGAATTTTATGTCCGCTTAGAACCCGGCAATCAAAAATGTAAATCTTTATTTAAAAACAAAAAGACGACGCTCAACTTGTCTAGTGGTCAGCGTTCCTGACTGCGGATAGAAAGGGCCTGGGTTCAAATCCCGGTTCGGGCATGGACGTACTTTCTTTCTCTATCTATCCTGTCTTTGCCCTTTCCTTGTATGAATGGGTTGTGAATAGTTGCCTATCCTATAAACGGGAACCTATGGCAGATTGAACTGAGGAAGTCGGACTCCACATCTAAATATTGTTCAGTTGGAAAAGAAGTGCAGCAGCGCACCCTATAATGTGGCACCTTAGCAGGCACTCGACAACAAAAAGACAAATTACTTAAGAATCTGAATTTTTTTATAAATTATTTTGAATTGGAAGCACAGTTCCATTTGCACTGAAGCACATTATCTTTTAGAAAATAATAATTCATTACATGTGTAAAAATTATTCAATCGATCAAACACATTTTGTGGCAATTAAAATAATTTTGGAATGAGAGCATAGCTTTCATTGCTGAAATCTGAAATAATTTCAACCCATTGAAGAACCGAAGCTAAGCAATCGGCACACTAATGGTAGAATACTGAAAATGTTCCCATAAGCTTTTAGTAGGTAGTTAGTTACACAGTTGGGGATAATTTTACATTTTAAAACAAATCTAAAAATTTGAATGCCAAAATTAATTCAAATAAATTTTATGATTAAAAATATGTTACTCTCTTAATTTTTATATTTTCGCTCATGAAATTAAAATAAAAGAAATAAATAAAACTTAGAAATATAATGAAGTCATAATTTTACGTCCTGTTTATTTTAGTATTTATTTGTACATTCATAAAAAACGTTAGTAGTATAAATAAATAACTATTTTACCTCGTCTTCAACTTTATTTTATTTGAACATTAATTTCCTTTCAATGAATTGTTTCCTGTAATATATAAGGTATTGTTTAACAATTAACAATTCGATTTAGTTTGGCACAAAAGAAGTCAATTTCAACACAATATTATAAATGAATAAATCAGAATAATATTATAACGTTCTGATAATACAACATATATTTATATAAATAACTATGAAAAATTAGCATTTTTAATCATAAAAATACTATATTTAAAATTCGAAATTCACTAGAAGTCAAAAATGAAGTTGGAATATATAGAGTAATATGTAATTAATTAAATGGTGCTAAAAAGGCACAAATTATTATTTTCTATTTTACACTTTTAATCAAATAAAATTGTTTTAATTGGCAAAAACTATGTGCAGATTTAGATTCATATACGCATTTCACTCTATTGAATATAATGATAATATTATTTACACCTGCCATTTCATTTTAAAAGTAATAAAAGCATTTTATTGAAGTTTGATAGTGTCTATGGATTAGATTAATTCTAGGATATCTTCAACAATTAAATAAAAAATAAAACAATAATAATTCTTTGAACTCAACACTTATTAGAGAATTAAATTATGTTTTGTGACGAAAACATTTGTTAAAAATATGTTTTAATAAACTATGTTTATGATCGGCTATCAAATTTTGTCTCAGTATATAAATTAGAATAGTAAATTACGTTGTTTAAATTTTTTTATAATTTGGCAATAAAACAATGTTATTTTTTCGTTGATCTTTATATATGCTTTTTCTTGCACCATCATAAAATTTATTTTGTTTTACATAAAATGTTTTTAGTAATTCGGACATTATACGTTTGACACAATTATCATTAACAACTTTAATTTCTTTCTAATTAAACTCACAAAATTATTCTGAAATCAATCAATAATTTTATATTACATTTTCCAACTGAAAAAATAATCTCAGTAAATGTTTAAAACTCAAATTAGTCAAATTGGCAAAATGAAAAATAAACATTGATTATGATGGCATTTGATTAAGAAAATCGTTGAGAAAGTTTTGCTGTATATTCCCTATACAAAATTACTGATGTTGATTATGACTTCCAATGCAAATATTTTATCCTTTCCTTCAAGAAAAAAATGAGAAATTTGATTCATTCTTAGTTCATAAAAATATTGCTGAATATATGATTAGAAAATATATTTCTTAAGATTATTCCAAACACATTCATATAATAAATTGGTAAATTTAATTAACTGCATAGATAATACTCATTGAAATGCAGTATCATTAAGGATCTAGGTTTTCTTTTCTAAGTGTATTAGGATTAGTTTGGAATGAGAGAGATGTTTATTTGCTTAGAGAGCGCTGCATGCAATAGTCTATTAACTAAGTACTCTCTAACTTAATTAAGTTATTAATTAATACCAGAAACAATAATCTTGTTAAAATTTTAATTTCTTTCTTATAGGGGCATCTCATCTTCCTTTATATTTCTATGCTAATCGTAGAAGATAATATATTGTGTATTTTTACAGATGCAAATTCACATCATCGTGCAAAAACAGTTGACCGAGTGCATTTTTACATTATTGAAAATCATTTTGCTGGATTAACATAATGATTGATGATATATTAAATAGGTTAATGCCAATCTTATACAAAAAATTAATAGTTAAATTTTGATAAATAAATGAAAGTTAAAATCTTTTTTTTAACAGATCCCGACAAAAGATATTTTTCAAAAGAAATTTCCTAATTATGGCGTTTAATATAATTAAGTAAGAATTCTTTATAAGTACTTGTAAATGACTCACTAAGTACTTTTTTGTCATCAAGTAATTAATCTTATAAACATTCATATTTTTGGTAGCAGCACCTTGCTTCAATTTTGTAAAAGATTAAACAAATCATGTTTGCTCTTGATAAATAACGATTGAGATAGTCTCAGTTTTATTGTGAGAAGTTTCAATTTCATGATTCAACATAGCTTTTATTTTTTAATCATGTAGTATGTCAAAATACGATTTTTCTCATATTTTTTTTCCATAAAACTTCAGACCCAGAATATTAAGCAGTTCCAAATTTTCCTTTTTCAGAAAATTTTCCTAAATTGCAAAAAAAAAAAAAAAAAAAAAAAAAATCCTATATCACTTTAAAGGAAAACTAATATGATTATCTTACATTTTACTCTGCTTTAAAAAATCAGCTTTCTTTTTATTCATTTATTTCATGTGAAATATTTTCAATAGATAATTTAACAAATTAAAAAGCGTGACACTGTTACTTTGTGATATTTTAAAAGAGTACAAAATAACAGTTTTTTGCTTTTATTTTATTATTTTAAATTATTGGGTTTTTGACTTAAAATTTCTAATTATTTTAAAATATAAATAAATGTTACTTCAACCAATGAAGATAATTCTATCGCAGTCTTTTGCTCAAAATATTTCAAGTTTAAACTTGCATTTCTTTGACGCTATAGTTATTTCTTGATAGAAAATTACTAACGCTAATCTATACAAATCACTATAAATAGCCCTTATGATGATAAGGGACATTTCTCTAAAATTTCTCCTGAAATCATTTCTTTAAAATTTATTTAACATCCTTTGAAGTACAAATTATTATTTACATCATATTAATAAGTTGCAATAATAAATTGTAAGTAATGGAAGAAATAAAATACTGTGAAAACTATTTGTCTATGAGGAATTCACATATTAAATTTGTTGGGAATTTAACTAATCTAAAAAATATTTTAAATATACGAAATTAAATTTTTTTATTATATTCTCAAACTAATAAACAAATTATAAATTAAACAAAATTTATTTAAGATAGTTGCTAAAAATTTTTAATAAATTATTTTTATTTTAAAAATATATTTTTTAGTTAAAAATAGATCATTTTAAATAAATTAAAAAAAGAAAATATCTTAACATCCTGATTGTTAAGTACTTAATGATACTAGTCCATTTACTCTTTAACATAGCGTACTTCCAGCTGAATTCAGTCCAATTTCACGTAATAATTAAGACACTGTTTACTTTTTAATATTTGACACAGAAAATAGTAGCAACTGTAAATGTTAGGTAATATATTTTTAATAGTAATGTTGTTCGTATATAATACATTACATTTCATTACATACAATACATTCATATTGTAATGAATAAAAATATTGCAGTATTAATATATTTGTGTAATAAAATTATATTTTCTACATTATATTATAATTACAATGCAATAAATATAAGTTAATACATAAAACATTCATTTAGAGATTACTGTTAGATACATCAAGAAATCTTACATGTAAATTGTCTAATATTATGCAAACTTTTATCCCATTAAATAGGAACAAATAAATTTTTGAGCCAAAATATTTAATTATGTAATAATTTGTTGAAGTAATAAAAAAACAATGAATCTCTTTGATTAATCTTTGGTTATTTTTTAAGTATTTCTATCATGATTTAATCAAAAAAACTGCAATAACTTTGGTAATTTCCAAATTTTATGACTAATGTGAAAATGAAAATAATGCATCGAATTTTTGCTAATATGAACTTATATAATATACATATATATATATATATATATATATATATATATATATATATATATATATATATATATATATATATATATATATATATATATATATATATATATATATATATATATATATATATATATATAAATGATTAAAATATTTCTTAACAGAAATTATAAACAGAAATAAAAAAACTTCAAATTCACCCCATAATATTTTTATTAAACTCCATTAATGCAACTATAAAATTTACAGAAGTAAATTGTAAGAAAATTTATTTAACCTATAAAAGCAGTATAACATTCATTAAAAAGAAATTTGCAAATAACTGCAACGCTCGTCAATGTTATTAAAGGTGTAAAAAAACTGAAAAATTAAAAAATGTTAAAACATATTAAAAAATGTTTGCTATGATTAGTCATCACATTTAGCACACACAAACATATAGTTTAAAAATAAATTTTAATTAAAAAAATTAAAATTAAAAAAATTAAAAAATTAAAATCTACAATGTTTTACATAATGTATTTTTTTCTTTAAATAATTCAAATTTTTTAGTTTCTAAGTAATTATAAAGTATATATATATATATATATATATATATATATATATATATATATATATATATATATATATATATATATATATATATATATATATATATATATATGTAGCTCACACAGAAAAAAAGTTTCTTTCTGTAAAGTAAAAATATCTGTGTATGTACACGAAAAAAATTAATTAATATTTCATTCTTTAAATTAGTGCATGTTCCGCTGTTTTAATCAGTGAGTTTTCAAAAAGATTCTTAAATATAAACTTGAAATGGAGGTGAAACTGAAGTAGAGTTGAATTTTTTATATCTCTCTTTCACACACACATAATTTAAATGTTAAAATATTACACAGGAGATTATAGTTTTTCCCAATTTAATTCTTATTTTTCTTTTTACTTTAATGAAAATCACATTTCTTCTAAATTTAATATTTCTTCATTTATACCGTGTCACCAAATTCTTTTAAAATTTATACTAAGAGATTCTGGCATTTTTAAAGGTAAAATATATATCCTAAAGCATTAATAAATAAACACTATTCTTAACATTCTCTTTCTATTCTAATTCATTGCTAATTAATTAAATGCAGAGTCATTAATTCAAGTACGTTAAAAGTTACAATTCATTGCGAGATAATTACACTCATTTAAATGAAAAGCGAGCTTCTTATGATTTCTCTTTCACAAAACGCATTATAAACTTTAAACAAATTTAACTCACGTTCCAGTTTATTTTTTACGTAGTCAGCACATCCTTGAACATTAGATTGTTCCATTCAACTTCCTAGAAGGCGTGGATCTTTAATAGAAGTCCATTAACTGAGCCGAAATAAGTTCGCGGAAAAAGACTTAAAAAATGTTCCCCAAAAAGCTTTTTCTAATAGAAAATATTGGACATTCTGAGCTTCAGAAGGGGGGAAAGGAGTGGAGATTCTAATGCCACCAGATTTTTAAAATAGAAAAGTTCTGTGTCGCTCATAAAGCAGTATGCAAACTTGCTCCAAAGAAAATGGCTATTAACTTGTATAATTTTATACTCCGTATCAATGATTTAAAAAATTGAAATTACCTTGTTTTATTGCAATGTAATTCCTTTTTTAAGAAATTGCGTTCTTTTTTTAATTGGATAATTTGAAACACAGTTGTATTGCATTAAATGTAAATTTTCAATTTTTCAAAAGTATATATTTAATTCAGCTTGACTAAATTTAAACAAAATACTTGATAAAGACAATATTGAAAATTACTACTTATATTTAATTCATTCATTCATTTTAAGTACACAAATCATATATATAAATTATATTACTGTGATGAATGTTCCATTTATGATATTGGCTTGTACCCATTAAATGCGTGACATGAATTAAGAGTAGAGCAATAAAAGAGACAAACAAAAAATGAAGCAAAACAACCAATAAAATAAAAGGAAACATAAAATGTCCTATTTCCGTATAACTAAATATCTATTATGAAGATGATAAACCAATTTAGAAAGTATAATGTTAAGTACTTCTATATGCTGTAGTCATGATATAGAATTCCATAAACAGCTAATGAGCTCAACAGAAGGAATCTTGCATGTAAGCAATTGTAACGACAGCTGTTTCATAATTTTTCAACTATTAACAGACGATAAAGGAGTTATTTTGTACTTTTGTTATTATATATATATATATATATATACAGGGTGGGGGAAAAAGGTATGAACCGGTTTTAAAGGAATGTAAAAAAAAACATTCAACTTATAGAAATTATGTTTATATTGCTTAATTCAATACAAAATCTAGTTTTAAAAATTTATAAAAATTTACTTATTAAAAATGATTTCACGTAGGTGGCGGCCATCAGCCGCACTCTTGAAGGAAAATCCTGAAGTTTTTAACTGCTGTTCTGCCCATTTTGATGGGAATGGCCATAATTTCCTCTCTTATTCTGCCCTTCAGTTCTTCCAGGGTATGCGGAATATGCTAACAATTTTTTTTCTTTATGTACCCCCAAAGAAAAAATCCCAAATACTCAAATCTGGTGAGCGCGCAGGCCACTCCAAGTCACCACTCACAGAGATGAGACGATGGGGGAACACTTCCCTCTAACTCGCCATTTAAATCCTAGCTGTGTGGGAAGTAGACCCACCTTGCTGGAACCAGATGTCTCCCAGATTTGCTGCTGCATTCAATTTTTCCAGCTCAGGTTCAAAAAACTCTTCCAACGTTGTCTCATAGCTCTCAGAGGTGACAGTAACGGTTCGCCCATTATCCTCGAAAAAGTAAGGACCAATAATCCCAAACTGGGATACTGCACACCATAAAGTTACTTTAGGGGAGTTAAGTGGCTTCTGATGAATTTCCCTTGGGTTTTCATTAGCCCAATAACGAAGATTCTTTTTATTCACAGCTCCACGCAGGTGGAAGTGGGCCTCGTCACTGCTGAAAAATGGCGAATTTGCTGGAATTCTGTACAACAGTTCTTGGCAGCAGTTATGTCGATGTTCAATATCACGTGGCAGCAGCTTTTGAAAAATCATTATTTTGTATGGGTAAGACTGTAAATATTCGAGCGAAATTCTCTGTAAAGATCTGCTAGATATGCACAAAGAAGCTGCATGCTTACGGGCTGAATGCCTGGGAGACTGTTCGATAGCATTTCTTACCAATATGACATTTTCAGGAGTTCTTACAGTTCTAGGTCTTCAAATTGCCGAAGGAGTTGCTGTTGAACCAGTGTTCTCCAATGTCTTAGCCCAACGTCTAATCGCATTACCGCCAGGGATGTTTTCTCCAACAGGGATTGTGAAGTGCTGTCGGAAGACTCTCTGCTTGGCGGTAACAGAACGGACATTTTCAAAATAAGTCCTAACAGCAAACCCACGATGCTCTCCCGTCCAAACCATGGTTGCTACTGAAACTAGACTCTCCCACTGCCACAACGAGACCATTCGTCTTTTCCAACCACCATCACAGGCCGAACGCTAGCCGGTCAAAACCGATTCATATCTTTTACCCCACCCCACCATATATATATATATATATATATATATATATATATATATATATATATATATATATATATATATATATATATATATATATATATATATATATATATATATATATATATATATATATATATATATATATGTATATATATATATATATATATGTATATGTATATATATATATATATATATATATATATATATATATATATATATATATATATATATATATATATATATATATATATATATATATATATATATATATATATATATATATATATATATATATATATATATATATATATATATATATATATATATATATATATATATATATATATATATATATATATATATATATATATATATGTAAAGTTTACAAAAATCGACATTATAACTATTTTGCTTGCAGTACTACACTTGCCTTAAATTAGTTTTATCTGTAAAAAAGACGAAAAACTATAAATTAAATTAGTTTGCTTTAAACATTTAAAAAAAAGAAAAAAATTGAACCAGTTTAGTTAAATAAATACAGATTGGTCATACTTAAAATGAATACATTCACATAGTAAATTTTTATGACTTAAAATTATTTTTGTATCTAATATTCAAATGGTTATTTTCTGAATAAAAAATGCATAACCTGGAAAACATATCTTCTTACCTTTCCTTCTTAATATATATTTCCGAAAAACATTAATTTTGAGCTAAAGAGGTGTAAAACCATCTATTTTTGTTATTTTGGGAATGAGATCTGTCTTAAATACAAGCATTTTAATATCATGGCATTTTGGAACATCGAACTATGTTATATACGTTTTACTTCCTTTTAGAATTTTAGGAATAATGCAGTGGCCATAATTTTTTGCAAATGAAAACTTTCTTTACTGTTCTAGATAAGCTAATCTTTTTGAAAATGAATTAAATTATAGGTATCCCACAGATAGTTTTATTGATATGCTTTCAAAAATAATTTTGTTTGTAGTAGTGGATACAGTGTTAATGTTTTTCTGTATCCTTTTAAGGATATAGAAACTAATATCCTGCAACTTGTTTAGTATGGCTGACCCATTGTTCTGAGTGTAGCCGAAAAAGATATTTTTTGAATGTTATGTTTTTATTTATATCATATGTTTCAGATTCCATAATTATTCTCAACATAATTGTAGAAGCTATCCATTTTGCAAATGCTAATTGAATTCTTTTAGTAGATTTTTCTTATTTGATTACACCAATTTTTAATTTCGCAAAAGTAAAATCCCGATTATGTGCTCATGTCAAGCAGTTTTAAGTTCCTATGTAAATTTACTTTATTTTAAACTATTTTGAATTGGGCTGAAAATGTTATCTCTAAAATATTTCCAACGGAAGCATTTTTCTCGTTATTATTTTTAATGTAACAACTACTTTTTACTCTTCCTTCTCAGCGTACATCTCAAATTTTAAAAGTTCCAAATTGTGTTTTATAAATATTATAATATATTTTGAAATATAATTTTTTTGTTGAAAAAGTATGTCATAGTAGCCTGAGATTGATTCAGTAAAGTTATATACGTCATGAGGTTTTATCTAATGTGTAAATATATCACAAAGATTTTATGCACTAAATTACAAAATCTTTTCAAGTTGGAGCAATTCACCCAAACGTATTAGATAACATATTTCCTAGAGGCGTTTTGAATTAAAATGCTACATAGTCTCATGAGAAGATACACTTAGTATGCCAAAAAATGAGATCGATTCATAAATAGTTGACAATGTAGGTCCTAGTAATTGGAAAACACATCTTCCTACTGGAAGCTTTGAAACTCAATTCTAATCATTGTTGAACAACGGATGATTAATGTTGTGTTTTGTCTCCTAAAAGAACGTCTGAGGGTCCTTAAGAGTTTTCAATTTTCCTTTCTTGTGTCATATCACTGCAAGAAATATCAACAGGATAATTTATATTGTGGATATTAAAGTAACTTATAACATCCTTATGGGCTTAAGATGCCCACTGCTTGGTGTCAAAGTGGAATTGACTTATTAATCATGAAAATTTTCTTTTACACATTTCTCTACAGTAGGACAGGATCTGGGTTTATGGGAACTTACTCAAAAGTATAAGTGTAGTCATTTCCTTCCAACTATCAAGCATGACTGTATAAATATCATATTACGTGTAATTATGTTTTGATTTTCTGCTGACCCATTCACAATATTGAAGGGAAAATATAGAGAATTTTTATCTAATTAAAGCTTTTATTCCTGTACGATATAGAACTACCTAGAATTATAAAATATCTACTTATGCAGTGACACTTACCCACTGTTGTTTCACTCTGATACGAAATTTATTTAAGACAATTTATCTTCTTCCTTACATTTTCTCGACTCAATATATAAACCGTTAGAATCTATTTTAGAGAATTCAAACCGGACTGGTATCTCACCTCGAACATTTTCAATATCTCGATCGATAAAGGTGTGATTATTCATAAAACCAAATTTAAAACTTAATTAGTTTAGTTACAAAGAAATCAAAAAACATTTTGATTTCCAAAGGCTAAGCTACATCATATTAGTTAAGAATTTTTTATAAATGTAAGGAATTTAAATTACTTGATAATTACTTTATGCATAAACATATATGTGTGTATTTGTGCTTCAGCAGGATGCTTAGAAACCACTGTACTTACTATTAAGATCTTTTGAAATAACAGGATTTTATGATAGAGCTTTATTTTTCAACATTTAAAATTATAGTAATCAATATAATCCATATCATTAGATTATAATGACGTACTCATATAATTTCTAACGCTGGTGAAATAAAAGTTAAGTCTACATTTTATTATTTATGAGTTTGAAGAGACCTTGCGTTGTATCTATTATTTAACCAGTTGGTGACCTCTGTCATTCATTTATTTAGCAAGAGACTATGTGCAGCAGAGGGTGCTCATACGTCCACTTTTTGAATACATGTCTGAAAATTAAAATTCCAATTGTTTTCTTGTATAGGAAGATATATATATATATATATATATATATATATATATATATATATATATATATATATATATATATATATATATATATATATATATATGTATATATATATATCCATATATATATATATATATATATATATATATATATGGATATATATATATATGTATATACATATATATATATATATATATATATATATATATATATATATATATATATATATATATATATATATATATATATATATATATATATATATATATATATATGTATATATATATATTCCTATAAGAATTTAAAACTATAATGCATTAATACTCAATCGGATGTTTGAAGTAGTTGATACTTAATTATAATGCTTATACATTCAGATGATATAAAAACGAATGCATGCTATCGATAATGACTTATACTCTTTATATAGAGTCAGAGATATAGAAATTGTATGAAATTCAATAAAAAAACTGAGGAAATAAATGTTCTATATGATTGTAATACATAATTTTGAATTTGTTCGTTGTTTATCATTGAATAAGATTCTTTTATGTGAATTCTGAATCTGATGATCTTGTCGTTTTCAAATCTGCCACGGGATCCCTTTTCTGCAAAATAACACCCAATCCGTGAATTGTTAGAAATTTTATAATGTCTGTGATTTGCTTTTTCAGAAAACTGCTTAAAGTCAAAGCTCTAGGAAAATAATAGGTGATTGTAACATTAAATTTTAAATACAAGTGCTTCGTGATGTAGCAGCTCAACAGATGGTCAAATGTAACATCGGCACAACACACGTGAAGGGTTGACCTGGATATTTTATTTCTGAAGTATATGTGGAAAGGACAATAATTAGTAATTATATTTACACTTAATGCTTGAAAATATCTCTATTTTTCAATATAATTAGTAGGATAATTTGTCTGCTTTGGTCTTTAACAATGCAGATCTATACTAGACAATGCAACGAGCTCGAAAGGAAAATGATGTAATTTCGCCGGCGGAATTTATTGTGGCAGAGAAGATTCAATTCTAAATGTTTTATTTGCTCTTGTCCGCATTTGGAAAGTTAAGATTTTACTGTTAGAAGGGCTTGCCTCCCTGTGAAATTGGTGCAGTTAGACACAAATGCTTACCAATGAGAATACATACTTTCCAAGAGAAATGCAAGTTTCAGATTTACTGCAAATATTCCCATTAAGTACTGCTTATCATTCTGCCTCTGTTCTGTTTATGAGTGTAAGACTAAATGTTATCGGAAATGTGGAAATAATGTGCTGGAATTTCTTAAGTACGTAAGAAAACTTTTGTTGGTTTTCTCATCGATTGGTTTAAACAACATATAGCTGCTGAAAGATTTGAGCCAATCTTTAATTATCAAATATTTCAAATGATTTCTATGCAGCCCTGTCAATATTCTTATTCATATCAGCTATGTTTACTACATTATTTTATAAAACCCTTTGTTAGAATCAGTAATTTAGTAACGTATTAAAAATTAATGATGTATAAGATTAAAATATGAGAAATAATTATTAGAAATTTTAGGTGCAAAGAAATTTCTGGAACAATTTAAATATCATTACTGAACAAAAAACCAATAAATGACAAGGAAATATATAAAGTCAATATATTTTGTATATATTCATATTACTATATTTTTATAAATATTTATACTAATATATAATTTAAGTATTTGTAAGCTTGTCATTTTTACACTATTTTAGTTTGAATAAAAGCTTGAATCAAGTTTTTCTCTTCTAATAATATGAATGTTTATGTCAATATTTTTATAGCAATGTTGTTGTTTTCCAGCCAGTATTTAACTAAAATGTTAGTTCGTAAGGAAATATTTCCACAAAAATATATTTTATTATAAAAATACGCAATAAGTACTAGGAATATTGAAAACCAAATAATGATGATGCATTCAATAAAACTTTGAATTAATTTGATTGTTATTTACTTTTGCAAATAATTGCTTGCATTTATCAAGAAAGCGAAATAAACATGTTCATTATTGAATTGTTAGTAATTCTATTTTATATTAACAGTATAAGCTGTTATTAAATATATTTTTGAATAGGGAATGCACACATAAGTATGTAATAAGTATGCCTTAGAATTTTTAATATTACGAGCAAATTATATTCTTAATTTAATTCTTGCAATTCTAAGGAATAGAAAATATTTATTGTGAACAGCAAATTTATAAACGATATGTATGTATCTATATCAATCTATACATATCTATATCTATCTATCATATATCTATCTATCTATCTATCTATCTATCTATCTATATACATATACATATACATATACATATATATATATATATATATATATATATATATATATATATATATATATATATATATATATATATATATATATATATATATATATCTATATATATATAGATATATATATATATATATGAATATATACATATATTTATTTCTCACCAAATTGATAATTTTTGTTTTCAAAGTTTTTTTTTGTTTTTAAATTACTTTTAAGTTTGATTTTCTTTCTTTCTTTATGGAGGAACAGAAACGGAATAGTTGTGTTATTTGCAACAAAATTGAAAGCATTGTATAAGTATAGAAAAGACAATATAAGTTAAATCTAGAATCCCAACAAGTATGATACACGTGATTAATATATTTTGAATTTATTTGTGTTGCATATAATACGCAAAGTCTCAATTTTAAAATAACATAACCGCCATAAAATTATTAAACTTCATTTAAAATAAAATACGGAAACATTTCACAGTAGTGTAAATAAATTGACAAGCATGTGAAGAAATGAAAAACATCAAAATCGACGTATTTTTTTAACAACATTAGAAATATTATAGATATAATTGTGATTTTATATTCAACATCTATAATGCAAGAGCCCAATTATATCGAGTTCACAATGCGAAAAGTTATTATACTATCAAAAATTTTATGTTAAATCAATCTATTTTACTTTATTATTTACATTACATATAAAATTACGAAATTTGTTAAAAAAAAATTTTTATCCATTTTGAATTTTTTCAACTTGTGCAGCAAAATTCATTTAATGGGAGGAATTAATTGAAGCAACAATTTGCTAATACTATAATTTTCTTTATCGAAAAATACCCTTTTTTTAAAGTTATCATATTATCACATTTACAAAATTTATATGATTTCATTATGACAATATAATGTCATTATAATAATGGCTTTTAATATCAATCCTTTAAACTATTAGCAGTAAAATAATCGATATACAATCATAATAATCGATATACTCATTTCTATTTCCGGAGGTCGAACTGAAAGAGAGAGAGAGAGAAACCTTACCTTATATATAATGTATATCTACTTCCCTATATTTCCCCTTTAACCCTGCTAGTTAATTACACTATTAATGATCAGAATATCCCTTAAATTGGGGAGTTAATATCTGATGTATGAAAGCAATAATTAATCAAGCGTTAATTAATAATTAATGCCCAATATATTGCACGTATATTGTGATTACCGTTATTCATCGTGTCAGGACACGGATTAAAAGACTACTTAAAATATCTCCCTATTCATCTAGGACATGGCAGCGTTTCGGAGAAGCTGGGTGTGTGGAATCATGTGTCAGGCGAGGCTTCATGAAATATGATAACGCTTTCCATCCCATAATGGAAAGTCCTTATTAGGATTTGGGAACTTATAATCCATCTAAGAAGAGATTGCAATCCCACAAACGGTATAAACAATGAAAGAAAATGCGACTTTAAATTTCAGCTATCTGTGCACAACACCAATTATTTTAAAGCAAATATAGGTAACATTTAATTTGTTCAAAACATATTAAGTATGTATTTTAATTATGAGTATAATGTATTTGTATAAAAAGGAATATACATTTATAATTTTCAGTGCATGCATTTGTAACAGTTTTCATATTTATTATTTCAAAAAATATCATTAATAAATTTATTATAACCAAGAAATTTATCGTAAATAAAATATATTTAGAAATGCTTAGTTTGCAACATTAAAAATATTGTTTAATTATTATAATCCATCTAAGATTACTTTAAAATAATAATTAAAATAGTATTTAAATCTATATAATTGTTATAAATGTAATATAATTCTTAAATTTAAAAGCTGAAATACTTTCGATTGTATCGACTAGTTAATTTTACAGTCAACTGTTTTTATATTATATATTATACATAACTAAACAAACAATCTACTATCTAACTAATAATCTACTAACTAAACTTATAATCTACTAATATCTTTTATATTATATATTATACATAACTAAACGAATAACTAGCTTTAACATAACTAAATTTTGCAGTTTTAAACATACATATAAATTAAAAAAATGCAATTCGATTAAAAATATAATAATAGTACAAAATAAGTTTGAATTTAAAATTTGAATTATTATGGAATATTGAAAAAGAATTATTCATTTCCATTCAAAGTACGTTGCAAGTAAATACTACATGCTAATAGTAATATGAATTGTGTAATAAATATGTCTTTATAATTTTATAAATGTGAATCTGTGATAAAATTATAAAAAATATAGTTATAATATATATGAATTGGGCAATACATATGTCTACCAGACACTGGATGATGCATCATACATAAATATAAAAATGAAGTATTATGAAATTTTTTTTTAATTTAATAGCTTGCAAATTTAATCCATATATATAGAAATTGTGTAATGTCATAATGTATCCTACTCAATATTTCTAAAAAGCACATATTAATTTACGAAATGTTAACAGCAGGATATGAAGCATATACGATATATTTTTTATTATATATTTCTTATTGATGTCAATGCTGTGGCAAGAAGATTCAAAAATAGTGGCTAACGTATTTTAAAAGAGGATGGTATTATGTTAGCTAATGTTTTTAATTTTAAAAAGAAATATTTTTAAAAAATTCTGACATACTCGTTCATTACATAAATAATACCAAGAAACGAAATAAAAACTGACTAAAAACTTCATCTTTGCAAACAATGTTTAATAAGCAAACAAAATATCAATAATAAACAAAATAAAATTGAGTAACAAGAAAATGTGTGAAATTCATGTTTTCTGTGTAATTTTATACTCGTATATTTTAATAATATTACTAATATATTATTATAAATTTTGTAAGCAGGTTCTTTTCATTATTTTTACTATCAGTAAAAGTTTAAAATATTTTAATTATAAATATAAATGTTCAAATCAATGCTTCGTTATAACAATGATGTTTTGTTTAAACTAAGTAATTAACTGAAATTTGAATCTGCTGAGAAATATTTAAAAGAAAAAATATTACGTTATAAACATAATTAAAATAGGTACTAATAATTCTGAGAATTAAGTAATAATAATAATGTATTTGCAATAATATTTCATAAGTAATTGAATATGTTTCTTTAAAATAATTGTTTTTAAGTAATATATTTAGCAAGAATTTGAGTTATATATGGGATAAAAGTTGTAAATTTTTGAAATAATTATAAATTTCATTTAAATGAACAATAGAATATTTTATTAAATATATTTTGATTGAATATTGCATGTATACCACAAAAAACAATATTAAGTATATTATCATTACGAGTGACTTGCTTACCTATTTTGATTTTTATAATTACAAAGAAAAATATTTATTATGTACAACAAAAATGTATGTAATAAAAAAGTGGAAAGATATTTTTTTTACGAAATCGGTAAATTTGTTGTCAATAAATACGTTTTGTTTTTAAAACCACATTCATTTTATTTCACTTTTTCATCCAAGTTTACAATGCGCTAAAAAAATAGATTGGGAATTTAAAATAATAATTTAAAAATCCTTTAGGTATTATTTTAATAACAGAAAAGGCAATATAAACTAAATTTAGAATCTTATGAAGAAATAATATACTTGAAGAATAAATTGTGCATATATTGGTTAAATGTATTAAGCCGGTATTCAATTTAAAAATTAATAAATTAAATTAAATATGTATTTATTATATAGTTAACTTTTGTTTAGATAACTTAAGTTGGGTGCATAATTTCAACTATATAACCTTAATTTGAAACCTTTGTTTTATTTCTTATAACTTTTAATCGAAGTTAATACTATCCATCCAATAAAAAGTTACGTATAAATATAAATAATATTATATAAATAATATAAATAATATTATGAATAAGTCCTTTTAAGTTTCAACTTGAATGCATGCATGGTTGAAAACTATTTATTTTGTCTGAAAAACTGTTGGAAATAAGCAGACTGCTTACTGTATTATCCCCTCTATGTAATTTTTAAATTTTTATTTAAAATAGCATTTATTATTTTTCCGTTTTCATTTGCAAATAGAAAAAATAAAAAATCTTGATTGTTTAGTATTAAAAATATACAATACTTAGTCATAAATAATGTAAATTATGACAAAGAAATTAAAGCATATAAAAGATATGGAGTCCAACAATATTTGTACATGCGTTATTTGTTTATTTAAAAATCCTTACTTAAACAGATATTCAAACTCCATAAATGCAATGACTCGAAGTACTGTGGCATTTATTTCAGATGAATTTTTGTTACGCAAAATACTGTATTTAAGCACTTAACATTGGTTTTTATTTCAAACTTGAACAGTTTTATACAATTCAATTAAATATATAATTAAATTGTAAAATACGCGTTTATTTTCCTTTAACAAAATTAAAATTTTCTCTTTAATTAAAATTTACTTTTTAATTTCTTTCTAATTGAATTTAAATTTTCTCTTTATTAAAATCTTCTCTTTACAGTTTTTAATAAGCAAATTAAAAGTTTGCTC
This sequence comes from Latrodectus hesperus, assembly GCA_037975125.1. Classification (NCBI taxonomy): domain Eukaryota; kingdom Metazoa; phylum Arthropoda; class Arachnida; order Araneae; family Theridiidae; genus Latrodectus; species Latrodectus hesperus. The sequence continues at coordinate 58,847,477 of CM075858.1, forward strand.
TTCAAGAAATGCAAGTATTACAAAGCTTATAAATTAACTAAAAAAAAAAACTTGGCTACATTTTAATAGCTATGCATCTTATCACAAGTATAGTTTTCTTGCCTATCTTAATTTTAACAAAGTAGTCATAATAATTATATTTGAATTCATTTTGTTACCCGAGTCAAAGGATAAACTATTCTGTTTTATTAAGCGATTTTATTATTTCTTTACGTACCATGGTAAATAATATAAGATTAGACAAAGTTTCGAATCAATATTTCTCTACTTTTATAGAAATTCTTTGGCTGAAAAGGTTGCTTTATTCAAATTTCAGGAAGTCTGAAGTATTAAATAAGAATCCATTAACTGAGAAATCTAAGTTTGGGGAAAATAATACAAAAAAGCTCTTGGTTCAAAAAGTTTTTTTATTTGACTTTTTTAATTTTTTTTTAATTTGAGCACAAAATAACATAACACATTTCAACTAGCTTTATGACAAATATATTAAATGACACTCATAGTGTTAGGCAATGTATCCCATTAATGAAAATAGCACAATTTGGTGGGATAAGGAAATTTTCTTTCTGGAACAAATGATATGGAAAAAAATATTACCATTTAAACATTACATTTCTGCTAATAGTTATGTTTTTTAAAAGGAACTTAAAAATTAACAAACATTTTAAACTTTTTATAAATATAATCATCTTAAAGTCTGCATTCGCAAAGTAATATCTACATTTTTAAAGCATTTTTGGTACATTTTTCTAAAAAAAATGTTTTATTATAAAGATAATGCATTGCCAATGAAGCTTTTTGATAAAAAAATGAAGAAATAATTTTTTATTTAAAGAAATATTTTTTATTTCTTTAAAAAAAGCAAATATTTTTAAGGATTACTTAAAGTATCAATATTGGGAATTGGTCTCAATATATTTTAATGAGAATATCTTAAATGTTTGACTTAAATATTGCATTTTCTTGATAAATTGTTTTCAGTAAATTATGAGCATTTTATATTTTTGTTGTTGACAGTAAAAAAAGAAAAAAACGCTAAAATAAAAATAAAAACGTATGTATTTTATCTTTCCATTAGATTATTATTAATCGCTGCTAATTTTCTTAACGTCCAAGAAAAAATAACATATCAATCTTTGAGAAGTCAAAAGATAATTCTATTTTGCCATACAAGCTGTATTCATAAAATTTGATGTAAACATAAAAAATAAAAAAAAACACATTATCTGGAGCGATAAAGCTGAATAACAATTTGAAGTATAGTTTTACTGTCAATTATTTCTAACAACAACTAATATGATTTTGTTATAATGGTTATTATTTTCTTATATTGTAACAATGTACGAAGCATAAAGCAGAAAATGTAGTCCTCTTGAGCTGAAATTTTATTTAAAAAATCAAAGAAATCGTTGGTGAGAAAGTATTATTTGTCATAAATATATATGTAAAAATGTATTTTATGCAACAAATTATTTATGTAAATATTAAATTGGAATTATATCTGAAAAAAAAACAAATTTAGTTTTTTACCAGTGGATTATTTCCATGAAATTAATATAAAGAACTTAAAATCACATTTTTTAAAAAAAGAAATTGACGAACAATTTATAATTTTAAAACTGAAAATAAATTCAAATTTAAAACAATAAAATTCCATGCACTGAAATTGAGCAATTGCCATAAGACTCTACATTAAAATAACTAAAAACTTAACAATTTTACTGATTTATTATTTTTTTATAAAAATATAATAATAAATTCTTATTTATTTCGTATTTTATCAATTTCCGATACTGTTATTCACAAAGCTCAAGGTAAAAATAATCTGCAAAATATAAAGTTTTCAACAAAATGATATGTATAACTAAATATTTTATAACAATATTATATATATAATTTTTATGCATATCATTTATTTATGATTATCAAACTTTCAGACAAGAATGTAAGAGAAAAATCTAATAATGCAAGAGAGCAATTTGATAGAAATAATTATCTTTTGGTATGCATATTTTTGCTATGCTCACATCAAATACTGTTCAGTAAAGATTATTAAATATGATTTTTGCATTTATTTTTACTTCAAACTGGTTGTAATATTTTAATTATTTTAACTACAGGACAATTTAAAACAAAAGATCAAGGTAATGTTATTAAAAATAAATTTATAGAAGAAACGTTAATTAAGTATTATCGATTTTGCATTGTTTGGTAAAAGTACATTATTTTTTTAATTACGTAAGTTTAAATTTAAATACACTTCTCCTGTTACAAATCATATCTAAAAAAATAACAATAGCTCTTTGAAAAATTACATATGAAATATTTAAATAGGGCAAACGTGCGTAAGTTAATTTTTTCAAAGTGTTCAGATATTTTTCAATGGGAAGAAATTATCAAGTATAAAGAAGTATCAAGTATTAGAAAGCATTTGTTTCCGTAAGTTAAGTTGAATAAATCACAGGTTTTTTTATACATTTTATGAAATAAAATTGTACTTTCAAAAGAAAATTCATACAATTTCATCATTTAAATAAACTAAATTTCTGAATGCCAAATAATCAAACAGTTTGAATCCGGCTAGTTTATATTTCAAATATCCAAACATGATCAGGTGTTATGTAAAACAAATCATATTATGAACTGATCTAAATGACAAAGCATTCCAGTTCTGCAAGTAAACAGAAAATAAAAGTATTGAAAAATATTTTCTGAAACTAATTTTCATTGAATTATATGTAGTAAGTAGGATGTTACTTTTAAAGTAATATTAATTCAAATATTAAATAGATCTTTTTTTAACATTTTAGACTAAAAGTTTGTCTTTTGGCTCTTGTAAGCGACTCACCCTTAATCTAAGACCGTCAACAATTAATTACAAGCATATCCATAAATCCATAACAACCTTGAATCTAAGAACCATAAATAAATTTACATTAAAGGTTATATAAATATTTTCTTTGGGATATAATTCAAAGAAACATTGGGTGTCAATATGATTAGTATATACATTTTGAAAATTGAGCTCAACATTTAAAGTTCTTTCATTGAGACAAAAATAATCAAAAGGGATACTTGATGAATAACACATGTGATTTAAAATTTCAATGATTAAGCTAAATTCCGTTAAGGGCCTTAAATTAAATTTTGCAAAATTTGCATCATCAAAGCTGACAAATTACACAATTAACTTTCTAAACCTCCCAACCTCGGTGCAACTAAATATGCAAAATGAGTCACCAGTGTCCGGAAACAATTAATCAACTGTTCATTAATAATTAACGGTTGAGGTTGCAGATATATTCCGCAGAGCCTTCCGGCAGCACTCTTGGTCTCTTCATCAAGGATAGCACACATTTTAGGGTAAATCATCCATCAGTAAGGATTTAGAATCTTTTTGGATAACTTAAAATCTCGGTGAATGATCTATTTAAAAATTAAACACGATGAAGTTTTTACAAAGGAAATAGATTTTTTAGATTTTAAACTATTAATTTTAAACTAATAATAAAACGACATTTGGATAGGAACTAAACAGAGTTAAGATTTTCTTAAGTGTTTTAGAAATCCAAATGTTTTCTTCTTAACCTTTTATTAATGCAACAAACATACATTCATATCATGCAACGTAAAATAAGACTGTTTAGAATTTAGATTAAATTATAATTTGTTAATGCAATTTTTATTAAAAATTTACTTTGTTAAAAATGATATAATTTGACAATATAGAAGTTCACTACTATCTAATATTAACATATTATAAGTTTTGCTCTACTAAATAAATAGTTCTTCAAGTAATTAAAAAAATAATATTTAAAGTTTTATATTAATGTATAAACATTATATGGGTTTAAATTGAATTAATTTCAATGAAATTTTCAGAAAATAAATCATAACTACTTGGAATAAAAATATATTCGCTATTAAGTATTTTTTGCTTTAAAGAAAGTAGTTTTATATTCAAATAATATCAATAAATTCATTGCTATTATGCTAGATTAAATTTTATATTTATACTCTGCAGAGTACAGTGTAGATTTAAAGATTAATCAAACATATAATATTATTTTTATTATAAATATGATTCATATGAGAGGAATTTTTACGGTTTCCTAGAAAAGTAATTTATGTCATTAGTATATGCAAATTACTCTGACATATGGCTTTGAGCTCTCTTTTTTGTCATCTTGAATCATTTTGAGACATAAAACGAAACTATGTTATGTTCACTAAATTGCTACTGTTTACAGAAAATATATTTTTTCGCTTAACATTTCCAATTGAATGCTTACTAATATTTATCTTAATGTAACAATGCTGCGTAAATGTTATAAAAACAATTTCATATTTAACCAGTTTATAACATGTGCAGATTTACTGTAACAAATTTTCTTCAGTAATTACTGCTTTGCTCAAAATTTATAGTTTAGCTGTTTTTAACTAATTTACAGTTTCTTTGTTTTCAACTAACAATTTTTAAATGGTCAGAAATTAAATCTGAAAATAAAGTATCAATATTTCTATATGAAATATTGGTATTAACTCTTATATTTTATTTTACAGTTTTTTATTTAATATAACTATATATATTATTATAAGAATTCAAGACCATATTTTAGATTAAATATTTATTTGAGATTACAAACTCTGCTATTTCTTACAAAGTGTTAAATATAAAACTGATTTTTATGTCAAAAAAGGAAACATACCTATAAAACAAATACTTATATTTTCTAAAATATGAAGACCACAAGAAGTTGTTTTAAATGTAGATTTTGTATTAAATGCAAACTACAAAGTAATTTAACTCATAATTTTCAAAAGATTCTATTACAACTTTAGAAAATTGTTATATGTAATGCCAAGTTCTCCAACAACAAAGAAAATTTAATCACTTTGAAAAAAGGTTGCAAAAAGGAGGACATTTTATGCGTTTTCCTATATCATAAAACTGTGTAAAAGAAAAGAATGTTGAGGAAATTAATACCAGTATGTAGCTATTAAGCCTATCTAAAAGTGACCAAAATATGATAGGAAACGTTATATATGCATAAAGTTTTGATCTTTATATTTCATTAAAATTTCAAAAGTTATTTTTGAAATTAAAGAGTAAATTAATAAAAATTCAAACTATAAACATTTGTTTTTATTTAGTATTAATTAAAATTATTATTAATAAAAACTATAATTAAATTATATTGATGATTTAAATTTATTATTAATTAACTAAATTGTTAATAGCTTATTTACTTGTTTTCTATTCCTTGAAAATCAGTTTTATGTATAATTTAATTTGACATTTTATTTACTAAAGAAAACATATTTATATTTCATAAAATACTCCACATCAGAAACTTAAATATCGTAAATATTCTAAAAAGTATTCATGAAAATAACTAAATCAAAAATAAAAGGAAAGATAAACCTTGGGTGTCCGTCATCTCACAAAATTTTATAAAGATGTATTCCTGAGAGTGAGTTATCAAAATCGAAAGAACCAGCCGAACTTCAAATCACCGAATAAAAATACCATACATTAGTGCAATTTAATAAAATTAAAGATAAAATAGCATGTCTACCATACAAATAAAGGATTGAAATTTATAAAATAAGAAAAATTCAATTGAACAAAAATTGCTAAATGTAATCCAATTTTATCAAAATAAAATAATACTAAATCTTAATTTATCGAAATTTCAGATAAACACAAAAGTATATTGTCTAAAATCTATAAGTAATAGCTAAGGACAAAATTCATTCTTTAAATGAAACGAATATAATAAATACTTTAATACTATTTATAAAAAATTTTCATTTCATATTTTCTTCTTTTTTGATTTACTAATGCAAACTACAAAGTAATTTAACTCATAATTTTCAAAAGATTCTATTACAACTTTAGAAAATTGTCTAATTTATCTGTAATTTCAATATCACATTTCCTTTTTCTAAAATAGGTGAATAATATTTTTTAGATAATTTGTATGACGATTTTAACGTTTGCATATAAATCAGGCTTTGTTACTACATAAAGAAATTCTAAATAATACATATTTCCATAAAATACTACTTTTTTAAAGCTTATAATTACTTAACAATTTCAGCAATTTTATTGCCAATGTTTGACAAAATAATATACCTTTAACATAATATTTTTATTTCCACAATATTGTGCCAGAGATTTTTAATAATTTATTATTTTTAGCACTCATTCGAAACTAATATATATGAGATAAACTTATAACTAAAATAATTAGTAACTTTAATATATATTAAAGAAAAACAATTTTGCTCTAGTTAAACTTAGCTCTTTGTGTGGATAAATATCTCAAAATTGATTCTAGAAGCTTTTAAACAATGTTACATGAATGTTAAGTTAGCTTTTTCTAAATAATTTCCTTTTTTGCTGTGCATTTCTTTTGTAGTCATGAATTTGTGTTTTCCATTACATATTCAATGTTTTGGAAGTCAAAATCTTAACAAGTGTTATAAAAATAACTTATAACAGCTTATATACTTTAAGTTATTAAGCTATCCTTTATTTTGTATTAAAAAGTGAAATATAGTAATGGTAAAATAAAAAAGAAAAATTTATATAATCGCTGCAAGTTCAAATAACTCCGCAGAATAAGAAATATATCTTCCAATCTCTACCTAACTTGTATATTTATTATAAAAATATTTAACCTTAAATTAGGAAAAAATTTACTTTATTGTAATTATTCAAGAATGTTTTAATTTAAGCTTGTGTGTGAAGTGCAATATATTAAATCATCAGAAAATAGTTTTAAATTAATCTAAGCAATTATTGTCCAAAAAATGTATTCTTTGTAATAAAAAATAAACTATATCTCACAATATGGGGGATCAATTAATATAAAAACATGAATTATTTACGCCAAGTATATGTAAAAATTCTTAACTTGTATATTAGCATAGCAAAGATAGTTTGCATAAGTCATAAAATTGCCTCCTTAAATAATCAATAAAAAACTAAATCATGATTAATAGCAATTAACAGGAAATTCAAACATGATAATGGGTAAAAGAATTTCATAGAAAAAGCAAGCATGATTTAGATCACTTCATTTACAACAAATTTTAAACTATATCAAACCAGTCTAATACTTAAATTTTATTTTTAAAGGAAGTTTCAATCTGCGTAAAAGATGAAAGAATTACTGTAAAAAATATTCTTAAAACTCAACTCTATAATAAATATATTTTATTGGTTGAAATAAATAATTAATTTTGCTTAAGACAGATAGCTCTGTGAGAATATATTGTCAACTGATCACATGTGTGAATTGCTTAAAACATTAATCATAAACACAGTTACTGGAGAACAAAGTTATGAATGTCTTAATGTCTTTCAAATCGAGAAAAAATTCTTTGAAACGGATAAAAAAGCAAATGACATAGGGTTAATTTTGTATATTTCTTAAAAATTCGATGATTATTTAAGTAAAAATTATATCCTTTTCCCATTTACTTTAATACCAATACTAATGAAAAAAATGAAGTCATTTTTAAGCGTTTTAGAAATATATAAAAAGTATCTCTTCAAATCGTCCTGTCACAATTCATCAATCGTTCAAACATTTTGTGGAAAATTTAAAATTAAAAAGACCAATTTTCTTTCTGGAATTTTCTAATTTCTTTGCTAAACAATAATTTAGTTTTCAATAGAATTCTTATGCTTTTTTATTACGTTAAAATTTACTTTCGGACACTATGTCAATGTGATTGTACCTTGTGATACTTGAAATTATATTCTTCAGTTTGGCAATCAGTAAAAATTTCATTAAGTATAAAACAATACAGAAATCAAATAATCTAAAATATGCTGATTGTCATTAAGTTTTACAATACATTATAATTCTTGTTTAACTCAAATAACTTGGTTTATACTGTAGAAACAGGATGTTCTTATGAACGCATTTCGTCATCAGCACTCATGAGAAATGCAAATGAGTGAAAATGAATGATGCAAATGAGGGAAAAATATTTTCTCAATAATACTAAATTTTTTGTGGAGTTGAATCAATAAGAGCTTCAAATAACGTAATGGTACTGAACCTCAGTCAATGTTTATGTATTTTTTCTTCACATTTGTAACTCCCAAGGAAATAAAATAAGATGTAGTCACTCCATTTGCTTCCTGGATAAACAATAACATAGTTTCAAATCCTCAAAGTAAAAATTACCTTCAGCTGCATTTACTGCAAAATATGGATAGGAATATGAACCTATGGATATGGAGAATATAAATATCAAATGGAATTATTTTCTGAAAACTTCAGGTACATATTGACCTAATGAAGAAATTTAAGGCAAGAATTATATCTAAATTCCTATCTCTCGCACATATGTTATAAGCAGAATATGATGGTGAAATTCATGAAAAATTATGCATCCATTGAGTAAAAACTGATATAAAATACAGATGTCTGATGATTTAAATATAATTATGTTTGTTGAAAAAAAATGATTTTTTTATTCAAAAGTAACATAAATATTTAGGGTTAGGTTTTCCTCAACATTACAAAATACACAGGCAAGTTAGTAAATCTCTTAGATTTATCTCAATTGAAGACCATCGTCACAACTAAGCTTGTCTGATCATTTTTACAGGTGATTCTCTGCTAAATAATATGGATTTATAATAATGGGGGAGCTTAAGCAATATGAAATACATAAATCACTTAAGGTTATGAACAAGATTATTTTATGATTATTTTTTAATTTTCATATAATCTATGATGACAAATTCTGTAATTGGTGATTTTTCGGCGGATTTTCATATGTATCTGGCAACCTCGTTTTTATTACGTCATACATATGGAGACCTATAAGAATTATCCAGAAAATTTTATTTTGGTAACCCTAGTATTTAAGTCATCGCGCACGTCACGATACGTCATCTTGGCAACATTTCTTCATCACTAAAAAATTCAGAATTTGGAATTATGGATTATATGACACCTGTGCCCAAATAATAAATGGATATCGTAACAGTTAATTAAAATTTTGACAAAAATTCTAAAGCAAATTTTCTGTTATAATATTCTCTTTATTATCCCACTCTTTATATCCATTATTCACAGCAGTCTCTCCAATTAATTTTCAGAAGTTTTTAGTACCTTCTTTCATAAAAACAATACAATTTATTTCGCACATTAAGACTAAAATTAAATATTTCAAAGAATATTTGCAAATAACTCATAAATGGATTACTTTGTTAAAATATGTAAAATATGATTTTATCTGAAACTGTATTTATATTTTTGGATTTTATAGTATATTCATTAATAAATTATAAAAAATTCTATCTGATTTACTCTGTTTATTATATTGTACTTTATAGTTCTTCCTTTTTTTAAAAAATGCTTTGCTATAATCTTTAGTTTATACCTTGCTTTAACTAAAATAATCTGCCCAGATTAGGTCTTCAAACGCGACCAAAGCTTCGACATCTTCCTTCTGGTAATCCGCTTATGTGGTCGGCAGACGACAAAATGTTCCTTTCCTCGCTAGATTTATGCTACTTCTGCGTGGTCGGCATTTTCTGTTGCTGAAGTGGCAACGGTTGCTCGGACAGTGGAAAAGAAGCATGGAAGTAATCGTTGCTCAAACCTATTGAAGAAAAACTTCAAACAAAAGAAACTTGTATTTTTTGTACGGGATTCGGTTTTTTAAGAGTTTCTCTCTCTCTCTCTCGGTCAAAGAATCTCTTAAGTATCTGCTAGTTTTAATATGACATTCTTCTTTTCGATATGGCATATCAGTATTATATTATGAAAATCCTCAAAGCATTAGTCAAGTCATGTGGACTATGTTTATGATAAAAATAGGATACTTAGGATAAAACAAACAGGAATAATTTATGTAATAAGTAAAAGTATTTGTTAGAAATTTAAAATATTATTTTATCAAAAATAGTGTCTTCCTGTCTCGTGTAAGGTTATATGTAAGAAGTAATGAATATAATATATTAAAAAGGTTATACGTAATAAATCATTTCAAATTCATGTTTAGAAAATTGTGTATTTAAATTATGTATTATACACCTTACTGGCAATAAACTGTTGCAAAAATTTATAATTTTTAAATTTCTGAAAATGTTTTAATCGAAAACTTATGCTTGTTACTGTTATTGTTTTATATTTTTAATGTATCAAGGAGTTATTATGATCGCAACTATTTTTGACTTAGTAAATATGCAGCTTAGAGAAAATATTCATTGTAGTTCCATTTATATATTAATAAGCAGTTTTGAAAAGTATCTTTATTAGCATACGAGTTAGAAGATTGGTGGAGTCAAGTTTTATATTCTAAAAATAATCAGCAGCACTAAACGCATATTACGTTTATTAATTAACATAATTTATTTTTCTCCATACAACTTTCAATTGTTAATATTCTTTTCTAATGAAAGTTATTTCATTTGCATAATAAGGCAAATCAGCATTTGAAATATATCTATAAGTAGAATTCCATATAATGTAAGCAGAAAAAGATTAAAACGTGTACAATAACCTCCAAAAGTTAGGGTACAACATATTTTTCAAATGTCACAATAAAAATTGCATTTAATTGTAATTTATTGAAATTGTAATTTATAAAAAATTGCATTAATTGGAATTTATAGCTCATGTAAAGGATCAAAACCAACTTAAGTAAATTTATGCAAAAACATTAGCTACCACTTTTTTATACAAAAGAACAGGTAAGAGTCAAAAAAATATATGCTAATATCAGGGTTCCGTAATTATCGTGTAAATGTTTTTGATATTCAACTTTTGTAAACACATTCGTTGACAATTGATTGTAGGTTCCCCCCAATATCTGAGGAAAGATGTTTCACCGATTCACTTAGGTTACAGGTGATCAAATAAATGGAAATGTCTAATACTGTTAAGTGCCTTTTTTTTAATATGTCTCACAATGTGATCCACCGTTTCTGGAATCAATATCAAACCGAAGTTTTCTGTTTCCCTTGTTGAAGCCCTTTCCCAGGCCAATCACGAGCTACATTGGACGATAAACATAAATGTACATTTATGTTTATAGCTCTTCCGGCCCAAGGAAGACAAAACTTTTCAGTTACCAACTTGTTGTAGATATCTCTATAGCCAAGCGCTTTTCTATGCAAGTCGATCAATCGTGTGTGTCACCCTCACCAGACGACAGAGTAGGACCTACTAATCAAACACGCTTGCTGTACTGGATAGCGATGGGCTTCTACTATTTCTATAGGCAAATCCAGATTCACATAGGAGAACCATTCAAAACGTGAGTTGATCTGGAGGAAACAAGACACCAGATATCATCAATCCAATACTGTGGATAGACACAGTTACTTTTGTGGTGGAATGTTTTAACAGGGATATCTCTCGGTGAACGCAATGTATTCTAGATCTTCATGTAATTCAGATAGGATTTGTGAATGGTGGAAAATTTCGGGATGATATCCTTGATCCATATGTCCACACATGTGCCGGTGCAATTGACAATGATTTTATTCTGATGGATGATAATGCATGACCTCATCAAGCTGTAGTTGTTGAGAGATATCCTAAAAGACTTGGTTTAAAGTGAATGCAATGGCCAATATGATCTTCAGTCCAGAATCATATACAGCATCTTTGAGACAGGTTGCTGGGTTTGTATGAGAACTGGACAACAGCTTACATCATGTCTAATCATCGATTCCCATTTCAATAACCGAGAAGTTAATTGACAACATGGAAAATCAATGCGCCCAATGTACTCTAAGATAAGGATAGACATATTTTTAATAAGATTAATTTTTGTTATGTATCTTACAACTGAAATTTGCGATTATTATTTTTCTAAAACTGGAATTTTCCATTGAGATGGCATTTTTTATTGTAAATCATTTATGCGTTTTTCTTCTGCAGACTTCTTTGTTGCAATAATTACATATCTAAATTGTGCATATATATTCCTTATTTAGTGATTTTGCATTCATTCTTTTGCAAATTAGGGACAAAAAATGACTGTCCATAACCTTTTAGAGGCTAATGTACAAGAATAGCGGGCAGTATGATCTTAAATCTTCATCATATCGGAAATAATCTAATATTTCTAACCACATTTTTAAGGATTTTACAATTATTAAAGCTTGTTATTTACTTAAATATTTTTATATTATAGCCAATATTCAAATGTCCAAAAAGAGAAAATAATACAATTAAATATAAAAAAGTATTGGAAATGTAATTATTTTTTTAAATAATTATATGTAGCTTGATAATTTCCAAAGTAATTTTAATCTAACAAATGATTAAATACTTTGTTGAAGATATATGATTTATTAATTCTTTTATAATAGGATTATCCTTCTATCTTTCTTTAGAATTCAAACTCAAATTTAGCTTATTTCTGTTACGTCTACTAACTATTTATAATTCGAAATTTTATTCTAATGAATAAATGTTATTTTTTATATCAATATTTTATTTTTTATATATTTTATTCAGTAGTATAAATATTTCTAAGAAAAACTCAATTATATATTTATTAATATTCATATATACATTTCAAATGTTACTCTTGAGAAAATGCATTTAAAATTTTCTTATACTGCCAACAGATAATTTCTTTAAGCCAGCATTCAGAACAAACATGTGGCAGATGAGAAAATATGATTTCTTCGCATTTATATTAATCAATCAATCAATTAAAAGTAAGTTACTGCCCCACGTAATTTTCAATATAAATACTTTAACTCATAATTATTTATTAGCTTTGCATTATTAGAAACAATTACGTTAACTCAGCATTTATACGGAAAATCACTTTACACGTTCCAACTTTATTTAATCCCATCTTATATTTAATATTATACATTTACAGGTACGAAAACATTTAAAGCTGTAAATGATAATGATTCCACCCCTTTGATGAAGATACACAGTAATAAAGAAAAAGTTTAAACTTTCTTGAATTAGAAAGTACATTTCTTCTCAAAATTCAACTCTCGAGGTTTTTTAAAAATCAGTTATATGTATATTTATTCTAATAGATTTGTATCAGTATATATATATATATATATATATATATATATATATATATATATATATATATATATATATATATAGATTCTGTAACAGAAAAATAGACGAACCAAGAAGGATTTGTCCATTTGAAACGATATACAATGTACAGAATAGTAAATGATTAAAATTTCAGAACAATTGAATAATTTATTTCATAGTTACAGTAATACGTTCAATGAGGTGTTGAACCACATCTAGCCTGGATACAAGCTGCCACATGGCGTAGCATAGACCGATAAAGCTCCCAGATGGTCTCCTGCGGTATTTACTGGCAAATTCGCTCCAATTGTCGAACGAGGTCATCAACATTCCGTACCAGATGCAATCGCCTTCCAAACATATTCCAGATGTGCTCGATGGGAAAGAGATCTGGCGATATGGTAGGCCAAGGAAGAGTTTGACAAGCTTTCAAACATTTCATAGCAACACGTGCCGTATGCGGTCTGGCTTTGTCCTGCTGAAAAACCAGCCCAGGGCACTGCAAAAGGAACGGTAGCAAAACAGGTCTTAGGATGTCGTCGAGGTACCGCTGTGCAGTAAGTGTACCTCTAATGACGACCAAAGGAGTCCGCCTCTCAAAGGAAATGGAACCCCAGACCATAATGACTTGTTGAGGGCCGGTGGGGCGTGTTATAGTGATAGCAGGTTCCCCCTCTGCACTGTGAGTCTCCAATGAGTCTCCAAACGTCTTCAATGATCGTCAGGACACAGTTGAAAGCGGGATTCGTCGCTAAAGACTATACATCCCCAGACTAAACTCTAAAGACTATACGTCATTGGACACAAAATTATCATTTGCATATATATATATATCATATATATATATATATATATATATATATATATATATATATATATATATATATATATATATATATATATATATATATATACATCATTTAATACTATGTTATATGAAACAAAAAATACAGATTTTATTTTATAACAAGGAAATAGCTTTGTCATCTAATAAATACGTATATTTAGTTAAAATACAATAACCATTTTAACAGCAAATAGGTGGCATTTTTAAAAAATGAGTTTTTGAAACAGGACCAAAAATTAAGATTATGAGAACTCTTTCAAACATTATATAAAATGAATGCGGCTTTCCTATAAATCTATAAATTTTTTAAAGTCATCTCAAAAAATATCCAGATCGAAACTTAATTTTCGAAAATTTTCTGTTCTTCAAACAAAGCCTCTTTTCGGGAAAAGAAACATGTTTTCATCATCGTTCAATCCTAAAAAAAGTATTCCAGAAACTTACAAGGTGAACCTAAGCGAAAGAAGGTTCACTCCAGACTCCATTGGATTTACTTGTTTCTTTTTTGCAACAATTTATTGGACTTCATCGAATGTTAGTTGTCACAACTGTCGACTCGCAGTTTCGGAAGATGAATGCGATGGAATATTTTTTAGTTATTTTTTTCGCAAGTTTTTCATTAATTTTTCTTGTAGATTTTTGAATATGAACAAAATTGATAGGACTGACAGTTCTAACTACTAATGATTCACATTTGATAAATGAATATTAAATTCTTTCGAAGTGATATTAAGATTAAATATTTTTAAACATATTAATGCATTTTATTTAGTTTTTTTAAGATTTCTATTTTTGAATTTTTCTGAATTAAATACTAAAAGTAATTACTTCTTAAAAAATAATGTAACCGACTAAATTTTTACAAATAAGCTGATACATTATAATTATATCTAAATGAAAATTTTCAAATCTAGTGATATTTTAGATTTAATTGTTTATATTACAGTTTTGTAAAGAATGTTGAATACGCAAACGTACCTGAGATTACCTCTACATACAAACTTTTCTTTGTGAATTTTTAGTATGATTAGTCATTTTATTCATCATGAAAGTTTCTTCAAAGTTTAACAAGTCCTTAATTCAACATACACTCATTTCCAAAAGTTAAGTACAAAGATGTAAAATGCAAAAAATCAACAAATGCTGATTTGATTAACACAAAATTCGGCAGGAAAGTAGCATATATATTTATGCATAAAATAAAATCAATAATTATACAATTACAGAAATAAAAACAATATTAAATTTTTGTGTATAAGTTATCAGATAATGACATAAACAGAATTATGTATAAAGTGAAAATAAACATCATAAAATGAAAAAAATGACATTAATTGAGTATGTGATCCCCCTCATCTGTATACAAAGTTTACACCTTGTGACCATGTTTTCAATTAGGTAATCAACCACCACAGAATTGAGCAATAGCCATTCTTCTTGTAGAGCAGTTTCAGCTCAATAAGAGTGGCTGGAAGTGGGAAACGTGAAGATACAGCACGGGAGATACAGAGAGCATCTTAAAGATTTTCAATGGAATTAAGGTCAGGCGAATATGCTGGCCACGCCATACGCGCAATCCCTTCGCTCTCCAAGTAGTGATCGACGATGTAAGCTCTATGGGGACAAACGTTATCGTCCATTAAAACAAAAGTAGGGCCAACTGCTGCAGCGTACAATCTCACAATGGGTTCTAGGACTTCATCTTCATCCGTCACAGAGCCCCGTTTAAAGAGGTGCAGGTCATTGCGGTATCCTAATGAAATCCCTGCCCACACCATAATGCTTCCGCCTCGGAATGCGGGATGTTCGGTGATGTTTTGAGGCTGATTGCGTGTTTCTTGTTCACGCCATATCCTTATACGCGTGTCATCTGGTTACAGAGAAAATCTTGACTCATCAGTAAACATGACTTTGACCCAGTCAGACACATTCTAATTGAAATGTTCCCGGCACAACTTTAATCGTGTCCCTCTTGATTGGACGGATAGACAAACACAAACTCGAGGTACCCGAGCGTACAGTTCATTCATATGTAATTTTCGGCGTACAGTAGCTGCAGATATCACCTAACCAATGAACGCTTTAACCATAAATATCCCACGTGTGGAGGTCACTCTACGATTCCGCTTGGCTAAAATCGCAATAAATCGATGTTCCGCTGGGTTTGTAATCCTTGCGTTACCGGCTACTTGGGTGACCGGCTTCGGACAGCTATCTGTGTGGTTTGGATTTGATTCTATAAACGAGGATTACAGAATGATGAACGCCGAAGAAAAGAGCAACTTCTGAGATCGACTGTCCTGCTTCAATGCACCCCATAGCACGCCAGTGCACAGAATCTTCCATTCGTCTTCTGGAAGTCATAGAAACACGTATTTCTTGAAAAAAATTGTACGAAAGTACTTCTATCAGCTTCTGCAACCCTTCATAAAGTCGGCATCTTATAAGACTGCCCTTTTTGTATATTTCTTGACATGAAAGAGCAATTGGCTCTTACCTAACAAATTTGCATACTTTCATCTACCTCAGCAGTGATTTGCAATCTCTTCAATTCTGATTGGCTTACGGAAATTAGCATTTTCTTCTTCGTGCTTAGCTTTTGGAAGTGAGTGTAGTTCATATTGCTGACAAAGGAATTTGTAAATAATATAAAGAAAAGCCTTATGTTTTTCTAAAAAGCTCAAGAAGCAAATATTTATTTTAAGTAAAACACATTTTTTAACAAAATTTATCGTAAATGAAAATTATATATTTTTCAATTTGAGTTCGTTTAAATATATATACATAATTGTTTCATGTAATTTAGTACAACTGCCGAAAATCTGTTGTAAAACGTATGTTGGGTTTTAAAGTTTTAGAGTTTAAAAATCGCCCTGTTTGGGATACTGCCATACGTGAAAAAAATTTGGTGAAAAAAATTACAATATTTAAATTACAAAAATCAAGTGAAGAAAATTAAATCATCCATTGTTTTCTATTAAATTCTTCGACACAGAAGGATTTTGTTTCAGGCCCTCCCTTATAAATGCCAATTCTACTGAAATAAAGATCGACCATGTCCTCCTAAATGTTCTTCCCATGTTTCTTCCATATTCTCTTAAATATTGTATCATTTTGTTTGAGATTGTTTTCAATATAGGATATTTTTTTACATTTTGACTACAGATGTAAAATTATTTTTATACGCTTTAATGACAGTAGTTATGCTTCAATAAATTGAAAACTTATAAAAAACAAATTTAATGTACATAAAATCTAAATGTACACTTCGATATTCGATGTAATATCACAATTTTTGTTAAAATCTTTTGGTTTGTGTTTCAAGTTAGAAAATGCTTAGAAAAAACTAAATTTATTATGTCTATTTTTTAGCAGAATGAACAAGCTTCACTAAAATAAGGGAGATATTAAATCAACAATTATTTGTTACAATTCATAAAAGAGTTTAAAAAACTAAATTTTCCATTTGTTCTTCATTCAAGTTATTTAGAAAAAAAATTATTTTTATTCAAAATTTAAAAGTTTGAATTAAGCCAAAATTGGAAAAAAAGTGGTATATAATCGTTGCATTTAATATTCTACAGCTAATTCAAGGATTTTATAGATAACACTGGATTTATCACATGTATGCTACTGAGATCTGATCCCAGATTTTGAGAATTCTGCAATTATGAAAGGGAAACACATTACGCAAAAAGAAATCAGAATATGAAATAGAAACCAGAAAAAGAAACCAGCATATGAAATAGATATGTCTTATGTACCATCACAAAAACAAAAATCCAAAGAATTAGTGAAAATGATTAAAATTTGAACTTAAACATGAAAACATTGACTTTTACCAAATATTTTATAATAGCTAAAATTAAGATATTACAAAATAAGTTAAAATTTGTGATGCAAATATTTTTAAAAAAAAATTTCATGTATGAAATAATTAAATGCAAATTAAGCTTGATTATTCGTTTTAGAGACAAAGTTATAAAATATTTAAAGCCATTTAGTTACTTTCTTCCATATTATTAAATATTTCTGGTTGTGAAGTATTTGTAAAAGTAAAAACGCTTTTGTTAAAGAATCAACAAAAATTATTTTCTCAAAGCTTAAAAAAACTGCAATTATTATTATTTTTTTTTTGAAAATTTTTTAGGCTGAATAAATATAAAAAAGAGGAATACGATGTCGTAAATATTCGCTCCCAGTGGTATAGAGTAAATGACAATTATTCATTTTACTCTTTACCACGGGAGCGAATAGTTACGGCATCGTATTCTCTTTTATATTTATTCAGCCTAAAAATTATATATATATATATATATATATATATATATATATATATATATATATATATATATATATATATATATATATATAAATAAATATATATATATATATATATATATATATATATATATATATATATATATATATATATATATATATCATTTATATATATTCCCCGTTACATTTAATATAATAACTAAACAACATTATGTTGCAAATATTTTGAGATTAATAACTATCACTTTTTGATTGCAATTAAATGTATATTGATTACATTATTTGATTAAAATTTTCTTTACTAGAACAATAATAAATTATGAAATACATATTTCCATAAAAAATTCTTCTTTTTATTTATATAAAAGGAGATTGTTAACTCAATATTTTCATGGAATTATTTACATTTAGCTACATTTAATACCCCTATAAACGTTTGTATGACTTAATAAAGACTCACATAAAAGTTATTATGTTTTGAGGCTCCATTTGTTTCCATTAACAATCAAAATTATTAATGACCTAAAAGAAGAAAGTAACCGGAAATATGAAATTTGAAATATGAAAATGAAAATATTCTATTAAATATGAAATTTAATAGAATATTAATTATCATGAATCTACTAACGCAATCAGAAAGGAAGTTATAGAAATTAAGGTACAAGAAGTAACCAATTTTTCGCTGATGCATCGTGGTACATAATTTCTCGGAAGTATAAGAAATTGTTAATATTATAAAAATTGTTTATCCTTGAGAATTTACATGTAATAATTTTTCTCAGATAATCCATAATTTCTTCATTAACTACATTGGGAATAAATAAATAAATATTTTTGTATTGAAAAATAAATTCATAACAACAACAAGTATTCATATAATTTGTCACCACATTTACATTTAATTTTACTTGACAGTTACTCTTTATATTTCCAATACTTGATCTCTATAATCAAAAGCAGTTTGTTAAAATTGCTATAATATATAGAAAACGAGTGTCATCAGTCTTCTTTTAATTATTCCTCATAATATTTTCTTAGAGTTATTAGCCCTTACGCGGTATTCTGAACAATTATTTTTCTAAAGAAATATTTTTAGTTGGAAATAGTTTCAATCTCAAGCATTTATTTACTTTCTGTTAATTTTACTGATCAATTTTTTACAATTTATAGAAAAATAATGGTCATGAGATATTAATTTTTTTATCATAATACATTAAAATTGTATATTTTTGCTTATTGCTTAAGAATTAAGTTCTTATAGAAAATTCTATATTAAAACATTTTACTTGAAGCAAGTATTAAAAAAATCCCATCATACACATGATTATTAGAATTCAATGATCACATCATAAATATGAAAAAAGTAATTAAACTATATTTTTCACTGAAGGAAAATCTATTAATATTTATTTGTAAAGCAAATCAACAGAATAAGTCATCTCAACATTAAATGAAAAATAATTTCAATATATTTCCAATGAAGATTTAAAATAATATTATGTAATCAAAATATGTAATTCATTGAATTGACTCTAAAAATATATTTGCTTTACAAATATATTTGTATATTTAATACAAATCAATAAAAATATGATGTTGTTGGCTTATCTTCTTTAAAGATCTGACATTTGTCAGATCAACTTCAATAAATTGATGACAGTTCCAAATTGAATCCAAGTAGGGGATCTAAGGATAAATCCTCCCGGGAAAGTCCGTCGCAATCCAGAATATTCTTCCGTGAGGGTGGATGGTCATAGCATTTTTTACAAGTGGGATAATTTTTTGTACCACGTTCAAACGATAAACATTTTAGATGTCCACTTCAGAATCTGGTCAAGGCAATTTGAGATTTTCGATCACATTTTATTTCCAGAAGGGTTCCAAGAGATGTTCCAGAGTACCATTGGCGTGAGGGTGGAATTTGCCTGATTGAATACTGTCTAGATTTTTCATTAAAGTTCCTGATATGTAAGTGATGAACAAAAGAGCGTATCTTCCTCACTGTCCTCTTTGGCCAGTCAATCTACGATCTCATTGCCCCTACAAGGGATGGAACTCATTGGAGATGCACATCAATGTCTTGGGAGATCATTTTCAATCTGAGCAGAATAGATTTACTTGTTTCATCGTTTATAGAGGAACAGTCACTGAGATGTTGCAGTGCTCTACTGCTGTCCGATTAAATCCATAGTTTTCCAAAATCACAGTTGCTAGAAATGATAGCAGCATGTCACTCCACACCAAAATATTTTATTATATTTATTTAATGCAAGCTAAAAAAATAATATCAATTTAATGAAATAATATTGAATCAATAAAATGAATTGGAAATTAAGTATATAATTTAAAAACTTGATAATATATTCCCCCAAGTTATTAATTTTTATCGAATGACGAGGCTCTCTCTGACACCTTTAACACCTTTATACAAAAAAAAATCACCATAACATGTCTGCTTTCATTATATCGTTATATATATATATATATATATATATATATATATATATATATATATATATATATATATATATATATATATATAACAATAATTATTTTTCAGTATATAATAATAATTATATACCAATATATAATAATAATTATTTTTCAGTTTATCCTTCATTAATGGAAAATATTTTCCTGTCATAATTTAAATTAATTTGTATTTTAAATTAAAAAAGTGAATAAAATATAGTAGTTTAAATAATTTATTTTATAAAAATTTTTTTATAAGTTATGTTAAAATTTGTTGACGTGATTCTATGAATTAGACTTATTCTTTAGAATATATTATATCATTTATATATATATATATATATATATATATATATATATATATATATATATATATATATATATATATATATATATATATATATATATATATATATATATATATATATATATATATATATATATATATATATATATATATATATATATATATATATATATATATATATATATATATATATATATATATATATATATATATATATATATATATATATATATATATATATATATATATATATATATATATATATATATATATATATATATATATATATTTGTTACAGCTGTTGGTTCGGAATTTTTCAAGTTTTCAACTTTGTGACATGAGCAGGCTGTTCTTTCTAAGAAAAATTAAGAATATTGAAAAAAATTAGAAGACTTTTCTTTTGTAGATATTTAATAAGTATTATAATATAAGGATATATATTATGAGTACATAAAATTAAACTTAAACTAGTGTTATATGGTATGAATGACTTTGTGTAAAAACAATGTATTGAAATACCATCTGTAGATTACAAAATTTAAGGAAATGTAATTTTAAACTTTTCTTATTGTTCATCATATTATAAATAAAGAAGAATACACTGAAATAAGATTCTCCCAAATGTGTGAATATAAAAATAAAATGTAATTTGTTAAAAAGAACATGTTAATATATATTTTAATTTCCTTTGAAATATATTTTAACCATACTGTAATAGTTGAGTAATAGTATGTGAATGTTATAAGTATTTTTTGAAATAAAGTAAAATTATCTACATTAATTTAAAATACTTTTCTACAGCATTATCTGCATTATTTAGCTGTAAATTTTTTAAGTCTTGCTTAAATATTAAATATAACAATATTAAAATGAATAACTATCTAAATACCTGGTAGTACACTATCAATATTTAAGTTACTGAATGCGTGAAACTTTCTTCTCAATATAATATTTTTCCTGAAATAAAAGAGTATCATTGATTTTACTGAATAAGAAATTATTTCGTATAGTATAATAATGTATTTAAAAGGTTCAAAATTTTAAAGTATATTATTTTATTAAAAATGAAGAAATTGGGATTTTATTTAATGAAGAACTATTAAAAGTCAATTTAAAGCGGTGTGAAATAAAAAAATATTTGCTTTAAATAACAAAATTTCTTATGCTATTAAGTTAATAAAATATTTCGCAATTAGTTAATGAGGAAATTTAAAGCAATTTACTTATTTTTATATGACTCTTAGACACTTTTATTGAACTAAATTTCCATATAACTTATTTTATTACTGTTACAGCATTAAAAATGTATTATAAAATAGCGATTAAGAGACGATAAGAGAAACAATTTAATTAAACATAATTTTCTTAATTCCAATTCTTTTAAAAGTACATAAATAATTAATTTTAATTAAATAAATAATTGAATGTAACTTCTAAATTAGAAGCTACTATTTAAGTGAGGTAGGGTTTAGTAGAGATAAAAGTTAATCAAAATATAAAAAGTTGTTTTTTTTTAAGAAACAAAACAGCGTTTTTAAAAATAAAGAAATAAAGACAAATTTTATGCCATAAATTGCTATTCTCAAGTATATAATTAAATTTAAGTGTGCAATAAATTTTGCATATTAACAAATCTTTGAAAATATTAATATATAATGCAATAATTTAAAAAGTTTGTAAATAACTAAAGCCCTTAAGAAATACTAAATTTATACTATTTTGTTTAAAAATGTTAATAATTCAAAATTAGTCTAGTTAGTATCATTTCATGGCGTACTTACATTCGAGAAGACACTAAATATTCGAGGCATGTTGTATAAATTTCATAACCCAAGCCGTGAACACCAATTTATTATGCCCAGCTAAAGATAACAGGCGTTCCTCAGAGGAAAATCAGACTTCTTCCATGAGGTTGTCAGTGATGCTCCAGGTCTCTGCGGACGACAGAAGCTGTAACGCTTTCCCTTTACCTCGAATCCAATTACCAATTTAGTGATTAATGTTAACAGGAAAGAATTATATATATAATATATATATATATATATATATATATATATATATATATATATATATATATATATATATATATATATATATATATATATATATATATATATATATATATATATATATATATATATATATATATATATAAATATATATATGTATATATATATATTTATTATAGGATGTTATGTTAATAATTTTAATATTCTTCAACATATATTTTATTTTTTATTGTGGTTTATTTATTTTATTTTTGTGTTTTTATGATAGTGAGAATCTTTGATCATTTTTGGTCCTTCAAGAGGACAAGGAAATTCGAAAATCTCCATAGAATACTATTTAAACCATAGTAACGTATACAGTTAGTATAATACAAAAAAGTAACGTATACAGTTGAATTTATACGTTACTTTAGAAATATTTAAACAGTAAATGCATTTTTAACGTAATCGCATTTTCTGGGGATTTTATTTTCAACAAAGAGGTTAAAAATATTCTTAATGTTTTCATCCAACAGTTCATAAAATTTACTCTACTAATTTACTAAAAAACTATACTCAAAATACTGAAAATACAAAATTTACTAATAACAGCTTTATGTAGAAAAAAATGTTGGAAATTCTTAGTTCCAACATTTTAGTCGAGGTGGTTGTTTAAAATATATAATTGGGTAAAATTATTTATCTTGAATTGAAATATAACTCTACAAACTATAACTTAAACAAAATATTTTCATTTAATGGATTATGCATAATTTGGGTTCATTAACGTGAACATTTTCCTTTTATTGAATCATTTAAATATGTTCTGAAATTTTAGTTAAGTTTTTTTAGTCACACTTATTTTAAAATTCATTTTTTTAAAATTATTCCAGATCAAATAGAAATAAAACTTCCAATATCGAGAAAAACTATACTGCCTTTTATTAACAATAAATATTCAAAAATAATTTTTAAAATATGAGTAATTTTCCTGCCATTTTTAATTTTTTATGCTAATTATCAGAAAAAATCATTTGATGCTTATTAGATGTAACTTTATGCTTAGTAGTGACTAAGCATAAAGTACATCTAATGAACATTTGAACAATTTAGTAGACTAATGAACAATGACTAATGAACAATTTAGTAGACTTTATGCTAGTTTATTGCCATATCTGGAATGTAACCAAAATTATATATTTGCAATTTAAATTAAATTCATGTAAAATTAGTAGAAATCAATTGTTAAAAATGAATAATGACTTAAAATAAATTAATAATAGAGTTTTTTATTATAAATATATTTTTGCGCTATTTACATAGTGCATAAATTATGTTTGCACATATAATTTTATAAAACCAGTATAAAGCAGTTAATTCTACCTCCATTTGACAGCACAATGTTTTGATTTTTTAAGTTATGAACACCATAAACTGATTCAATTTTAAGAAACTTTGGATGTAAAGACATGCACGTTAAAGAGTTAATAGAGTCCCTTTGTATAAGCACATGCTGGAGATAATAAGTATTCTCTGGCGTAAGTAATTCAAGTTTGGACATCAGCTTCCAAACTAGCTATGTAATTAAAATAATTTTTATTAACGGTTGACTTAAGCCCTAGCAGCGTCACACAAATGATAAATGTCTATACATTTAATCCCTTTCAATGGAGAAATACGTGTTTCGCTCCACGGAGCGCGATGATCCATGGATTTTAAAATAATTCTTGCGTAGTCATCAGTGAAGGAGAGGAACACTTCCTACGTGCAGACGTCTACACTTACATCATTACCGACGCGTAATTAAGTTGATCCGGTGTTTACGACAAATCGATTTACACTTTTCCGTCTTTAATTAACTTCTCCCTAGTTTTAATATTAAATGTCTTGTTAGAAGGGAAGACAATTATGCTAGTGAGTGATGATGATAATGGGAATCTTGATGATGCCTGGTAAGACACAGTGATCCCAAGCTCCAAAACTTCGATCGAAGATGATCGTTCGCTTAACAATTATGTCTTCTAAGATAATATATATATATATATATATATATATATATATATATATATATATATATATATATATATATATATATATATATATATATATATATATATATATATATATATATATATATATATATATATATATATATATAAGTTACATGAATGTAGTAATGCGCAAAGAGTCTGCAAATATTTACAACTTAATAGGTTCCACACTTCTGGAAATAATATAGCTGGTATTTTATTCTAATGATATAAATATATTAAAAGATATTTATTACATTGTTGCTAGTTAAAAAAACATGAATTTATAATGTTAATTTATTTATTTTCCAAGAAAACACAGTTATATTAATAAACTTATAGATACCAATAATTTTTTCGTTACATTGAGTGTTCCGTATCAGCAAACTATATAAAAAATATGTGTTTTAATGTTATTGCAAGTAATAATTGGATTCAAATTTAAATTTCGTTAATAATATTAATTTTTTATAACTTTATGAACAGTGTGTGGATAAAAAAAGATTCTTTTAATGTGTTAGATACAAGCTGTTATTTTAAAGTGAAATGTTTTAAAGAAATGGAGCACGAATTTTAGGCTTTTTGAAGACACTGTGATAAAATAGAGAAAATTCTAACAGCTGGAAGTATCAGGAATTTTTAATTTATTATTAACTGATAATTAAATTTCCGTAAGGATATTTTATAGATCATGTACTATTTCATGAATGATATTCACGTATTAAAAAGGAACTCCTTCCTACTTTAACAGTAAGACATTTATCTAGAAAGTAGAAATGTACCATCTGTCAGTTTTTCAAAAGTGTTTGGTATTAAACCAGAAACTTTTAATTTTATGTTTAACAAATTTTTTTGAGATAAACTCATAGACTGAGGGTTGATTTATACATAAACGCATAATTAATAATGCTTTTGGTGGCTAAAATAAAGGAAAGAATCATCTAAGTATGTGTGTTAGGATAAAGGGATACAGTGACTAAATTTTGAATGTCATTTTTGTACAAGTATTGAAAGAATTACTTTATATCATTAGCCGATTTTGAAAGCCAGAGTAAAAGAGACTTAATACTATGAATATAGGAAGTGAAAATTACGATATCTGTGGTATTGTGTGCTGGTGGTAATTTTGATACAGTTATGATAAATAATTCCAAATAATGCATTTTTTTGTTCTTCAATTCACTAATTTCATTTATAAGCTCTATATTTCTGTAATACAAAATTATTGTACGTAAAAGATTATCTTTACAAGAGATATATCTTTTAGCTAAGAAATCAATTGATACTGTTGACAGAAACTGTGGAGTCAAGAGAGAGGGTAGGCATTGTGAGATGATTTATGTCCCTTTTTTGATTTTGCTAATTTTTGTATATGTTTATAAATGCAACTAAATTCTTATGCTTTACTTTGATATTTGATTCATTAGCAAAATACATTTGGCACTGTGAAGTAAATTTATCAAATAATATTAAACTTAAAAATTTGTATAAATAGTTTAAATTTAAATGGTAGTTTGATTATTAAATTATTAAAAAGTTTGGAAATTTAATGATATTTTGACAATTGTATTAAATTATGTAAATAAAGAAATAGCAAAAATAAAAAATAAAAGTGATCTTCCTTGAAATTATTTAATTTAAAATTATTTTATCTTAAAATTAATTAGTTAAAAATAAACATTTTTAAGATAGAAAAATATTATTATATAGTGTAATTTTATCATTGAAATACGTGATGAAAGTAGTTGGGACAGTGACAAATAAGAATCACCTTTTTTACAAATGAACATTAAACATTGGTAATTTCATTTACAAATAAGTAAAAAAGTTAGAGTAATAGGGAAAAATTCCGTAATTTAATTATTGTGTAATAATTTAGTTAAATAAACTAGTGAAAGCTATAATTATATATATATATATATATATATATATATATATATATATATATATATATATATATATATAATGAAAACTGATATGGAAAATTTGGCATTTTCCTGTGCTTTCTTCCCTGAACAGAAACTTACTTGTATGCTACAATCCATGAGTACATTATTTTAATTCAAATAGAAAAAATCATGAAAAATTATAATCACATATATTAAAATTAAAAATTTTTAAAACAAGTTTTAATTTTCAATGATTTGTGGGAAGAAATATTAGAAAAATTTATGTTGTAAAAACATAGAATTTATTTTCCTGATGTAAAAATATAGTATTTTCTTTCAAGATGTAAAAACATAGAATTAATTTTAAAAGTAAATTTATTTTTAAATTTAATTGTTACTTAACTGAACTACATATTCTCATTTAAGGATTTTTATTTTCAAAACACTCAAACAAATATAAAGCTGAAGCATCTGAAGTATTTTGTAAATATTTTTAAAAATAAAAAGTAACAAATTTTCTGTTAGCAAATATCATCAATATTAACTGATGCAGCAAATGAGGAGGACATTATTGAATCCTTTACGTATTACTTGGGAAAATAATTTAAACATAATTATCGAATTTCATGTAAAATTATATATCATAGTCATAAGAAACATACAATAAGAAAATAAAAACTTCATTCATTGTTATCGGTCATGCAGTAATATGCTGTCCGTCAACATTAGATGATCGACAACACTTTGTTACTATGATGTAGAGTACTGTCGGTTATTTAATGGTTACTGACATTGGAATAATTATGGACAGTATTTGGTTCACAAATTTAATAACATCGATAAGTTTTATTCAGATAAATTTTGGGTTTGGGACAATGTGCAACTACTATTCCATACTCTCTTCCCAAAGCTTCCCAGAACTGACATGTTTTTACGCGTAGAGGTACCGCTTGCTAGTTTCTCCATAATATGGCTCTTATAGACTAATGGATTACGACCCATATTGTAATCGGCATTAGGCAGTTTATTTAATTTTTACAGCTTTGAATACATCAAATAAGATGAGTATTTTGTTTCTTAAAATATTTTTCTTCTTATTTGATTTTATAATTAAAGACTGATTTAAGTCAGAAACACGATTTTTTTCCTGGCCGTCATGTTCCCTAGACTTCTTTCTTCAGTTGATTATCCTGATGGAATATGTTATTTAGAATACTGTTCAGCAATAATTTTTGGTTTTCTTCTTTTGTTCCATTAGTTTTAATGTCAATACTTGTTTAAATATGAACACTTTCCCACTATATTTGGAGCTTTGATACTCATAATATAAATCTATGACAATTGATGAAACATAATGTATTTTATTAGTTATATCAGTGGTTCTCAACCTGTGGGTACGACCCTCTAGGTGGCAAGATATTATTCAAAAGAAAATGTTATTTAAAAAATTGATTTACAATTTGAAAATTGATTCAGTTAGAAAGGGAAACACAGACACATAACAAAATACATTTCGACTTAATATTTAATAATTAACTTATAAATTAAAATAACTTACTAATTCAAATCTTACTTGATTAAAAAGAAATTTAATAATTATTACTGACTTCTTTGGTCCTGTCATACAGAGCAAAGCTATTTGGAGGAAGGTTTATTATTATATTAGAAACAGAGATATTTTCAGTTCTTTTTACTATATTTAACTGAGTTCTGTATTTTGTCGTCAATGAAGCTACTGCAGAAAATCCAATTTCAAAATGTTTGGGTGTTGAAAACTTTAATAGAATGCGAAATGCAGTTTTTAGTGCAGAATTTTTTTCCTCTATACCTGCCCAAAATTCAAAAAAGGGAATTATTACTTAACTGTTCTTTAGTTTCGCTACTTGGGAAGACTATGGGTTTCTCCCTTGGTAATTGAGAGCCCTTTGGAAGTATACTGAAATGGATTCCTAACCCATTCATAACTTATTAGCAGTTTGTTGTCAGCGAGAAATTACATTTTAAAATTTTCCATCAGCATAATTAAATTATTTTTAATGGTTATCAAAACATCTCATGCAAGTCGTTTTTAATTTTTTTTAAATTTTAACACACAATCATCCACAACTGGAAAAAAAAGTTTTACGTTTTTGCTACATTTCCAGTTTTCTACAAAAAGCATTAACAGTATTGCATGTATTGACATATGTGCGTTTGATTCTTGGTGTTGAAGATTCAAATTAATTAATTTTTTGAATATGTCGACCAAGTAGCTCAATTTCATTACAAATAACTCAACGGCTATTTGTCTTCCAGTTCTAGAAAAATGTTGATCTTCTCTCTTAGTTCCTAAACATGTTACAAGAATTTCCTACTGAATGACCATCTTGCTTCGCAATAAAATAGTAGAGTTGAAAGTATTGGAGCTATGTCCTTAAAAAGTGCGGAAAAGATTCTTGATTTTAGTGGTCTCATTTTTATATATTACAGTAACAGTAGTTAACACTACTCAAGACAAGACTCATTTATTTAAAAGCCAGTGCTTCAATGTAGACCATGCATGTATCTAGATGCAATTTGGTGATCTTTGCTTTACAAGTGCTTGTTTACTTTGGAATCTTCTGGATTTTACACGCGCACCATCGATGCAAAAACTGACGTAGTATTACCATTATGTGTATGGCTCGTTCATAAAATGATTTAAAATAGGAAAAATAATACGTGTGCTGTAGCATCGTAATCTATTGAATGTCTAAAAAGCAGCTCTATTACCAAAATAGCATCACAAAATCTAATAACGGCAATGAAATTAGTATCTTTATTACCATCTTTGCCTCATCACGCTCTATCGAAAATAATTTCTCAGAAATCTTCGAGGAAAACCGTCACTATACACCTTCAGAAATGTCACCAGTTTACCAGTCAACAGTAATATTTGAATGTGGTATTGATAGCAGTTTTTTTGCAAAATTATTTTCAAACATAATTTCTACATTCCCAATTTCTGCTGGCAATATAAGATATTCACCAATGATGTTAGGTTTTGTTATTTCTGTCAATTTTATATGAAATTTTAAGAGATAATTAAATTTTATTCATTAAATGGCAAAGAAATTTAAAATATGATTTTTGCTTTTCATATGACTTGAAATCAAATCTCTGGATTTGTTGGCATACTGCTATATAATGTTTTCAAATGGCAATTCAAAAAAGGTTTATTAGATTTCAAGCCATTTTCCATCAAAGAATATGATTAAGAAAGTCTTTCTTCTTTATTTACTTCAGTACTGGAAAATCCAATATTAAAGTATTATTTTCTAGATTTTATTTTTAGACCATGCTCGTCTTTGCATTGATTTTATTTTTAACCACGTCATTAATGATGCTTGACTGTCATCTAATACTCCCATACGAATGTAAAAAAATTATCTTAATTTTGCATAAGCTGCGGACGTTAATATTTAATACTTAGAATTGTAATAAACACGAAAACTTGTATAACAGGGGCATTATTGATACCAATAAAAGGATCGACTCAAACAACACTAGCTAGAATCTAAGCTGGCGTTATCGAACATTCCCCTTAACCCTACAATAAAACATTTGCTCAAAACGCGCATATTCATTTCAACATTCCAGACTTTTCCAATAAAATCAGAGTTTTTTGCGAAACTGCGAGATTGTTTGACATGGTAGATGCAAGAGCGATAAAAATACACAGGACTTTTGTTTTGCCAATATGAGGGTCTGTGTTGCCATATCTCAATAAATTTCTTTATTCTTGGTAATTTGTAAGGTTTAAAACTAATATCCTAATGAAGGTTTATGGCCAAAATATTAAAATTATGTTATTATTGTATTTTACTGTATATGGAAAGACGCGATGCAAATTGTGATTGAAAATTAGGCCACGTGTACTGTAAGATTGAGAAAGTTGAGTTATATCATTTTTTATAAATAAAAAGAAATTCACTTTTATGTTATTCTTATTTTCTATATCATATTATTTACCTGGAAGGATGCAAAATGTATTTAATACTTTACGGTACATTAAAAGGATATAATTATTACATTCGAACTGATTATTATTATATAACTTAAATATCTATCGTAAATAATAATTTGAAATTTCATCGAGAAAACATTCAATCCTATTATAATTTTACTCGTTTCTTTTATTAATATCGTTCACTAGTATATAATAAATATATTTTTTTATATATATTTGCTTATTTAAAGATAAAATTGAACTTCAATTATCCGAATTGCTTTTAGAATTTTAGAAAATTAAATTAGACTGAAGAAGAGAAGGTAAATAAGTAAAAGGAAAAAGCTCAAGAAAAAGAAAGGTAAAAGAAGGTAGAAGATGAGAATATGAGAGAGAAATGTGTCACTTTTGAAGAATTTAAAAACATTCTTTTGAAAATTCCTGGCTATTCAGATGTTAGTGCTGAAGATATAGAAGAATTGGTTATGAATGAGATCTTAGATTTCATATTGCAAATGATGCTAAATTTATTCAAAGTGTTGATTAAGAAGAAGACCTTAAATATCCAAGTTGAAACAGGTACGAGATCATCACCTAGTGAAGCATTTACCGGCTTTGAAGCGGATAGAGCATCAGCTCGAGAGTGTGACCACAAATAAATTCTCATCGTGAAGTAGATGCGCGATTTGACTACCCAAAATCTAATGAAGATAATGAAAAAGCTTACTCTGACCGAGATGTTCAGCAAGAAATTGCTTTCATTTATAGCACTGTACATACACACTGTATTAATGTCTAGCGCTTGTAAGTACTTTAACTTGTAAAAGTATTGCACTTTCATTTAGTTGATTAAAAGGTCATTTACTCTTTAAAAATATGTGGTTTTTCTCCTACCTTCCCCGTACAATAATTAATTCAAATTGAATTTTTTTCGAAAAATTTCAATTTCCCGAATATTTGATCACCGAAATCTGGCCTGGTCGCAATTGATTCAGATAACGGAGTTCTACTGTATGTTGTTTTAATTTACAGTTAAAACTTTAATAACCATATTTGAACAAGGTATCTAAAAGAAAGTGTCTTCCACTGAACTGGTTGTTTTTTGTCTTTATATTCATGAGTCCAATATATATCTCAAGTTTTAATTCAACTTTAAAATACACACTGCAGTGAATTATCCATAATAGGAAAGCAAATTAATGTACATCTATTCATATAGAGATATTAGATTGAAAAAAATGTAACAGATGCGCATTTTGATACATCATTCTGTTTTATAGAACACATATGCCAATATTGCTAATATTTTCTATGGATCAAACTAAAAAAATATTGGAAGTCTACTTTTATTTTTTTTGTTACAAAAATAAAAAAATAGCTATTGTGGGCATAAAATTAGGTTATGATGGTTAACTTTATTCTTCATTTGTGTGTAAAAAGTCCTTATCTAGAATAAGTCCTTATTTGGATTGACATTTATAAATAAACATATTATCATTGGTGTGTGTATCAAAACCATAGATTATTTTTTTAATTTGTTGTTAATTTACATTATTACAGAAAACTTATTATAAATTATTTTATCAGCAATTTTTATACTGATTATAGAAATTTTAAAGCCATTATTTTACTCTACTTGACAAAGAATAATATTTCCAATTTAGTTTTTATCAAAAATTTCGTTATTAAAATAATATTTATTATAAAGATACATTAATTTTTTGAAAATCTTCAGAGGAAATGCTTATTTTGCTTTAATGTATCTAAAATGATATTTTATTGCTTTAATGTATCTTTATTAATCATCAGAGGAAATTAATTTTAATACTTTTTATTTAGAACCACTTTAATAATGGTATAATAATAATTTTTAAGTTCTTAACCTCACCCTATCATATAAACCATTTGATAAATAATATATAACAAAAGTATTTTCTTCTGTTTTTTTCAGAAATTAAATATTTATTCCAAAGTTAGAAAAAATAAGGTACCAATTGTATAACATGTTAAAATTAAAATATTGAAAGAATCCAAAACATATGTTATTTTTCACCTATTTTATACTAAGTATTTCCTTTTTTGAAATGTATAAAATGTTTCTTTATGAGAAACAATTCTATTTAGTATGCTGGAAATATCCATTATGTAACAGGTGTTCAAAATAGAGATGCATTTTTAATGGTTTAAAATAAATGATAAATTCAAAATACATAATGCTTTATTAAAAAGACATTTAAATTAAATGATATTTCTCTGAAAATATTTTGAGTTATTTAATAATAAATTTATAAATCAATATACACCAATCACTAAGAATATAATATTTACTTCTTAAGATAATTTGTTTTCCAAAATATTTGAAATTTTGATTAATACAAAGATTTACCTAAGTAAGGTGATTAGTTTCAAAATGAGATTGATGGCATTTCCTATTTTTTAATAAATTTTATCTTCAGGTACATTTATTACGAAAATAAAAGCTTAATATTTTGTGGAATATTCCTTTTTTGATAAATGATCTGAATTCCACAACAATTTATTTTATTTTGTTTATAAGTTTTATCGTGGTTTTCTGCTTGATCTACTTTTAAAAATATATTTTGCTTCCTTTTTTAGTGAATTGTCTTTGAAAAATCATTTTCCTGCTAAAGCTTAAGAGTTATTTTTAATTTAATATCTTTTTTTTATTTTACATTTATTAAATATTTAAATAGAATTTAATCAGTTATTAAGAATTTGAGAAGAATTAATGCAATTTATTAAGAATATATGTAAATATTATACACATTGTGTTTTTTGCTAGTTTAGCTAAAACCCGGTATTGCTTTAAACATAATAATGATTGAATCTTCGATGACATTTTTGCGAATGTATATTTGCAGAATGCATTCGTTATCTTCATATTATATCAATACGATTGATAAGATGCCACTGAATACACGTCTTCCTCATCTCTTATTTTCATGGATTTTTAGCACATTAAACAATAGCCGTTTCATTTGTTTTACGTAAACTTTCATTGTTACTTTTCTTTTCAGATTCTTTCAAAAATAATATATTAAAAGCATAATGTACGGCTGCATAATGCCTGTATTAGCCAGACTTTCTTTGATGTAATAGTTTTCCAAGCGAGAAAAATGTACAGATCACTCACGAATAGAATTCAGTCCTTTCCTGAGAGAGTATTTTGTCATGAATCATTATAGTCAATGACAGATGCATCGTGTTGAAGCAATGCTCATACTCACAATCCAATATTAGACTCAACAATTAAACTTAAGTGTTTTTATTGATTTAATCAATGGAAGAATTCTGGGTAAAAACTTCACAGGATATATTTTTCCAGACTTTTTGTTGTTTCGAAACTTTGTGTTTGGAAAAAAAATTTCACTCATTTTCAATATTTTGTTTACTTTAAATTACCTTTTTAATATAATATACATATCCAATAAATATTTACTTAGGCAGCAATTATTATATTCCATTATTTGTGCTTAGGTTTGAAAATCTACACTCACTTTTACCTTTAAAACTCAAGTTATCTATGTTAAAGTGTTTATATCTTCTATTTAATAGTAATAATAATTTGAACACTTATGAAAATTTCTTGTTAGGTAATAATTTGGATACATATGAAAATTTCTTGCTTGGTATGAATTATAATTATATAATTCAGCGTTTTTATACTTATCAATGTTATATGTTTATTCATTTCTTTAAATAAAAAATTATTTTATATTACATTAATTTATAATTTTATTTTAATATTTTATCAATACTCACTTTTAGTGTGTGCATCAAAAAATAAATTTAGTTAAATTACACAATTAAATTTTTATAAGGAGAATTCACATATATTTGCTTCTGAAAAGAAACATTATATATTTTACATGCTATATTGAATACATATTTACTCTGATTATCGTACTTTTATAGATGTAATTTGATGAAATTTTTTTTAATTTTAAATTTTTAGGAGCAATAGATGCTTTTATCAATTTACATAATTTCTTTCAGAATACCGAATATTTATACTTTTCGGAAGTATTGTATATTATGGATTATTTTGTTAAAATTATAAAACTACCCTTTTTTACATTACCAAATGTTTATATAAAAATCAGTAGAAAAAAATGCAAATTTTTAAAAGTATTTAAAAATTACTTAAAAATGCAATTATAATCTTCATTTTTTCATCTCAATAAACTGATCACAAATATTACTATATTTCTGATATATTAAAATTTAAATAATCGTCTTAATTTTGAAGATTGTTGTTGCTAATAATTATACAACTTGTATTCGTAAAAATGAAACAATGTCTTATTTTTATAATGATTCCCAAATAAAATAACATCATATTCTGTTAAAACATTACGTATAATCATATGGACTTTATTGTTGCATTATAAATTCCTTATAACTGTAAATGATGGCTTTAAAGTTAGAAATTTTTGATAATTTATTTACTGTATTGAGAATTTTACTGCTCATTATGATTTCAGTAATTTAAATATTCATACTTAAAATATAAAATTCAATGTTTTCCATTTCTTTGCATAACTATCTTTTTCTTTTATATTAAAAAATATTAAATAGCAGAATACTGGTAATGAATAAGATCTTACACGATTAAGATATTGCTCATATTTTATACTATATTACAATAATGCATAAATTTATTATGTTTTTAAAATGCATAAAATAATTATATTCTTTGCATAGGTAAATTATAATTTTAAACTAATTTTTTTCCAAACAACTTTTATAATTTTTAAGAAAGCTTATTGTTTCGTTAATTTGTTTACTTTATTTTTTAATTATATTTAATAAATGTTATTGTGTTGCACAATAGAACGGCATATTTATAATTCTACAGAATATCTTGAATGACTTTGAGTTGTGAGCTCAAAGCGGTTGTGAAGCATTTTAATATCTATTGTTAAATTGCCTTTGGAGAGGACATTTCATACATAGTGATCCATATTCACCTGTTGCAATGAAGGAAACTCGGAAAATTCCAAAACACACTCTTAAGATACGGGCATGCAAAAGGTTTAAATATGCAGTCTCCATTCCCACATTACATTATAGTTATTAAATAATATAAGTCAACAATGACCTGTGATCAAACCTGAAACACTTTACTCTGAAAAGTGTCGTTCTACCACTAGGTCACTATCTTTATGGATTTCAACTTCTGCAATTCTCCTGAATCAATCAAATAATTTTAAAATTTATTAACTATAATTCCCATATTTAATTTATTCTTTTAACTTGCCTCTTATAGTACCTACTTTAAAATTCAATTTGTACTCAAAATGCATAGAATAGCACTTTTGAAAATGCAATAATTAAAACTTTTGTTATTTAGGTTATTAGTTATGTCACTTGTGTGTGTGGAGAATCCAAGCTTGCTATGCCTTGGCTATGCGAATTTAAGTCAATAGGGAGCGTCTTTCGATTTAATCAGAGCACCACGAAGGTGAAAGTACGACTTTGCTCTTCAAATCCTCCGATGAATGGCACCACCAGAGGTTCCACTCCCTAAATTTTGACATTGATCTGAAAGGGGAGGATATTTTCTCCAGACCATTGCACCCATGTTAACTGCTCGATAACCGACCACAGAAATTTCGATTCCACAAATTTAACGAGCATGTATATGGCATGTACTCGGTGGGTCTTTGGCGGCATTAGGAATTAAACACCACCCCTAACCACAATGCCCTAACCACAAAACTACCACGGACCTATTAAAACTATTAAATAACAAATACAATTCGATTTCTGAGAGATAAATTGCAATACATACTATTTGTTAAAAAAATAAAAATTTTAATGACCTTAATTTAATTTTTTTATAATATTTGATTATTTATATTAATTTAGGCTTCGCAACATAGTTTGTTTTAGTTATTGCTTTCACCTAAAAACTGGATTGCTTACATCAAAATGTGAGTAAGTGTCCTAAATCTCTCATCTTACATTATTTTTAGTGATCAAAAATCCTTAAGTATTTCTCATAAGTTTATAAAATTATAAATATCTACTGAAATTTAAATGTAAAACTATACATTTACCATTTTATTTCGTGAGATTTTAAAAATATCAAAACTATCACCGTGGGTTATTTTTTTATTGTTTTTTTTATCTTTTCTTCCAGCTTTTAAAGAAAATATTATTTTCTTTAATTTAAAAAAGTAATTCTATATTAAAATACACGCATTGAATGATTTCTACAACCTAATTCACAGAAGTACAGTGGTTGATGATATATATATATATATATATATATATATATATATATATATATATATATATATATATATATATATATATATATATATATATATATATATATATATATATATATATATATATATATATATATATATATATATATATTATATATATTATATTATATATATATATATATATATATATATATATATATATATATATATTGAAGTGAATTATGTTGGGACTTGAATATTTATGAATAAATATTATGTAGATAAATTGGCATTAATACTGTAAGCAATTATTGGAAAATGTAAGTGTAAGAAAAGAAAGTAAAAGAATATATTGACCGAAAGAAAATTAATTTGAGGAAAAATCGGAAATCCATCTTTTACAATAGATAAGAAAGAAAAAACTCCAAAAGCAATGATATAAACAAAATCGAATTGGGGAATGTGTCAACATCAAATGGTATCCAAAAAAAATCTTTAGAAAAAGTTTGCTATCTTGTGGAAAATAATTCTGTTTTTATTATTTTCATGGTTCACAAAACAAAACCCTGCAAGAAAAATGTGTACACTATTTTTTCTGCTCGAGTTTTATCATTCTTTGCGTCCTTTTGATTTATTATGTATTGTTTATTATCATGAAAAATATCTATATAATATAATAAAACATTCTTAAAATTTTGGAGAAAACGTTGCTTATTAAGATAAAAAAATATTCTTTGAAAATAAATAGATTCGTTACAATAAGCATAAATATTATTAATTAGAAATCCTATATTTATTGTAGCTAGTTAACATTATTTAAGCTTGAGATAAAGCATATATTTAATTCTAATATATCTTTGATTAACAAATTTTCTTTGTAAATGTAAAATATTAATTTCGTTAAATTCTTTCAATATTATAAATAATACTTATGAATAGTGCAATTTGCATTATGAAATTCAGGAATATTCACGTGTTTTAAAAAAACCACACTATTTCGCTTAATAGACACTGCTGGCCACCGTAAATGCACCACGCAAAAGGAAGCATGTAAATAACATGAAATTTACAAGATGAATTGGTGGAGGTGAGATATGCAACTGATTAGAATTTCAGAGCAGATATACATCACGCGGGCCTGTGGCGCCACTTTAAAGCGCTATTTAAGACTTGAAAATTTCGATGATTTCAAGTTTGGCAGTAGTTTTTATCTTGTGTTTTTTTTCTAAAACAAATATCAATTATGCCTCATAGAAAACATCGATCATTTTTTGATCAAGTATCCGAGTATGACAGAGGAAGGATAGTGGCCTACCGAGACTGTGGGTTATATTTCAGGGAAATCTGTCGTCATGTTGGACGAAACCAAACAATTGTAATGACTTTTTGGATATGTGATCATTGGATGCAAGATGATATGACGGATTGACGTGTTCGATCGTATCCTCCTCTGTACAACACTTTACGTGATGACAGGCAAATTGTGTGCGTGACAATGACGGATCGCTCAGTCACATCAAGAACCATAACACAGCACATTCAGCCGGTAAAGCATCATCCAGCATCTGTGCGTCATGTTGGACAGCCGATTCGACGCCGTTTACATCAGACTGGTCTGTCCGCCAGATGTCCATTGTTTTGTCTACACTTGAGGCAAAACTATAAACGATACTCCACCAACGGTGCAATAAAAGAAATATGTGGACGGCAGAATGGAATGAAACTGTCTTTACTGACACTTCCACGATGGTCGCCATACAACACCACGATGGTCGCATTAGAATCTGGGGACACCGTGAGGAAAGGATGATGGACAGCTTCGTTATTCACCACCACACTGGTCCTGCACTGAATATTGTAGTATACGGCGGTATTGTAATATCACTCTCGCGCTCCTCTAATACGCATTGCCGGTACTTTAGACAGCCAGTGCCCCACCTCCGAGGTGTTGAAACCAGTTTTCCATCCTTAATATCAGGGCATGCCTACAGCCATATTTCAATAGGATAATGCTCGACCTCACATGGCAGGCATTGTCTAAGGGTTCTTCGTCGACCGCCAGTCTGGCTCGCTTCCAGGTAGAAAAAATGTGGTCCATGTTTGCTGAACGATTATTCCAGATTAGAATTCCAGCTGCCACACCAGATCAACTTTGGCAACGTGTGGAAGCTGCTTGGTCTGCTGTACCTCAAATACACATCTAATATCTCTTTCAGTCAATGCCAAGTCATGAGGCCATTGTGATCTCCAATATTGGTGGCTATTCTGGATATTGATTTTTGCAGGAACCACATTTCACAAAAGTCTATAAATTTAATTATTTGACCCTTGGTCAACATTTTATTTACAAAATAAATTTTGTTGTGATATCTCTTGTCTTTCTACGTCTTGCAATTTGGGTGGCCTTATTATTTTATATGTGTATATTATTTCATGCTTGTTAAACTAATGTGTCTGCATTATTCTTGAAATATAAAAAAAGCGATGTGTTTCAGAATTAAAAATTAATATAAATAAAGAATT
This sequence comes from Latrodectus hesperus, assembly GCA_037975125.1. Classification (NCBI taxonomy): domain Eukaryota; kingdom Metazoa; phylum Arthropoda; class Arachnida; order Araneae; family Theridiidae; genus Latrodectus; species Latrodectus hesperus. The sequence goes on from CM075858.1 coordinate 58,887,081, forward strand.
TTTAAAAAAAAATCTGCGAGATTTCTTTTATTTGTATAATTTTTATTTTTTCTGTATTTAATTACTAATATTAACTTTGCTATTTCTGGTTTTATATTTTCCTAATTTTACAAAATAAATTTCTTTTTATCTTATTTTTAAGTAACAATTCTTGACAAAATCGTATAACGTATTTTTGATAAGTGTACTTTAAATTATAATTGTTGTTGTTGTCGTCTGACAAGTGCAAAAAAAAAAATACAAGTCATATTGGACCAAAGGCTGTTCTGGCTAAATCTTCAGCTTTTTCCTTATAATGGGTGTCATGTTGGGGTCGATGCTGAAGAGGGTCAAGGCAACAGAGATGCAGTTGAATTGATGCCTCGGATCCAGTGGAACTTCTGAGCTGTGCCTGCATTTTCAGTATTTTCTAAATTTATAATTACAAAGTACAATTACATAAAAGTATTATCAATTACATTAATCTCAGATAGTTTGGTTTCTTGCCAAACAACTTTCAAAGGAAGAAGCAAATTAATGTGATATTCAGAAAACGGATTCGGTTCACAAAGAATTGAAAAATACTCATTAACATTATATTTATGAATAATAATTTAATTTAAGGTAAAATTTTCAGCCACACTACAAGTTATTTTTTGTTTTTTGTAAAGAATATATTATGTTTCTTTTATTTATACTTAATAAAGTAAAAAAAAGCAGTAAATTATCCTGACATTGACATTATTTTTCGTTTTCAAATTGTTGCGAAATATAGAAAGATTTATTACATTAAACTAATTAACTAAAATGAAATACCATCTCCTTAATTTTTTACGTATTACGAATAGAAAAATTAGTTTTATTTTAATATTGCATTAATTATTACTCTAACACTATTGCAAATCTTTGGATATTGCGCATGTTCTATCTATATGTTATTCTACCTATATACTATTACACATAGCTCTCTTCCTAGCTTCCCATATTTGAGCACAATTTCATCTATAAAATGTCCAAGTTAGTACAATGAAAGCGGGATATATGGTCTTTTCCTATCATACATTTTTTTTCTTTCCTCTGAAGGCAAATAATATAAAATCTAATACCTACCTTGTTAATTTATTAAGTTCATGAAATTGTTCTAGATTTTTCAATGAATAAAAGAATTCTTTATTTTCTTCTTGTTTTTTTAAAAAAAATCATTTTTTGTTATATGTTTTACGAAAAGAAAATATAACCAGAAGTTTAGTGATATTATTGCATGGAATTTGAAAGATGATATGCACTTCTTGAACTCTAAAAATATGTAGGTCAGGTAAAAATTTATGATATACTTCGTCGTTTACTGTAATATTCAAAAAGGTACTTTAACAATTTCAATAGTTCAAGTAATCTGCATTTTTCTTGATTACAATGAAATAATATAATTATTCATTGTATTTCTCAAAAATGAGAACTCTTTTTGCATGAGTTATAAACGAGGATGATTGAATACGAAATTATCGATATCGTTTAGTGGCAACTGACTAAATTTATAAGATTAATATCTTAGATGGTTTGAAAATATCCAAGGTAATTTTAACAAATAAATTTATAATTTATGAACCCGAAAGTCACCAATTATATATTCAAACAATTCAAAAAAATTTATGAAAATAAGGAGAGATATGTGATTAAACATTACCTTAATTTTTTAAGTGATGTGAATAAGCTTTAAAAAAATAACTCTCTTTACAATGTCTATCTCCTTCAAATTATAAATCTTTTTTGGCTTTTTTACTTATTGTTCAAAAATATAATGCACAAAGTTATAGGCATTTCTTTTATTCTGAGTAAATTCAAAATATCGGCATTATCCGAAATATAATGGAATCCATTTCTTTCAAAATAACTTTCTGTTTGTTTTATATAAGGAGCTTATTTGAGAAAAAAGTTGGAAAACATGATAAGTAATCTTTCTGATAAGAGAATACATTTTCTTAATGTAACAAGTGTCATAAATCAAATTAATAAATATCAGCAGCTGAAGCCGAAAATATTCAAGTATATTATTTGAATTATTAATTTGGAAGATGACAATCCAACATATAGATCGAGAACGTTAACATGTAGACTAAATTTATTAAAATTATTATTCATTCTCCATGTATTTTATTTTCAGGATAAAATATTAATCGCAATACTACTTTGTTAAAAATATATAAACGAATGAGTAAACTAAAACATGTTTATTTCACACTAAGTTTTTCATACCGAAAAGATAATATAAAATATTAATTTGTAATCCGAAATTTTGTATGCAATTTGAATATTATGAATGCAATTTAAGATAATCCAGAATATTAATCATGAATGATGTGTCCTAAGCGAGCATCATACTATGTTTATGACGCCGAAACATTCAAATCATAATAAGAGCGAGCGTCTCCAAGAAGAAGGAAATAAAGAACCTCATATGCACCGTAATCAGTTCCAATATCATCATCATTCATGTATATAATTGTCTCTCATCCTCATAAGGTGTTTAATATTAAAACGGGGTTGACGTTAATGAAAGCAGGAAGGGTGCAAATCGTTTTTCCGTAAACACCGAATCAACTTAATTATGCCTCGGTAATGACGCTAAGGACCTACATCTGTAGGACATAAACGCTTCCTCTTACGCTAATAAGTAGACCAGCTCTTTTAAAATCCTTGGATCATCAAACACTTCAAGGGAAGCGCACATTTCTCTATTGATCTGAATCGAAGTCGATGATCTAAAGAAACAATTTATGGGATGTTGCCAGGAGATTTAGATAAGCGTTCGTGTAATTTACGTTTAAAACATGTTCTCTTTTGGAATAGTTCATGCAAACATTATGTTAGTAGTATCATGCATTAATGTCCAAATGCTGCATAATAATCCTGTGTAAAAATATAAAGATATATCAAGTAAAAGTAAAGTAATATCATGATTATATTTTAAGCAAATAATTATGCAGAGAGATAAATTGCCATGCTTAAATTTTAGTTGTAAGTTGAGGATTTATAACAAATCCAATTAAGTTTCAATTAAGTGTTTTAAAAATTTTATGTTGGCTCACCTAGTGCAGATATACATAAGTATCTAATAATATTAATTTAGTTATATATTACTTAATACATTTCAAGAAATTGTAAATTTTAATACGCAAGGCATTTTAGAAGTTTTATAATAAAAAAATTAGTAATGTGATTTAAATATATTTCTTTATTTATAACATAAACATAAAATAGATTCATAAAACATGTTAAAAAAATAAAGTAGCCTCTAATCAGGAAACAATATGAATATTTATAAAATTAATCAACTGTAAACGATTTTTATAATAAAAAATGAGCAAAACATAATTTTTCACATTTAATTTTTCTTAAATAAATGTTAACGAATTGGATTGAGTGTAAAAAATTTAAATAGAGTAATTCTATATTCGATTCACTTTTTTATATTTAAAGTTATTCTACTTTTTAAGAAATTCAAATTTAAATATTTCAAATTAAGATTCTATGATATGAAAAATGGTAAGTTGAATATGTAATGAAAAACATCTATTTTAATATGCATTCATTATAAGTTTCATTTTTAAATATTTTAGTTTCATTAAATTAGAGAATATATATTTGACAAACATCAATTTTAATAGATATTTCAAACTTCAATAAATAAATTATGAAGTTAAAAACAAATTCCATTGACTTTTATTACTTACAATTTTATGATTTTTTGTAAATAAATTCTCAAAAATATTTCTATTGGAACAATGTAATAGTTTTTATCATTTCAAGATAAACATCTATGAAGAGATTAAACTAAAGAAGTATCTCATTCTGTGTAAGAGATAATATAAAGCAATTTATTTATAAATAAAAATATTTTTTTCGAAGCGAAATCAAAATAAGCAGGATACGTAAATTTTAACAGATAGTTTGAAAGGAAATATTATAAAATGTGGAAAAGTGTTTAGTAGACGCAATTTATTTTCAATACATCTGAGATATCTGACAGCGTTTGAGACAATTTTCTTTTATCATGTTTCTTGGATAAATTATGACGTAAAAAATAAAATTAGTTAAAATTTCAAATGCATATAGCATACTTTTTTTTATGAAATTGGTTGTTTTCTTGCAAATCTTGGTGCAATTGTAACATAATGTTTAAACTCTACAGAAAATAGCAACGCATTTATCTCATTTTAATTTGGGTGTTATCTTTATGTGACAATGTTTTTTGAAATGAAGCAAACGTATGAAAAATATACTCGGGGATAAAAACTATACAGCAATATGGGTATTTTTCGAAATGTTGCTGAATATTCCCTTTAAAATAACAGTAAATGAAAGGCTTCTTTATACGTATTCAAAATTTTGATACATTTCTTAGATAATAACACTTAAAACATATAGGCCAAATTTTATGCAAATACTTTCATTATTACTTGTGATATCGTGTTAATGGTTTGGAGATTTTGTGGAAAAAAATGGTTTGTGAAAATCACCTTTTAAAATGATAGTTTTGTATGTGATAGAGATGATATTGCAACTTCTTTTAAAATGTATACATTAAATAACGACCTCAAGCTTATGGGTATAAATCAGTATGTTATAGAAAAAGATACATAAATTAATATATAATAACGAATTAAGATACGACTTTTTTCTTTAGCATTTCCTGTTTGAAATATAACTTCCTGTTTCGTTTTTCAAAAAACGCGATGCATATTTTAATTCCAATAACTTAACTTTTCACAGGCGTCCTGTAAAACAAAATCTGTTTTGAAACCTGTAAAGGTATGAATATTGCATCCAGAAACAAAAAATTGACGTATTTATTATTTATGTTTGAATTGATAGTTTAAATATTTGGCTGAGAAAATCACATATGATCTCAACATAAGAAAATGTCAAACATTAACTGGACTTCAAATTAAGACATTTCTTTTATGCTTGTTATTTTCGCTATTTTAACATTAAAGCAGACACTATTTTTCAAATTAATATATTTTTTAATTAAATTGTAAATTTGCAAACACCAAATTATAATTTTAAGGGATTAGAACCAAGTGATATTCTGATTATCCGTAATCAAAAATTTAAAATATAAAATCTCATACAATTTTATAAATGTATGTGTGGTTTCAAAGATGAATCTAGATACTTTTGCCCACTCCGATTAAAATTTTTATGTGAATTTCGTCTTTCAAGTTTAAATTTTGCATTTCAAATATATTTGCAATATATTTCTATGGATGCGCGGGTTTTATTGAATTAATTTAAATGATTCAGACAGACCGAAACTTAAATTTTCCTTCATCGATTAACTTAAATTAAACCGATTTCCTGCATTTTTGAGATGTGCTTTTAATTAATATCTTGAACTAATATTCATCCAAAGCCCTGGTTTTACGAACGTTGGGTTATCATGTGTCATTCTAAAATAAATTTATAAAAGTGTTCATCCTTAATTCAATTCATATATCTGAGGAGTACAATGTATTTCATCAATATTCATGTCATAATGATACAAAGCTATTCAAATACTGATCCGTATTTTAATCACACTATTTGACTTTGTTCTGTGGATCCATTCTAACTGCCTAAACTGGTTTGGATCATGAATACAGTTTTGGGGACCATTCTAAAGACTTTTGGATGTTGAGTAACATGTGTCTGCCATTCCTTCCAAAAAAATAATTTTTATCATTTCACTAAAGGTTCCTTTCTGACTTTTGCATGTTTTGAAAATTTTAAAATTTTTAATCTATTATTTTTATTTGTCCAAAAGAAATTATTTTTCAAAACAAAATCACATACTCAAGCAACTTTATGCACTTCGATGTATGATTGTTATTCATTTATTTATGTAGTTGAACAATGTTTTTAATTATCATTCTCAAAATACTTATTTCTAGTTAATATGTTTAGACTTTAAATACTTTCATTTGGAAATCTGAATCTCGGAAGATAATAGACTAGATAATCTAGCCTTAATTTAAAATTTTAGACAGGATATAAATTTGATAAATTATCATTTAGCAAAAGTATTAGAAAAAAATATTTGTGATTTAAAGCAAAATTTGTATTTTTAAGCTTTTAACGATAGATTTTGCCTTAAATATTTCTATTTATATTTTTATCGCAAAAATGACGCTAAATATTTTAAGGAAATTGACACATTCTATATTAGATTATATTTAATTTTGCATTATAAAATGTATGACATAAAACGTTTAAATCATTAGTGAGAATTTTAAATGAAAAAAAAAATTGTTTACTTTTGTTTATTTTCAAATGATAAACTATGATTAAAAATAACGTACAGAAATAAAAAAAAAATAATCTGAAAAGAGGACTCGAGACTTCAAGTACAAATAATTTTCAAAAATATTTAAACTATTGGAGTTTATTCGAAATTAATCAATTGTTAATCTACCCTTACCTAAAAAAATATTTTATGACAGGGTTACGTGAACATCACTTTAATAATAAAATTAGGAGTAACGGCAAAATGAGGTGTTTCTCTTGAAACGATTGTATTAATTTTTTCGTTATTAACATACAGTTTAGTAGCTTTGTTTTGCATATAAAATGTTTTAATTTTTCAGTGCCTTCAAAAACATTTTAACAAAAAACACATTGTTTAAGCAAAATACCTTAAGATTTTAATAGTTGATTTTAAAATAAGCATAAGACATTTTAAATTGGTTATTACAAATTAATTTTAGTTAAACTATATCAAGTGCTTTATAAAAATTTAAAGAGTATTTTTTTATCGCAAATCATGTATGCGATTTATTCAAAAAATTTCCTGACAATTTATGCGCATAAAATATAAAAAGAGCATAGTAAAACAGTGAGTATAAAATTATCATAGTAAAAAGTGTTCTTTAAATATGATAGATAATTGAAGCGAATTATTTTCTAGGTTAATATACCAATTTTTCAAGTCCTATGGTAATTTTTGATGCACAATATGTAATTGAAATGAACTCTTGTAGTGATACTTTTTCTTTCTTTTAGGATCTTTAATTTGCATGAAATTGGGGAGAAAAGAGTTCTTTTCCGCCCTCCAAAGCCAAATTTAAAATTTAAATCATTTATTTCGTTGCATAATAAAACCATTACATTCACCATTAGCTATTCTAATGAGAAAGATTATGGGTTGCCTACAGAAACGGCAATGAATGAGAAGTCTTCGATTCAAAAGATATAAAATTCTTGTGATTTGCTTTGAAAAAATTTGTCGTCTTTCTATGCTTTATCAGGAGTACTTTTTATATATCTTGTTTGTTAGCTTATTTCTATAAAGTAATATAGGAAAATTTGTAGTTAATATATTGATTTCAATGCAATTACACACACACATATATTTTTAACCTAATTAATTGACATAGACAGCTGTGACATAGACCCTCTTCATATTTTGGTGTGCCTAAATTTTAGCAAGGACGAGTAATTGTGGGATCCCCACCTTTTTTTAGACTATTTCTGCTAGATTGTCCCGCTATTAGCAAAAGTACAACAACAATACATTTTTAAAAGTTGACACTAGCCATATAGTACTTGTTTTCATTTTAGAATAACTATCTATTATTTTTCAAACTATTGTTTTTTGATAAAACTTACTCTATTGAAAATTAAAACATATTGTTTGCACAGAATTTTTTTGTCATAATTAGAACGAAATTGTTATAATATAACGAAATTATTGAATCAAAAATTTTCAATAATAAATCTACATTGTAATTGTGTTTTAGTATTTTATTTAAACACAATTACAATGCAGATTCCTAAATTACAGGGAAAATAATGAGAATATATTCCTTATTTTAAAATTATTTTCAGTTCAAGTAAATAAACCTCACTTTTTATAGTTTATTAATTAATATCTAAGGAGAACACATGATTTAAACCTATGACAAAAGAATTGTAAGTACAAAAATTTTACTTGAGGTTTGAGAGAACCCACAGAAAATTACAATCAGTTAATGCAACTCTATTAAAAGCAATGTTAATAAATATAAAGTAAGCGATCCAGATTTCTGGTGATTAAATAACGCTAGTTCATTATACTATGTCATGATTCTTAATTGAAAATTCAGATGCTACAAATAATTTCACAACTGCAAGTTAGAGGTTTTTACAAGTATAAAAATTATAAATAAATTATTTTCATAAATTCTTTCACTGTAATTTTCCGTCATAAAGAGACAATTATATTAATATAAATATAATTTCATTTATTATAAATATATATTTCATGATTAAAATTACAAATTATTCAAATTTTGCATCTAATTTTAAAATAAATTAAATTATGAATGAAATATAAATTAATTTTAATTTGAAAAACATTTTCCATAAAAATGCTTTTTTCTAGTTATTTTTTACGATATTTTAATTATTTCCTTATAATATAATGAAAAAATATATCTTAATCTTTGAATATGAGCTTATGATTAAAATGAAATTTTTATAAATATTTTTTTAATTAGTTAAATTTCTTTTTCCATTTTAATTTAAAAAGTTAATACAATATTAAATAAATTATCTGATAACACTGAATCCAACATTTTTTTCATAATACTTTTAATTAAATTCAATTAAAATAATGTTTAGAAATTTAATATAGGATTATTGATTAGGTTTATAAACTGAAGAAGAGATCTTGATGAATTGATGAATAATGGCATTGCTTCGATATACAGAGAAAGAGTATTTATTATTTAATACAGATTTTAACTTAAATTTGAGATTTCTTCATCATTAAAATAAAATTTAATTGCATAACATAAGCATTTGTATGAAAATGAAATATATTTTTAAAAATTAGGATTTTTTAAATAGTGTATTTTTTTTATTAAAATCTTGTGAATGAAATTATAAATTTCGAAATCTATTGAAATTTTAGATTGGTTGCTAAAAAGTACCTCGCTTTTTAATTATTTGTTATAAATTGAATTACACAAACCTTGTTCAAACTATTAAGAAACATTTGAAAAAAAATTACATTTCAAATGATAACTCAGTTTTGCGCTTAAAAATAATGTTACTTTAATTTATATATTATAGTTTTCCAAAATCAATGACTTTTTTATTCATTTTTGTTACTGTGCGTGATGCAATGTGTCTAAAAGTAATAATGTCATAACTTGAATTTTTGGTTGAAATTTTATTTAACAATATAACAAGAAAAACGAAAGTGGAAAATACAGTCAATATTCATAAATAAGTGTATCAATTTCTGTGAATATTGAAAAACAACTGTATTTCAATATTCATATACAACTGTATATGCAAACATGAAAAATTAAAGAACTCTACATGTCCTTTGGCAACATAATGTATCACTTAGCAATATATTCGCATATAATTTTTAATGATATTTTATCTTAAAAATTATGTTTTAGATATATTTTCACAGCTCTTTATAGCTTGCGGAATGACAAATTGCAAATCCCGTTTGCTTACGAAGAAAAGAAATACTTCAGACCATTAATTTTTTCTTCCAAAGAGAAACATAATTTTCAAATGTACAATAGACATCCAATGATAGAAACATTTCTCTGCCCATACTTGAAAATACAACCATCATGTTCAGAATTTTTTTCAAAATCGAAATCTCCGTTTATACGTTTTATTTGGTATTCATTCTGGAAGCCCCGAACTTTGTTCAACTATTGTTATTGTTCTATTAATTATCATATTACTGCCCAGATATAAAAATATCAATTGGCAGTGGGCTCAAGAAAACAGTTAAATAAGGAAATCAAAACAAGAATTGGGAACAACAAGGCACATCTTGATTTAAATTTACAAGTTCTATCATTACATTCAAAGGAGACTTATTTATGTTGATTTTAAATTACATTAAACAATTTCGAACCACGAAGTTATATCGTATTAATTTCACTTACATTTATTTATGTTTAAGTTATTGGGCTCAAACATTTGAAACAGTAATTGTTTCTTAATAATTTTGACATGTCTCTCGCAATCAACGATGATTTTTTTATTTTTTTCCGAAACTGTCGTATATACTGAATTAATAATATATATTTCATCACTCGTGACGTTATTTGATCAAAATATCAGAAAACAGTTCTTTGAACCATATCAGTTTTCATTTTATTTAATTTACTGAAATCTTGTCATAGTTTAACTTAAAAATAATTAGATTAAACTGAAATACATACTAAAACGTTTCAAGATAATTATATTTGAATGAAAACTCAGATTTTAACAATAAAAAATAAGTGAATATGAAAGTCTTTTTCAAAATATTGTATTCAAGTATTCACAATTTATACACCGTCAGTAAATATTAGATATTTAGATACTTAACTTTTATTAAATATCAAATTTAAATTTTATTGAATTAATTTTAAGAAAACGCAGAGGCAATTATAATATATCCTACATATGAATGGTCACCATTTAAATGCCCTCCATCATAAGGAATGATAAACTTGTGAATGGAGATAATCCCAGGAAAAAATATGATGTGATTTTAAATTTCTTTAATTTTTATCGCTATAATTGTATAACGCTAAAAATGCTTTAACAATGAAACATATTTGCTAATTTAATGATTAAATAAAAATCGTGAATCTCTTTTTTATTTGTATATTAGATAATATTACTTTCACACTGCAAAATTTTATATTGTGAATTTTGTGTTTAGCAACATTGTTCGACAGAGATAAGAGTTTTCTAAGTTAACAGATGGAATGTGTATAAAAGTGCTATAAGCAATTCTATTTTTGGAGTTCAATTACTATTAACAATAAAACACTTAAATAAATACATTAGTTTATTTTCTCAGCATTAAATGTTTCTTTATTAACATTATTTTCTCTATGAATTATATTTATCACATATTATTTCTTAGCAATAGAATTTATAAGTACAAAAAATTGTTAAACTAATATATTTAAATTTACATTACTAATTACCATTTAATATTTAAATAACACTTACAAATTAAAATACTCAAAAAACTAACGTGTCGTTAGACTTATCTTACTATATAAATTTTAAATTACATAATCTCAAATATAATCATATCTTTGATGCTCACAAATGTCAAATGAGTGTTCTACATACAGTTCTGATTTAAAAATACTCGTAGAAGCAAAATGTCTTTTTTTCTACCATCATTTATGCAACAAATTATTGAAAACTCGAAAGATTATGTACATTGAAAAAGCAGTATTCGTATAATTTATATTTCCTGTGTGAAATTAATGAATATATATGCCAAAAGAGATGTATTTTGCTTTATAAATTGAATATTGATTTTCTGTGATGATTAATATGAGATTTATTAAAATATAAATTAAAAATGAAATGTTTTATTAATTTTGCCATTAATGAAAACTCAGAATTAGAAAAGATACTATGCTCATTATAATTATTGCTGTTAAAATATGTATATATGCAGTAATTGTAAATATAAATTTTCCGATGAATTTTGAAATAATTGGCAGTTTATATAGTTCTTTGTGTAAATGAAGCATTTTAAATTAATAAAGTTAAATTTCTTAAAGTATTTATTGGCCTACTTGATTAAGAATCGATTTAAATTGATAAAATTTTACTTTTAAAAAGATATATAAATATGTATATACACATGCATATATATATATATATATATATATATATATATATATATGAACACTTAAAGGGTATTGTTTATTTATTAATTGATAAAATGTGTGCATGAAAACTCTTCATACAATTTTATGTGATCGTGATGAATTAATGTTTATTAGTTATATCCAGAATAATAGATACACAATATCATTGTAGAAATCAATAAAACTGATTTTAAACTTAATTTTTTAGTTAATTTGCCATTAGGGAAATCTGTTAAAGTTTAGACTATTTAGAACAGTTATTAACTTCAGAAACTAATGGCATACAATAACTTTTACATTTTAATTTGTATGAATATTATCACATATATATTTTGTAGGTTCTTCAATAAGATAATTTTATCTTTGAATTTCATCTTTATAATTTCTAATTCACTTTTCGTAATTTTTAAATTTAAATTTAGTCATTTAATTTCTTAATAATTATTCCTTATCGTTAATTAAAATATAAAATCAATAGCACGTTTCATAAAACCAGGTACATTGTAGTTAGCAACAAAATAATCTTTTAATATCCGATCACATTTAACATTTCATTATTCCTGTTTTAAAAATTCATTTATTATTTTTCAATTACAGATATTTTGATTTATAAATAACTTCTTTAAAAAAGTAAAAATGTAGCATTAATTAACTGAATATATAATATATTATCAAACACCAAAAATGATAATATGAACTTATCTCTTCATTAAATAATGCAAATTTAATTTTGTTTAAAGCCAAATAATTTACTTGGTTTTTGTTTCTAAATTTCTAATTTTATTTATAATTTAAGTAATTGTTTAAAATTGCAGTATTTAAGATAATGTCAAAAGTCCCAATATGTAATTTTTGTGATAACGTCAACATTGACTTTTATATTATCATAAATATGGAAATGATATTTTACACGTGATTCATAAAATGTAAATAACAAATTTATCTTCGTCTGAATTGCTTAAACTCATATATAATTTATTAATCACATGTATGTATCTCTCACAGAAAAATAGTCCCTAAATAATTAGGAATTCAAGTTTCCAGCCACACTAATTTTACGCTAATGCAACACATTGGGCAATCAATCCTTTCCACCTTGATTTCGTCAAACAACTGCTTTTAGCTCTCTCATTTCTCGTCCTTCCATTACTCTATACCACAGCATCATTAAAGTTCCATTTCAAAGGGAATGTCTGTTTATATTTGGGCACCATTTACAGCGAATACTCATGAGAGACTATCAGGGCCTTTGGACACGCCTAATGATATCGTTATGTGCTGTGGTGAAAGCGCCATGGGAGTTGATCACCCATTTATCTGAACTGGGAATTGTCAGAGTAACCTTCGCCACACAAATGCAGGAACAGTGGAGAAGTTTAGACTTTACATTTGAGCTGGGAAGTATTAGTCTTTCGAAGAGTTATATACCTAATAACTATCAGAGTTTTCTTCGGGATTTAAGTGTGCGTAAAACCATAAATCTTTGGGATAAATGTGCACATTTTAGCTAAAATGTGAATATATGTAGTGAATGATAGGACTGCATTGTTTCAAATATTTAGAAGTAACCAGTCTCTCAAATCCACCTATAATATCTTAATTTATTTCGACAATAAATATATAAATATATCAACGAATGAGAAGAATGTATTCAGAACAAATTTGGAGTTTTTATCTTTTTAATGGAACTGGAAATCTCAAAATTATATATTTGTTAAAATACGAAAGTATAAACTTAGTCACTTCACATTTATTTAAATTTTAAATTTTTAGTGGTTTTTGAATTTGAAATTTTGAATTTAATTTCATTAAATTTATTGAAAATGCAGAAATATACAAATATTTTCTGAATAATGATTTATTTAATTATACTGTCAATGGAATATATTTAAAGATATCTCAAAAAGTTGGTTGAATATCTACTAAAATACACTTCCTTAATACAGTATACAATAGTTTTTACATTCCTGTAGATCATGAGCACTCGTGATTTTTCAAAGTATAATTGGTATTCTCTAAGATGGGTCCCAAATACGCATAGTCTTAGTTCGCTTTTAAAAACTTCAATTATGGAAAATCTCTTTTTAACGCGCTAATTTTCATGCTTCATGAGTCTCGTTGCCGGGAGTAACATTTGACAACAAGTTGAATTTGAACGCACACAATGAATCCATCACGGATCGTTTTCTAAAGAAAATACCAATTTAAAACGCGTTGCGGATTCTCGTTGGGGGTGTACTAGATCAACGCTAAACACCACCTACAAAACTTTTATATTACTTTTAATTATACCTACTGCTGTGAACCACTTATAACAGCAAGCGATAAAATTATAAAGATGTTCTACAAAAGCAGTGTCTGTGACTTATTACTGGGGCCATTAAACGACACCTACCGATGCATTGTAGCTTCTGACCAACTCTCCACCAATAAAAGACACCATCGAAGAAAAATCACTAATCCTATATGAGAAATTGCTAAGAACCGGTAACATCTCTTGGATCATTAATGGTCTCATTTTTTAGAAATCTAAAGACTCAAAATGGATTCATCTAGTATGTTCATATAAGACCAGATAACTTTTAAATCTCCCAGTTAATGCACAGAACTCATTTAACCAGTAAACTCTCTAATACTCTCAGTTTTTTAAATAAACCTGTGCCTCCAAGACAAGCTGTTCAAAAGTGATATTTCCCCAGATGTCTTGAGACATCTGGGGAAATATCACTTTTGATAATTTTTATTACTATTGATAATTTTAAGAAAATAAATATTTTTACGTTTTATCAGGCTTGGATACAATATAAGTAATTTTATTTGTTTTTAAAATAAATCAAGTAGTCTCATGGCGTATATAAATTAGATAATTATTATTACTTAACGCATGTTCAAATCTTATTCCGTATAAAGTTCAAAAAATGTATTTATTTTATTATTAATTAAAGGACTTTAACCCACTGCAATAATTAAGCCCTTTCTTTGATGCACAAGTTGTTTCTTTTACAAAATTGTTTTACACATCTTTACAAATTTGGTTTGAATGTAAGCAAGACGTCAGCGTGATGCTTAAATTCAGTTAATATTGATAACTAATTTAAAAAGTATTCTACCGTATTGCTTTATCGTATTTATATATATATATATATATATACTATGTATATATATATATGATATATATATCATGATATATATACTGATACATATATATGATATATATATATATAGTGATATATATATATATATATATATATATATATATATATATATATATATATATATATATATATATATATATATATATATATATATATATATATATATATATATATATATATATATAGCGCTCACTGTATGGTTGAATGAGGTAGATATAATTTATGTTTATTTTTCTTTTGAATAAATATAAGCCTCTCTCACATTTCTTCCAGTACTTCACAAAAATCCTATGGAAGAATAAAACTCAGAAATAAAAACAAGTTATATATCTTTGCAATGTTTTTCGTTCTCCTTGCATTGGAATTGCAGAATTTAGCAACAACAAATAAAAGTAGTTTATAAATGCAAAAACCAAAAGAAAAGTATTTAGAGGAATAATGTTTTTTTTTAATTCCGTAAATTTTTTATTTGTGTGTAGATGTAAGAATGTCTTCAATAACTGCAATGAATAAATTTCTTATTTTAAATAAATTTTACTCATAATTGTAGAGTTAAGTTACAAAAAATATCTTTGTTAACTGAATTATTCGTTAACCGATAATCGTTTTATCATAGAGTTTTTGTGAAATCGATTAATTTCCTCTAGAGATCCTAAATATTAAATTAAAAAATGCATAGTTTCTTTATAAGTCATATTAATCAGTCCTTTTCATTTTTTGTTTACGAGACATTATACAGCATGACCAATGTCTATTGCTTTTCTCTCTTTTTTGAGATATTTTGTAATAGCATTATCATTGTAAAGATCTCTAACCTTACTGACATCAATTTGGTTTGGCTGCTATTCTAAGACCGTTGTTCTGTTATCTTCCCACTTCTTCAACGAATGAACGAGTAGGAGTGCTCAAAATTAAATCAGTTTCAGTTTTGAATGAAACAAAATCGAATTTGGTGGTCTACTTTGTTTATAAATATTTTGTTGGAAAAAATTGATGTATAGAACTTTGAAGTTTAATAGGCAAACAAGATAATTCAAGAGAGATAAAAAAACGATTGTTGGTCCTTTGTATTTGGCAACTCTGAAAGCAGCGATTACTTATAAGAATGCGTTTTAGTTCGTTATCCGAAAATGTGTTCCAAACACAAAAATCTCTAATGAAAGTATTCCTGAGTAGTCTGAACTGTACATTTACTGTATTGATCACTTACTGTATTGAAATTTAAATTGAATTTCTAAGTAAATTTTTTATTTCATTAGATATTTATTCTGTGTTCTATTCTATTATCCATTCATCAATAACTTTATTTTTTTCATTTTATCTTTCATAAACTGATTGCAATGAATTTTCCCATAGAATGTTCAAATCAAAGTAAAATCATCTTTTTATTGCATTTTAACTATTGCCATTAGAACATCATGTTCATCAAAAATTTGTTAAACAAGCAAATTTTATCAAAAAAATGATAAACGAGGACGTATTGTGTTTCTATGAAAATATATTTTAAGAGTATTTTCTTTTTTCTTTCATATTTTAATAATTTTACTATAAAGTATTCTGTATTAAAAAGTATACGAGTTATGTTTTGAATTACACGATTTAAGTTACTAATTTGCTAAATGAATACATAAAAATAAAAATGATAACCTCCATAATTTAAATTAATAAGAATAAATGTTACAGACTAATATCTGTAGAATAATTCCAGACGAGATTCTTATATTCAGCTTAATGATATTTCTACAATACGGATTTCAGTTTCTTCATCACACTAACTGACAATTAACATAATGCCCTTATTACACAACACAATAAATGATTTAAATTTTTGAGATAAATAAAAAAACATTATAAGTTACTCTACCACACAAGTAAATGAGCCTTGAAGAGGAACAAGAAAATTAATTAGTACATAATAGTTATTTTTCATCACATTGTTCTTTAAAATAAACGAATTAAGGAGTTTTGTTTCTCAATATATAATTCAATACCATTTATTAACCTTTATTATACTTTATTAAAATTTACGCACCATTAAATGTGAATGATTAAAACTCATATATACCATTAAATTGTGTCACCAAATTACAAATTTGTTTCCTTTTATTTAGTATTATTTTATAAGGAAGTAATACATTTTATTTTCATTATATTAAGATAGAATTTCATATCTTAAATCTTCAAATTATTAACAAATGTAATCATAATTTTCAATGCAAAATAAATAAAATCATAAATTTTATGTCAAATGGCAAGAGAATAAAGCATTTATAGTGCTATTACTTTTACATATTTGAAATGTATGTAATTGAATATATATTATTTTAATAAAAATGTTGAATATATTTTAAATCTCGTGTATATATAATAAATACAATTTTTTTTATCTATGTCTGTTTATTTTATCACCAAAATGAAGTTAATATTTATTGCATTTTATTATAAAAGTTGTCAGGAGACAATAATCAAAACTGTATTTTTTGTTTTATATTTTTATTCTCATAATTAATGTTTAGAATAGCAATTGAATTGCTTAAAATGTGCTGATGTGTACTATTAATTACTATTAAAACGGAAAGAATTTCAAGTTTTATATGTGATTAATGTATTCTCAATTATCCACCATTCTGATGAATATAAAGATTAAGAGCCAAAGTTTTATTATTACCATTTTTAATTATTTTTACTTATAGTAAAAAAGAATGAATGTTTTTTTTATTAATTTAACATTATTTGAAATTTGTTCTGCTTATTTCTTGGTTACAAAAGATAACAGATAATTTTAATGATGGAGTCATTACAATATTTTTGAAATAAATATAAATATACTTTTATACTTTATCTTCCACATAAAATATATTTCTTCAATGTAAATTAAAATTTAAAAACCATAATCTTTAAAAATCAATTTGTTTTACTAAAAATAACAGTACTAAGAATATCATTCATTAAAAGTCTGTTTACATTTTGAAACTATTCATGAATATAAGAGGGGAAAAAAGGCAGCTGAATTGTATGCAAATGTATCATAATCTTGTTCATACATTTTTCAATTCATTTGTTGTATAAATTTATTAATAACTTTTTATGTTTATTTAATAGATAACATTTTAAGTAAAATTGCAAAATTAAGATAAAGTATAAAACTTTTCTCAATACACTAATATTTACCATCATATTTTTAATTACAGATAGTAAATTTTCTAAAATTAAATACTAATTGAAATTTGAATTGTATTTGTTACCTAACAATGTTAAATAAAGTTTAATTGTAACATAAAATGTAATCGACGAAATATTATTGCTAACTGTGCACAAAATGCTTGAATCTAGGTAAAACAAATATCGAATTAATAATCCATTAAATGAATAAACTGTTTTTCATAGAATGAAGAAACTGAAATGTTTCAAACAAGAGTGAAGAAAACTAAAAATGAAAAAAAATAAAGTTATCATGCATAACACAATGCAGTCTTTGTTAGAGTTTGCTTTGTGAATCATGGAAGTAATCAAAATAAAAGTATTTGGCGATATATTGCAAAATTTTTTTCTTGATTTTTTTGAAGCCATTTGATGATGACACTTTTCCAATTTGATTTCGTTTATGTTTACTTTAGAGCAGTTTTCCAATTTTTGCTATTGTAAATAATGGACTTTCGATTTCTATGATATTAATTCTCCCTGTATCTTTTTATGCTTTTCTGTCATTCATTGTATTTTATTTCCATTATTTTTTTATTCAGAAACTTGTTAATGTCAACAGTTATTTTCATTCATCATATGATGTAATTGTTTCGTTTTTAATGAAATATAATTTCTAAGTGTAAAGTAATTTTTGAGAAAAAATAAATATTGCAATACTTTTGTATTTGTCACATGGTTTTTACACTGATGTTACTCAAGTTGGCTGATTTCCTGAATGATTTTTGAGCCAATTGTTCGTTACCAAAAATAAATGAAGTTTTTAATTTTCTTAGAATATCTTAGTATTTTCATGGATTATATATATATTTTTTTTCGTAGAAAATATAATAGATCGTGGGTAATTTTATAAGAAAAGTTTTAATTTTAAAATATCCAACGTTTAATTTATTCCTATTTTTTATGTAAAAGAAGAATTTAGTTTTAAATTTTTTATTTCAAATATTTTGTTACTCAATCCAACGGACTAATTTTGGTCATTTGATAAGCAATATGTTTAATTTTAGAATTAGATAATTATTATTTCACAATTTAAATTATAAAATAATTTCGGTTATTGACAGTAAATCATATTTCATGCATCATTTTTTGTCATTTATTCTCGCAGAACACATACAATCATTTTGTAAATTTTATTCGGGATATTATGACGAAATAAATACTTCAAAGGAATTATCAATAACCTTTTTACGAAGAAATATTTTTGGATATTAATCCATATGCAATTTCTAACTAGTATAGTCTTTCTCAATGAAACGATCTTTGACTTGGTCATGTTTAAAACTCGGTATTTCTTAGGTTTTTTATCTGCTTTTTCTCAATGAAAATAGCACACTAACATAAATTAAGAATACTTCAAAGCATAAATTTGAAGGCAATATTGTTAGTTGATTTATGTTTGTTTCCATTGTCCATCCATCAGGTGTTTCAACAGTTGATTAATGCAGATATCTACCGCAAAAGAGCACGTTAAAATTTGAGAGAAATAAATTCTTAACATGCTTCAAATTATTTAAATTCTACAATTTTTTAAACATAATTCCATAAATTCTATACATTTCGGTTATGTACATTGCTATAATGTGTAATGCAGAAAAATAATTAAATAAATTCGAATGGTTGTGATTCGAATCTATACGGCAAACCAGAATTTGAGAAAACTAGTCTAAAAAATGCAACTTTTAATGTATTTATTCTTAATTGAATACATTATTTGCATTTACTTATATTTTGCTATATCTAAGAATTTTCAATTGAAATAATAAGGAAATATTTAGAAATTTACAAACTTATCGCAAAAAATAAAAGAATAATCAAACATTATAAACAATTGTTTTGTTATTTTTAAATAGTTATTAAAACATTTAATTATTAATAAATATATAATTAGTTAAATAAATCATAATTGTTAATTACCTATTCCAATGTGAATAGCTCATTTTAATCAATATATTAACACTTTTCATCATATTTTATCTTTTTGAAATCAATATTTCTATTTAGTTCTTACACATGAAAGCAATACAAAACTACTTAGATTCACCATATACTATTTGGAAATTCCTTACATAATTAAATGGAATATTCCTGTAATTCCTTATTATTTATTGTAAATTTAACTCTTTTTAAGACATTTTTTTTAATTTGGGAAAACAAAAATATCTCCCTGTGCACCAAGGAATACCACACAGGGCCCGAAGGTACAATAAATGTACTACATAACAAATCCAAATAAATCATGAGATGAAAAAAAAAATAATAATAAAAGTAGGCAGAGAGAAAAAAAAGAGATATAAAAATGAAAAATGAATTAGATAACAGCATGGATAAATTTTACAAAAAATTCAAAATTCTCTTTCTTAACTAGGTCCACCATAATTGGGGGCCACCTGTTATTTAAGTCTTTACAAAGCTCGTTCCTTACTTCTGAAACAGATGGGCATTCAAGAAGAATGTAAGAAGGGTTGTCACTCCCGGAGTTGCACTTGCACACCTCACTGTTTTTTTAAGACATTGTATTAATAATTATATTGTGCATATAATTTATATATTTATTGAGACATATGAAGCCATTTATTATATCTCAAGAATGTTACTGGAGTCAACCCATTTTTTATAAATTAAGACTTCAGAATATTTAATTAAAAATATCAAAATTATTTACAATCTATCATTTATAAGGAAAATTTAAATCACATTTAAAGAGGTTGCACTTCTATTATTTCAAATAAACTTATTTGTATATCAAGAATAATTTCTCCATTTATACTTAATTGGGCAATATAATTTCTTACGAATAATTAAGCATTAATAGCAAGTAGTTAAATTTAAGTGCGAAATGCATACCTAAATTCTTACATTTAATAAAGATATCTCTACACGTTTGTAGGAATTAATTTTCTAATTTTGATCTACAAATGAATATCCCAATTTCATTATATATTAATTCATTTTTTACAAATAATTTCTGCTTCCTGTGTGGGAGATTTCAACCTAAAATGATAATTTTAAATCAGCAAGCTGCTATACATTAGAGGTTAACATAGAAAAAAAATTCAAAATACATATTGCCATATTATAAAATACTTTGAAGAGGGAGAAATATAGAATTTTTTCATTGTTCGATGGGTAATTTCTATGCAGGCTAACTAGATTTACCTGAAGCTATGAAACTAGCTTTACCTAAGGCTATGAAACTAGCTTTACATGAAACTTTGTTTAAAAAAGATTTTAAGACGTTACAAGTATCCATGCCGAGGAGAACTTAAAATACAAGAAATTTTGTCCTAAAATTTAGTCATCAAGACAGTTTTTAAGCAGCCTGGCTAGAAACAGATTCTAAACAACGAATCTCTAGAATGTAATAGAATACAAAATCTGTAAACAAACTAAAACGCACAAAAACCCCTGAAAATAGAAGAACCTCTAACATATTTAAAAGATCGATGAATTCCGAAGCCAATTACAAAAACAAAGAAAATAGTTAATTCCTTAAAAAATTTTTAAATGAACTTAAAAGACAAGATTTAAAAAAATCATGTCTACTTGTTTTTAAGACATTGTATTTATTGGCATCTACTTGTTTTTCAGACACTTATGATATTCTAAAGACATCAATTAAAAATAAGGCTTAATGTGAAAATAAGTAAGAAAAAGTGAGAATATTTTAATCAATTTTATGGATTTCGCAATGTGTATTTAATAATGCTAATAAGAACTATTTTATATATGTCATTAATAAAGCAGCTTTAACTACTTTACTAACGAAATTAAAGTAGTTCATTAATAAAGTTTTAATATTTGTCATTAATAAAGTAGTTTTTATTAAGGATTAAAACAAAATCTGCAATTAATTATATAAAGCATGGATTTCAAACACATTTACTAAACCATATGTGTTCAGAAAAGTAAGTGCAATTATAATTATACTCATTAAATTACAAAAATTATACTGTTTACTAAATCATGTTCAAGTCTTTAAATAACAATATTTTTTTCATTTTTAAATAATACCTTGAATTTCTAAAATGATTAATGCATCGAACAAAAAAATTAATGTGAATTTATTAAATAATATTTTTAACATATTAAGCTTCGTATATCAGATAGAAAATTATCTCAAGAACATTAGCCTTAATTACTTAAGTTATTCGTTTGCTTCAAAAATCTTGAATTCCTGTTTGTGGCACATTACTCTTTATATAAAACCGGATAAACATTGACGCTAAGCTGAACAAACAAATTACTGTATATCAGTAAATGTATACTAAGTCATGGTAATGTATAAAAAGCTAACTCTAAGCATTTTATATGTAAAAAGTAGTAAATAGAAAGGTTTATCTGAAATGTGTGAAGTATATCAAATTTTAATGCTAAATTCAAAAAAAGATTTTCAAGGTCTCAACTTAGATGTTTTTGGATTTTTATATGAATTTTTCAAAGATTAAATGCATCAAATTATCCGTTTCTTAAAATGTATGAAAAAATGCACAAACAGACGTGAAATAATCTAACCATAAGTGATAGTGAAGCACATTTGTAAGTATTTACTTCAGTATATTGCAAATAAAGCATTATTTTTAATAATTTTTCTTTTAAAGTGGAAATTTAATGATTAAACATAAATGATAAAATAGTGTTCAGATTAATCAAATATTTAGACTACAATGATGCATTATATGCGTTTTAATTATTCATATTTTTGACCCAAATGATATCTTTAACATTTAAATTGAACACATTTTATGGTGAATATCTGTATATTCGTAAATACATTTAAACTTCATAAATTAGAAAATAATTGGTAAATACAGTTAGACGACTAACAACTAATTCGTACAAAGGGGGAATTATTTTTGCAAGAGAAAAAATTCTTGGTTTAAATGTTTTTGATACAGAGCACTTTACTCATTGAAATTACAGTTGATATCTAAATTGGATTTTTACGAAATTCTGATTGTATGACTCAGAGCTCTTACCTAACTTGTCATTTTGCAGGCTCATATGTAAGTTGTAGACAAAGGATTAACCAGCAGGTTTTATTTTTACCTCTAGAACGAATCGAAGTGGGAAGCACTAAGATTTTTCACACAGAAAATTATAAATGAAGATAAAAGGTCTATAAACCCTTTTCTCAAACTACCATGACGTTTTGAAGTAACTAGTTGTTTGTGTGATCGTATTTGCAGGCACCATAGCATATTTTCAAAAACAGATATTTCAGATGATGTGGACTTGTGAATAGAAATACTAAGGAATATGTCAAAAAGAGGTTTAAAATACGCATGATTTCATTAGTTGTTCTCATCCTCATTAAGTTGTTAAGCGTAAATTTTTTATATGCTTGTGATATGTAGAACTACATACTATAGCTGTGATATGTCTGTAAACATGTAAACACATATCTGAATTTCATCAAATGTAAATTTACAAGGAATTCTATTTCAAATGTTCTTTACCAAAAAAATTTTGAACAAAATTTTTCCTCTGCCAGAAATATTGCCCTTTATTGTGAATCAGGGCATTGAAATGTATTCCAATTCCTTCCACTTTTATATATTTTTAAAGCACTTCAAATTGATGGGACAACCCTGATAATATATTTACATGTCAAAGGTCATATTTTCCAAGAATATTATTTTTAAAATTAAATACACTATAATATTTTGGATGTTCATTAAATACTATACTTCACTTAGGTTACATTGTTTACCATTTAAATAAAACAGTATTAAGTATACAAATCGTATAATTATAATACTATTTGTATACAAATAGTATATAAAGTATTCTAACAATATAATTAATTTAACAAACTATATTTATTTTGGAAGACTTAGTATTAGTAAATTTTAATGCTTTAGTTGTATTTTAATTTAAAGACCAAAACTATTTTCCTTCATAATTTATTTTATTTGAACTTAAGAAATCATTGTTGCATCATGTTTATAAAATTATATTTTATTATTCTTTATAAGATAGTTGGCATTTTTTCTGGAAGTATTTAAATAATCTATAACACACTGATTATAAAAGTTAGCAAAATTATTGTTAATATCTTGAATTATTCTTTAACTCTTAGTAAAATAAAGTTTCATGAAAAATTAATTATGTAAGGCACCATAATGTAAGTACTAACAGTATAAATGCTATATTATTAGAATATATACATATGAAAATAATAAAGTTCATTTTCTGCTGTTTTTTTACTATTTAAAATATTCAAATGCTCTCGCTAGTGGGATGAATTATCTTAATTTGGTAAAATAACTGCACAACTTAAGAATTATAACACACGAACATGATTCGACACTGCCTAACATATTGACACCAAAATTGTACACTTTTATACATATATACCTTTATTAAAATACATATATACCTACATTAATTACATAGTTAAATATTTTAAATCATAATTATTTAAATAAACAAATACAACTTTAATAAAATATGTATACATTAATAATCGTATGCTTAATTATAACATCATATTTAATCTTTTAGCTAATAGTTAACCAGTAAATAACATGTATAAAAACATTTAATGTCAATGATATATTTTGGTAAGCAAAATAAAGCTTAAGTTTATTTAGAATTTTCTTCTGAAAATAATATACTTAGTCAGTACTTTCTGTGGGAAATATTTTACATTATAAAACAAATTCAGTTGTTTTCAATAATTAAACAAAAATGTTAAAAATATCAATCGTCAATTTCAAATAATGTTTTTTAAAACGTTTTGTTTGTGTGAAATCATGCTCATTTTATATGTATATAAGAAGATTTATAAATTACACCGGAATCATTTAATACTGAAATATTATAAAATTAGTTTTTGTTGATAATTTCAAAATTTACTGTTTTTTAAAGCATTTTTGTGTATGTTAAACAATGCTTTCAAATTTTATTAATTTAAAAATAGTTCTTGCATTACATACTCGTAGCTATTAAAAATAAACCTTTTACTAATGAAATACATTGATCTTTCTTATAAATTTTATTTTAAATATAAAATGGCAAAATTTTATGTCATATAAAATTATGAAATTCTTGAATTTATGCACTGAAAAATTAAAGTTATAGGCAATTAAGCATTTTCTAAGATTGCAATCAATCATGGGATTCAAGAATAAAATATTTGCTCATATTTTTAACAGAAACCATTACGTAAAGCTAACTTTTATCATTACGAATTTCTTAATTCAGTATTCCTTTGCTCCTTAAATATGGGCATTTTCTCCTCATTTAGCTCTGTACCTTAGCAGCACCATGCATCATAAAATACAGGATAAATAAAAATGTTAAATAAATCATAGGTTTAATGGTTGGGAAAATAATTATAAAGCTAAATTTGATTTAATTTGACTGGTTTCGTTATTAAAAACATTAAATATGTTTTTAAAGCAAAATTAAATGTGATTTATGTGTTTTTGAAGTAATCTAATTTATGAAGTTTTTGATTTCAAACAATATGAAAAAATTTTAAAATTAGAATTTCTCTAACTAGAACTTTTTTAACAGTTACAGACGAAAAAATGTTTTTAATGATTTTGTGTCGAAATAATTTTATTTTAATAAGTAAAGTTAAAATAAATTTAAATAATGTATTTAAGTTTGATTATATTATACATTATGTCATATGTATCATATTCAAAATATTTCATCTCTGAAAACTGAATGAAGTATATTATTATAAATATTTAATACACCAAATGATTGCAAATCAACTTCAATATCTTTACTTACAGTTTGTTATAAGCTTCACTAAAGGGGAACTTTCTTCACTTTAATCGAAATTATATATTTTTTTGAAGAAGGTATCTCCTTTTTATTTTACAAGCATTGAAGTGACAAAAAATGGATATAGGCATCCTACTTAAATAATATTGTTGTGCAACTAATAACGTATACACATATGTGGGTACGTATAACGTATACTACAAAGTGGATCTATACAATAATATTGGTATATGTGATTCAGGATAGTGCCTAAAATTTTTTAGACAAGTTATTGTAACTGCAACTACAGATTATGAATATATAAGAGATTTCAAACGTGGCGTTATAGTATTGTGTATGAGAGATGGGATATGGTACTTTGAAGATAATATATATATATATATATATATATATATATATATATATATATATATATATATATATATATATATATATATATATATATATATATATATATATATATATATATATATATATATATATATATATATATATATATATATATATATATATATATATATATATATGTATGTATGTATGTATGTATGTGTGTGTGTGTGTGTGCGTGTGTGTGTGAGAGAGAGAGAAACCGTGAAAGACTAATGGTGGAGAATGAATGCCGATTTTCACCGGTGAATGTCAAAACATACCAAATATGTCGATGAAAGTTTAAATATTTCATTATCATCTCTCAACTGGTGTATATTGACAATCACAAGTCTTCAGTGGTGGAGATTGAAAAGAGAGGAGCCATGGTAAGATCGAGGTTTCCTTCCGCAAAATATTTTGTTCTATTGGCAGTCAGTCAGCAGTGTTAGACTTATGGAAGGATCTTATATTGCGAGCATTTTAATTCTTTTTTCCTATACCCTAATTCATAATGGATGGATATTGCAATAAACCATGATTTTTTTCTTGAATAATTAAATTATTAATTGCGAGTAAACGAGAAGAAAATTGTCTTTATTTTTCTCAAGAAAAGTGCTCTAAGTCTTTTCTGAAGTGGTTAATGCTATAACTAAGTGCCAACTCACATTTTGATTGCAGACGATTAAAATATTGACTCATTTTAAAAATTAATGATGAAGAGAAATTAATTGTACCATTAAAGCCAAGAGAAATGGAAATACAGTATAATGCTACCAGTGAGGGATTTTTTAATATAACAAATAAAAATCACACCAGAATCGGCCATGGAGGAAGAACTCTGATGCTTAAAAATTTCAAGTTAAATCTAAAAATATTATATATGATGCAGTAATGTAATATTTAAGTTTATGCAAAGGGTCTCAAATAAAACAAAGAGCATTTAAGAAAGATATTGTCTTAAAACCAATGGTCAATTCTGATTAAACCGCGACAAGTAACTCGAAGGAATTGTTAATACTTCTAAAGAAATTCAGTGGTGGATCACGAAAACCATATTCCAAAGAAAAATATAGAAAAGTACTGCTATCTACCACGTCCTCTAATCAAGTACTAACTGAGAAAGTTAGTTTCTATTTAAAAAAGTGGCTACGAAAGAAAATCTATTACAAGCAACAAAAGTTCTGTGGACCTCACAAAAACAAATTCCTTTTGCTTAAACTCGTGGTACTGTACAAATACAAGTCCCTGATGTTGACCATGATTGACCATAGTTGAAATGCGTTAGCGGTTGCTGTTGGAATCGAAGATATTTCTATAAACTGGCCAATAAAAATGGTACCCTCATGCAGCATTACATGCATAATCAGTCGGTAATTTGTAAAAAAAAATACTTTTCAGAGATGAGATTTATTTCTCAAGAAATATAGAAGAAAGAACCCGCTGCAATTAATTCGAAAAATGTGGGGAAAGGCTATACACGTGGTCATTAAAAAATGAAGCGTTGCAGAAATAAATACAATTGAAAAAACAAGGGACACTTGTGCACAATTCAGAGTATCATAATTGTTCAAGTTGTAAAAATAAATTAGAAATGAACCACATAATTATTTTTATTACTACAGTTTTCATTTTTATTTAGAATGTACTGTAAAATTAAGTAAAGGTTTTTAATTTCTATTATTTTATTTCTTCATTTAGGACACACTATATGTCTTTTTTTCCTCTCAGGAATCGAAAATATTACTTCACTCTTGTGACGCTTTATCGTGACTGAAGTATGGAAAAGAAAATTTAAATCTCCAACATGATCACCATTCACCATTAGTGCTTGATGAATGTCGACATTTGTCTATGTAAATCGGAATTATGGGTATTTAGCAAATATTTCGGATAGCGACTATGTGAATGTTGGCATTCACCGGTTGAAAGTCAATATTCACCAGATTTTCTGTTTTATTAACGGTGCATGTATTATATATTGATTTCTCGGTTACATTTCTATAAATGTTTGGTTTTTTAAATACAAGTGTTACGTCATATTTACTTATTTAATTTCATATACAAGCGTTTAAACAAAAATCTTGATCTTGACAGCTATAAAAATTTAATGGTAAGTTTTTTTACGAACTTTCAGACATATTTATGCATAAATAAGTTATCAGGATAAAAATTAGTCAATAAATTCAAACATTAAATAGAATATTATATTTTTTCAAAAGTAAATTGAATAAAATGCATATATATGGATACAAATTTGGAAATTTTAATGTATATCTACTTGATTTGTTTAGAATCTTAAGAAATGAAAAAAACTAAACCTACGGCTCGAGAGTTCATATATTACCAAGAACAATAGTAGCCATATCTGTTTCACTGACCGAAAAAAGATGTTTCGAAACAATCAAAAACTGCGAAAGATGTTTCGGTTAGGTGGTCAGCCTAAAGCGAAGCCCTCATTGTTTAGTTTCTAAATATGCTTGGTACTCAGTTTATTTACCCACTGAGGAGAAGAGAGGAGTAGTTGACCATACCACTGAACCACCGGGCTTCAAATCTTAAGAAGTATGCTATCGTGATTAATTTTTTAAACAAAGATGAGTCAAAGAAAACTGAACAGTTTTTCTTAGTTTCAATACATGTAAATTAAATTATTTCTTATTAATAGCATAAGTTTATCCATTGTATAGACGCACTTTATTCCAATTATGTTATAAACTTTATTGACATTTATTGCATTCAAATTTCTCGTAAACTATTGTAAAAGGAATAACATACACGAAAGACATGTATTGTTTATAAACATTAAATTGCTGAAAGTCTCAAAAAATGGTAGATTTTATTTGTGAGATTTCATTGATTATTTCAAACTACCTATATTGTATTTTTTAGAAATGTTTGAACTAATTGACAATATTATTGTTAGTTACTAATCACATCGTGGAGACTTACAAGTAGAGTTAAAATTTGTAATACAACAGGGTTTTTAGAATTACTTACATGTCTTAATTAATAAAATCACTTAAGTTACTAATATTATCACCTAAGTTTAAACCAATATGCGAACAATCATTCCTTCAAATTTATTTACATTATACACTTTTCAATGAATTATTGACTAATTTAAATTTCTCAACCAGCTGTTTTTTTACCATTTTATCGTAAAGATAGCGTTAAAAAATTAAATTAAGATATATTTTTTACGAATATTAATTTATTACAATCAAATTTACAATATTTCTAATCTCAGATCTTTAGCGCTAAATCTATGAAATATGAAGCACTTTCTATAAAAATGTCCTATTGTATATAAATATATTTCAAAAAGTTTAATAATCTTAATTCTTAAATTTAGTAAGCAAATATCTAAAATAACCTGCGTATTAGAAACCATATCAATTTTTTTTTACAAAATAAACTCTCTTTATATATTAGTTTCTCTGAATAACTGTATTTCTAGGAATTTAACTCTACTCAGCTAAGCCTATTTATTGTATGTTATATACCATCTTGCTTTATGACTAATGTTGTGCATGGTGTTACTTATTCTTACTTAAGGAGATAACAATAAGAATTACGATGGCCCCAGACGTGGGTCATAAAACCACTTGCCTGCAAATGATATCCTAAGAGTAAATCACAGCAAACCTAAATGCCCAAGATTGAGAAGATCTTTCATTTAATGATATTTTTGTAATACGTCTGTAATCGATTTCATTAGTCTAGCTGTCGACAATCGTGATGGTTTTATTATGCAGCAAAATAAATCATTTGCATTTTAAATTTCCCTAAAGCAGTCTCCCCAAAAAGTCACTCGATAACATTCTAAGTAAATTAACAGTCTAAAAATATAAAAAAACAATAATTGTCGGAAATAAGTTTACTATAGATCATAATGAAATATGGTTGTACAGTCAAACGAGTGTTTTTTGTAAAACTTTATACTTTTTAGTCCTATGTCATCACCGACTGAGGCCTTAACATGTTCTCCCTTGTTTTACATCCTATTTGAGGGTATGTGTTTACATTAATAATCATTAATGGTTTGTGTTTATTAGATTTCTTTCTATTGTTCGTATATATGAAATTACAATGTGAGATTATTACAGATTGTAGTAATTCCATGTAGTATTGTTTCACAAAAAATGATATAATTGAAGATAATGTTATGGAGTTATGTTTTATTTAAATTATGAGTTTTATTGAGAACATTTAGCATAAATTGCCTCAATTAAATTGCTTAATAAATAAAAACCGAAATGTATGAATATATTTACCACACTTTAAATACTTTTCCATAATTTAATTTTTCCAATATTATGAGTATACTTGAAGATTTATAATGATGTTGTTGCGAAACACAGAAACATTTAAATTCGCTTGTTGGATTATTGTTATGGATATCACTTTCATAATATGTGAATGTGGTGCTCATAAGAAACATATATTCCACTGTTTGACTTATTTAAATTGAAAATTAATGAATTCATTAAATTTTTAATTGATCCCTCTTGTTCTTATACAAGTCC
Organism: Latrodectus hesperus; assembly: GCA_037975125.1. Classification (NCBI taxonomy): domain Eukaryota; kingdom Metazoa; phylum Arthropoda; class Arachnida; order Araneae; family Theridiidae; genus Latrodectus; species Latrodectus hesperus. Next base: position 58,917,711 of record CM075858.1, read on the forward strand.
TTATTTAATTAGTTTATTGCCTATTATTTTGAAATATCTTTAGCAGTTGTCATTTTAACAAAGGGAAAGAATATTATTCATTATGTTTTTCTCGTGTAAAAATTTGCATCATTAACAGATTAAGATGTTTTAACATCTAAAAATTAATAATAAATAACGTACTTCACGTAGCATTTAACATAAGCATAGAAAAATTTGGGAAGGAAAATTTCATTCCTGAACTTTATTACGACAGCAGTTCATAAAATTCTATACTTAATTTTTATTTGCTAATAAATGTTTCTTAAAATTTAATTATAACTTACTACTACTAGAAATCAAATATATCTTTATATTCGTTTAGGTTTTAAAAGGATTTGAATAACAAACCAATTATACTCATAACTTTATTTTAAGAGAGTGTATACTTGAAAGTAATTAATGTTTGATTGTAACGCATCCTATTTCCGTTTCTTAATTTTTTATTATGAAATCTAAGATATTCTGCTTTAATTGATTTTTATTATGTACATAATATAAAATTTTTCACAATTCCAATCAAAGGAATTATCAAGTTTACTTAAAATTTACTGTCTTTTTCATTTTTATTAAAAATTAAATTAAATTTGCTGAAAAAAATCATATCAATATGTACGCAAATAATAAGTTATATTTGCTTAAATAAAAATTCGCGTTTATTATCGTATCTACATTACATTAATGTTGAATCATTAGAAAAGAAAAGAGTTAATTTTTTATGAAATTTAATTTTAAATAATTTCCTTTAGGACCAAATGAAAATGAATTTTAATTGTTAAAGTTCTTAAATGAATGTTTGAGTTATCAAATTTTTGCAAAACTAAAATTTTATGGAGAAATAATTAATAATAAAAATTATAATAAACTTATTAAATAAATTAATAACAATTTAAGAATTTGCTTATAATTTTAAACATTTGAAAATCTTTAATTATTTTTTTCTAAATTTATAATAAAGCTTAAAATTTATTGTTTGCTATTTTTTATGCTCAGTAAAAGGAAATTATTAAACAATCATACACTAAAAGTCAATTATAAGTTTACACATAATACGCAATTTGTTTCATTCATTCATTAGAAACCACTTAAAATCTTGGGTTTGGTTGAATTAGAACTCGTGTTCAAAAAGAAACAGAAGAATGACAAACTAAATTTTACTAGACAGTAATTGTATTAGTAAAATTATTTTCTTATTTTATATCATAAAATTAATTTTTCTCCTTTTATCTTCGGATCATTTAAACTTATTATAGAAAATATGAGAATGATTTAACATTGTCAAATTAAACTTAAGACAAAGTTAATAACCTTTATTTCTTATTTGTGGAATAATTAGTAATTAAATAGGCAATTTTTTCCTCAAATTTGTCATAAAATATAAAGTACAAACATTCTTTACTTATACAAGCTGATAAAAACTTGTATTAAAAGATAGTAATTTACTCCTACCTACTTAATAATAGATCAATAACTTCTCAATTCATTTCCAATATTCAATCAGCCTTTTAACTAAGATCAATCTGACAGTAAATTCTGTAATATTTAAATAACATTGTATTTAATAACGAAAAACTGATAAATTTCTAATAAAAAAATAAATAGTGAAATTATTAATGTTTTCAAAATTTCAAAGTTAACATATAACAATTTTGAATAATTTATATTTTGGATTTTTTATCGCAAAATAAAAAATTAAATAATATATGTTTTTTTATGGAATTCATTGAAGGAAGCAACACAATAAACGATAAGATGTAAAACCTATATTTCATCAATAATAAAAATATATGTAATATCCTTGGTTTAGCTGTTTAAGGATTATTTCAACATCATTAAAATGAAATTCTTATCACATCATAAGTTATTGATGTACAATAAAAATCCATATGTCCAAGTTAATTAATTTCTACTCGTTCGCTTAAGAAGTTAATTATGTTCTTAAATATTTTCTATGGATAAACCGTTTTACTAAACTCGTAACATTTTCATTATAAATTTTATTACGATTATTTTATTTCAAATCCAATATCTATTTGGATTAAGTTTCGCAATAACATCAAATAGGTTAGACAGAAATTTGTAAAAACTGAGCTTCGCTAATGATAAAATATAATGAAACGTGAGATGACATTTTTGGTGATTATACTTTTCTCTAATATAAAATATCCTCCCAAAAAGTCGAAGACAATTTACCACTTTAAATGCAGATGCATTACTAGTCTTTTGTACTTCAAATCATACTTATCAGTATATATACTTGAGATAATATATATATATATATATATGTTTATTTATTTTTTGTATCATATATATATTATACATATAATTTTTTTCAGTGCAGGATTATAAGAAAAAGTAGTGTCGTAGTAGAAAAAGTAGTAGGAGAGCAGTGAAAGTCATCAAAAAATATAAAACTTTTAGGTCTTTATTGGAAGAAGTTAGCTATGTTATTGAAGGAGAGGGTTTTTTTTTGTTTTGTGGGCTAGGAGTTTAGTGACGTAATGTTAAAATTTTTTTCTGTGTAATGTGTGCAGCAAAAACTAATTTAATAAAACTTCCTTCATACATGCCCATTAATATTCGAAAGGTCTTCTGGAAAAAATGAAAAGTAAATTTGCTTGGAAGTGATGACCGAGATTATATTTGGCATCCAAAATTCACTGTAAGATCCCTTTTACATATATACGTGTGTGTGTATGTAATTGTTAGCATAAATATTTTATTATAAGTACATGAAATAGAATTTCCTTAAATGAAATACAAGGAATCATAGCTTTTGGCCAAAGAATACGTTATGTTACTTTAAAGTATGTTTATTTAAACAAATTTTGATTTTACTAATATTAACTTTTATCCACTATTTCAATGAAATCAGGTTTCTATATTCTTTTGTTATTAAAACAATAAGCAAATATTCATAATTTATTTTAATTCTTGATAATGATATAATACAATGTAATATATACTGTATTTCAGGCAGCTGATCATATTTTTTTTGAATTGAAAACAGCATGTATTTTATTACAAAGTAACTTATTTTGAAAATCAAATATAATAGTGAATTATTTTTTGTGGTAATAAATATTATTCCACTTAAATAGATGATAGTAATAAATATATAGTTGCAATTTATTCATCATTGAGCATTTGCAAAATATAATTCTTAGAATTTAATCATAAAATGATAATACTAAAAAATATTTATATGATGCTCATAATAAACCAAATTATTATATAGAATTCCCCAAGAGAAAGCGATAAAAATTTTAAATTTTAAGTACATATTTTAGTTATATTTCATTTAGAAACTCCATAATGTGTGAAACTTAGATTTCTCTTAATGCGTAGTTAAATAAAATGGCTGATATAGCAGATATATTTATCATGCAACATTCTAAAAGACATAAATTATTCAACAAAGTTAAAATTAGGAGCTATATTCTTGTATATATATATATATATATATATATATATATATATATATATATATATATATATATATATATATATATATATATATATATATATATATATATATATATATATATATATATATATATATATATATATATATATATATATATATATATATATATATATATATATATATATATATATATATATATATATATATATATATATATATATATATCTATATATATATCTATATCTATATATATATATATATATATATATATATATATATATATATATATATATATATATATATATATATATATATATATATATATATATATATATTAAAATAGGGAGGTAGATGGTAGATATAGATACACTCGTTACTGATCTGAAATAGTAAGATAAAAATTAATATATTATTGAAAGTACTTTCACAATAAATCAAATCTCTTAGAAGAAAGTGATTTATATTTATTTAATATTTTTCAACCATTATATATTTATTCTGTTGAAATATATTTCATCCACAAAGAAAAAATTAAATTTTGTTTAAATAAAAATGTATTTCACCTAAAATCCCAACTAAATTAAATTCACCATTTTAATTATAATTGTATATTTTAGCTAAAAAATAGTCTATTTTCATTATTAGGAATCACAGCACCTACTCTTGCAATTTTAACGTCTACAGCGTTAAGACATAGTTAAACCTTTCTATCTAAATAAAGTCCCAGTGATCTCTTATGCCTCAGCATTGCATTCCTCAAGGGCCTTAACAACCCAAAATTTCCATTTCAAAGTGAATGTCTGTTTGGATTAGGAGAGCATTCATAGCAGTATCTGGTTCACGAAGACAGACTAACCCAATATCTGGGCATTCATACTGTTGGCATGTGTGTTGTGGTGAAAGACGGAATGTGACTTGATCAATCCTCTACTTAAGCGGAAGCAACTAACATTTCGCCGAGAATCTCTACTATTTCAAATACTAAGATAAAGACTAAATTAAGGTTATACTTGCTTATAATGTTGAAGTATAATGTCCTTGCAGAAAAGTATGATTATCGAGATTTAGAACGTTTAAATTAATCTATCTAATCACAGTATTCCGAAAAAAGAAAAGAAAATTACTTGGACTATTTAATTAATTATTTCTTTATTAATGGTTTTAAATAGAACTGGTATGTATTTTCTTAAATTATGATGAAACACGTTTAATTAAACGTAGCAATTACTTTAATAAAACTGTATTGATTTTCAATTAACATTTTACTGAAACTTTTTTGTATTATATTTCATGAATAAAAATAAAATGCTTATTTCTATACTAGTTTTACAGACCACATTTTAAAGTCATTAAAGTATATGCAAATTTAATATTAATTGTGCTTTTACATCGATTTAAATTTCATTTGTGGTCTCAGAAAACTGATACAAAAAATTGATGTTTTGAAAATAAATTTTTGAGGAAAATGAATTAAAAAGAATATAAATTTCGATTCAATATCTAAATGTTAGTGCCAGCTTCCAATATTGTATGCTCTAAGCAAACAAATTATAAGTATTATTAATCAATTACGTTTCCTAAGAAATCATGAATTAGAATGTGCAATTTAAAATTAACCCGCTCAATTTGGTTATTTTCTCATTAGCTAAGAGACATTCAGTGCATGTGAGTGGAAAATTAACCGGAAAATTATATTTTATTCATATTTGATATTTGCGCAAGCATTTATTGCCTCTATTGCAAACCTTAAAGGAAAAAGCAGGAATAAAGAAATAAATAATCATTCAAATAAAAGAAAAATCCTCACATGAAGTACACACTTTTTTTCTTTCCTATTGGACAAAATAATCATTTACCACATATTTCTAACATCAATTTTGATGGAGGAAATTCCTATTTAAATTATTAGTGTAGAAAAAATAAAAAAATAGAGAAAACATTTAAAAAACTACATATTAAATTATAGGATATTTGCTATTATAATGTCGCGTTACTAAGATCTTTATCATCTTTCCACCACTACATGGATGAGAAGTGATGGCACTTTTTTTAGAGGACATCAATGGGTTTGCAATCGTGGAACATAAAATTTTGTAGTTCTTCGCTGTTTAGAAGTAGGGACTAAACAGAAGTCAATAAGGCTACGCCTGTCAACTTCAGAAGTATTATTTCACATGAAAGACATTGAAACCAAGATATATATCACATTCTTTAGTCCCCATAATGTAACATGACGGGTCTTCAGTTCGGTTAAGATTAGAATTCAATAATTTTCGATGAAGAGAACGAAACTATAGCCAACAAGGCTATCGCGGCCTTAAAAATGATAGGATAATGACTTAATGAATAGTCAATAATGTACAGTTATTTGATTTTATTTAAATGAACGATGTTATTAATCCCCCCCCCACACACACACCTATATATACATATATATATATATATATATATATATATATATATATATATATATATATATATATATATATATATATATATATATATATATATATATATATATATATATATAATAGGAACAATAATGCTTGTTTGATTTTTGATTCATGTCTCACTCTATTGTCCATTTTTTTCTCAATTTATTACTAAAATTTAAAGAATACTTTAGACTACTACAAATAATCACGCTTATAGCCAGAATTTAAGTCAAGAATTTTGATTTAAAGGCGAAATTTTAAATTAAGCTGATAGGTGCTTTTATAAAATATTTAAGCAAAAATTACAAATAAGTGAACCATTTAAAAACATTTAGTATTGTAACTGATATTGAGTCCATAATAAAGAATGAACAAATTAAAACAAATTATAGTTTAACTTAAATATTTTAAAATGATAGACTAATTTAAAAGTTACATGAACAGCAAAGATTTTAAAGTGAAAACAGCAATGTCAATTTAAAAAAAAATTTGGAATTTCATATTTAGTTATTCAGATATTTTGGCCAATTAAATAGTAAGTTTTATTAATATGATCTTTTTTAAATTTCTCCTATATTTAGTTTTTATAAAAATATTTCGATATGCAGAAGTTCTCAATTCGAAAGAGAAATGGTTTACTATTATTCATATCTAACTGTTGCAAAGATGAAATTCTTTTCAACCATAAGAGTTTAAAGTTAAGCTTACAGTCTTAAAACTTGATAACAATAGAAAAATATATTTTGAAGTAAGCTGTTTGATCCTGTACCATGCTGCATTCATGAGTCCTTTATTTTAAGTATAATAATATGTCATTAAAACAAATAAAGAGGTAAATTGTCAATGAAAAATTTAAAATATTTCAGTGTTTAAAATTGATATTTATATTACTTTTCAATGAGATCAGTTATGTTTTGTAAGTTATGTTAAGCAAACTTAATAACTAACTTTGTAAGTTAAGTTATTAAGTTTGCTACACCAAGAAACAAAACACACATACAATTTACACGTCATGAACATGTTTCAGATAAAACATCATAGCTTAACCTAAACGTGGTGCTACTATATTGTCAACAGCATCTTCATTGGAAGAATGCAAATACAAAAACAGAATGACGTTGTATTTTCCACTAAATTCCTACCCTGTTAACATACATTCTGTAATATCGGTAACTGAAGGCATCTTGAAGAATACAAAATTGTGGTGACCCAGCTATTTTACATTGGCCAATATGGCCTTTTTCACGCAGAAATTAATAGGTTTGTACTCAAGTAAGCAAATTTGGAACATAAGGAATGATTCGCTTAAAAACACGAGTTTTCAAGAATGCCTTAGCTGAAAATTTAGCAGAGAAACTGATAAAATTGATAAAAGTGATTTATATAAGAAGAGAGCCAAACTATGTAAAATTTTTGTAGGTTTTAACGAAGGAATTAAAAACATATACAAAAATATAATCATATATAAAAATATGATGATTTATCTAAACTTCATCATTTGTCAAATTAATTAAGAAATTTAAATAAGAAATAAAACATATTTTTTTGTATAATTTTCACTATACAAATAAAAAAATAATACTAAGCATTTGATGAATCTTTATCAAAAATAATATTATTTACATTTTTTGTAAAAAAGACAATGCAAGAATTTCATTAAAGAAAATCAGAAAAAACGAAATGCACTTTAAACAAAAAGAAATAGATAAAATATAAATTACAGAATATTAAAAGTATATATAAAATTGGAAATTAGTTATTAACATTTGTATTTGCTATTATTAACTAATGTGTGAGGAATAATCAGTTATAATTTTGTTGTAATAATAATATTCAATTATTATAGAGGAAATATTATTAATTTGGTTGATAGTTTCCTTTATTAAATCCTTATAGCAACTATAGTTTATGCCTAATATTCATTTATAAAGGCGGAAAAAATAATTAAGCATAATGTAGCAAAATATAATTAATAATAAAAATTAACATTATAATAGTTAACATAATTATATTCTGAATTTATAGCCACTATAGTTTATGTCGAATATTCATTTAGAAAGGCGGAAAAAATAATTAAGCATAATGTAGCAAAATATAATTAATAATAAAAGTTAACATTATAATAGTTAACATGAGCACTATAGTTCATTTGGCATTATGGTATATGACTTAATTTATCACGAAATATAAACAAAGGAAATTTATTTAAAAGAGATAATGAAAATTTTACGCATTAAATAAATTTTATGCTTGAAATTTTTTTGAAAATTTTATGCTTGAGAAAAAAACTTTATGCTTGAAATTTTATGCATGGCGCATATTGTTATAAACTCATTAGCCAGTTTATTAAACATTAATAATCTTATTCATGAGCTTAAGTAACTTATATATATCATGAAATTTCTAATATATATGTAAACACATGTATTTCATATTTCCCTTCATTGAGTCTAGATAAATAGTTTCGGAAAATTATGATATGAAAATATTACTTTTTTAAATTTCAGTTATGTTTTCTATACAAAAAGATTTTTAAAAATTATAATGTGTTTTCATTTTTAAATTTTTAAAAAACTACTGAATTTCTATTAGAAATAATCGTATAATTCTAATAGGCGCGGAAATTAAAAGATGAATTTTAAAAAGATATCAAAATTAAAAAGAAATCAGTGAATTAATAATTATTTTAATAAAATTTAAAAATACAATTGAAACACACACACACACACACACACATATATATATATATATATATATATATATATATATATATATATATATATATATATATATATATATATATATATATATATATATATATATATATATATATATATATATATATATAAGTAATTAAGTAATATAAAATTAAAGAAAGATGTATTTTCGTAATCACATCCATATTAATATTAGAATTTAGTTTCCAATTGTGTGACATTCACAGTAATTGATGAAATTTTTTGTCCATAATATGACGGTACCCATAACATTAAACAATCAAAAATAAAATTTTAAGTTATAAAGTTTGTTTCAATATTTCTTATATGATTTAATAATGATGGTGATAGAGATAATTTTTGATTGAATTAGAATGTGTGATAAAAAATAGAATCGAAGCAAAATTTGGTCTATTGGAGCCTTGTTGTGGTAGAAATTAAATGTTTAAGATAATTTAAAAGAGTTTGAACACTATGGTGCTTTATCACTCTAAGTATTTTAATCAAATAAGGAAGAAGATTATCTTTTTCATGACGATTTTATTTGTCTATAATATTTAAAAAATATACACACACACATACATTTCTTTTATAATATAACTATAATAAACTAAAAATATTACGTTTAGCTTGTATTATATTAAAATGCATAACATATATTTTAGTCATATTGAAATTTTCTCAAAAGAATTTTGATTAAAAAATTCACCAAAAATATGTTTTCTTCATTTGACCATACCCAGTATTTAATCAACTACTTAGGGTTTAGAAAAAAGTAAAAAAAAAAAAAAAAAAAAATGAAAAAGTAAACAAACAATTAAATGTAACATCATATTTTTAGAATAATGCCTTTCATGTTTCTGAAAATTAAAAAAAATATTTTTCATTACTACTGTATTTGCGAAACCAAAAAATTAAAATCCTAATAAAAATTATTATTTTTGTTTTTAATAGCAGATCATGCAGTGAACGGAAGATAAAACTATGATTGCACAAACTGATATTAAGATTTATGGAAAAAAAACATAATTCCTGAAAAAATGCGATTTTTACTTGTAACATTTTACTCATACAAAATTAAAATGAATTCTTTTAAATCTTCCTAAAGAATACAAAAGTATTTATAATATAACAATGACTGTGTAACTTATTGCTCTGATTATGTATATTCAAAGTAGAAGCCCCTCTTCCATTCCTACAGTTCATAAATCACGCGAAAATAATGTTATATTTTTCTTTTCTTCTTTGCATAGTGATATTATTAGTGTGTTCTTGCGTGTTTTCTCCAGTATTTTTTGCCTTCCGACATATGAATATGGATCAACTACTAAGAAATATTCTAACATAAGCTCCGATAGGTAATCAAAAGCCTTAAAAAGACTTAAATTAAATAACTCTTTTTTTAGTGTATACCAACTGCTTTTAAAGATTTTCATTAAATTAGTTATTACTATTTAGCACCATTTTCTTTAACTTGTGTGATTTGGAAAGGTAAATGAAAAAGTTCAGTTTAAAAAATTAAAGGCAAATTCCAATACATTGATTAGATTTTTTTACTCAGAAATTAAAGAAATTAGTGCCAACAGTGTTTTATCATAATACATATGTTAAAATATTCATGTGATAATCTTGTAAGAAAAAGTTATTGAAATGGATAAAATCTGAAGAGTATTCGTTATTTTTTCATAAATATACTTTGATATGAAACAACGCATGTTAATTAATGATTTTTTAACTACCATCAATTTAAAAAGAATGAATAAGTTATAAATAAAACAATTTTTTCAGAATGATAATAAACACACAGAAATGAGAGGAACTTCTTGACAAAATTTATATTAAAAATTAAAACAGAAATGTTTTTTTGATTTTCTGAAATAAATCCCTTACTCAATGTCTAAACTAAATCATGCATCTTAAATAGGTAGATTAATATGAATGACAGCTAACCAATAAATTGAGAGTAACCTTAGATGATATTTACCTTGAACATATCCACAAATGCTTCACTTTTATTTCAGTTGCTACACCCACTTCCTCTCGAAATAATCTAGCGAGTGTCTCATTTCAAGGAAGATTTCCTATTTGACGCATATTTGAATTCGATTAGTACGTTTACATAGGAATCTGGTTAATCCATCTTCTTGACGTTTCTAATAACAATATTTATTATTGCGGTGACAAATGCGAATGAAGGGAGATTATTTCAAAGATATTAACTGGTAGTTTATAGTCAATTATAATTAAGCATGCCGAAGGCTTCATGTCAGATTTAACTTGAATGAGAGAAAATTGATTTCGGGAAATATCTGCTTAAAATTTTAAATGTTTAGTTAAAGTTTTAAGCAACAATGATTGCTTTAAGATACTGCAATGTGCACTATTAATATGCACTTGTTCATATATACATAATAAGTTTGGAATTTTTAAAAGAAAAGAAAAAATAATTAAAACAACAAGCTCTGTTAAAGAATCAATAGTAAAGGAAACGTGAACTTACTGATATATTACTGTCGTTATATATTTTTAATTTTTTAATTGAACTAAACATAATTTACAAATTCTATAAACATATAATAAGGATCTTTTATAATTTTTTAATAAATGGTTAATTATTAGCTTAATACTTAATACATATATATATATATATATATATATATATATATATATATATATATATATATATATATATATATATATATATATATATATATATATATATATATATATATATTTAGTACTGCCAAAATATGCTGAATTTATATGTTTCATAAATTTGTGAATTAATTAATTGTATTGATTTTTTTGTTTAATTATAAAATCTTACATGTTAAATTTAAGAATATTTATTTATAGAATGTAATTAAAAATATCTATATTGCAAAAAATTTACCTTTTCTTAATCTAAATGCCAAATTCATTTTTTCATGAATGGTGAAATGTGATGCATAAAAGTACATATCTAATGACAGTTGTGTTTCATAATTGCGATAATCATATCTCAGTAACAAATGTATGTTTTACTAATGTATACGAATATATTGCTACAGATTGTTTTGATTTGTAAAATCGTTATTTTTGTGAAATGAGTTTTGCAAAAGAATGCATATTAATTTAGTTTTACTAAGTTATTTTTGAATGTTGTCTATCATTTTAAAACTAAAAAATGTAAAACAAGATTACTAATAACAAGAACTAATAAAAATTTGAAACACTATATTGAATAGCTATTTCAAGTGAAAAATTTCACTCTGATGATAAAAGTTCAAAAATTCGTAGTTCAATGATTTTATCTAGGTTTAAAAAGTGTACCCTAATTTATTAGAAAAAATCAGGGAAAAATAATCCAAGATTATTCTTAAAGTAGTGCATAATTACTGCTGACGATGGGATTATAAAAAAGACTTTGTCTTAAAAAAAGTAATATTTTCTTAGATGCTCTTAGATATGAAATGATTGCTATAAGTATTTTAGTTAATCCAAGATCAATGAAGAGACTACCAGGTTTTTGAGTAAAAAATAATTTCCAAGGAAATTATTTCTATATTATTAATTATTTCTATATAAAAACACTAGTTTAGTAGGCAAAAATGTGCAATAAGAGGTTAAAATAGCTTAAGCAAATAATCTCGATGCATAAGGAAGAAAAATACGACTGTTTGGTACTGATGAGTGGAAATATGTTTGACGAATTGTAGCAAAAGAACTTCACCTTTGACTGTCTTGAAGTGACTACAAAGGACTAATCAAATTGCATTATTTGAGTATGTTCATCTGTAAATGGAGTGGGGTACGATTGAAAACATTCTGAACATTTTGATTAAGTGATTGAAGACATTCTGAATGCAGAAAAATGCATCAATACTAGCAAGAAACGAGCACAAAATACTATATAACAGGGGTTACTTCCACATTAAAGTATTAGAAGTATTCAATTTCATGCCATACAGCAAAAAATGTTAAGTACAGTTAAAAAATAAAGGCACAGATTAAATCTGTCCAGGGAACAACAATGTATGAAATGAAGATTGTGCAAATTTATAGAATTATGAAAATCCATGTGTGGCAAATTAAGTCCATCAAATAAACTTATTGCAAAACTAACTTATTGTAAAATTACTATTTGACAGTATGTGATTAGGACATGTAAACTGCCTACATACTACTTTACTAGATCAGAAATGCTGTAAAGAGGTATTAAAAAATAATGGTTATTCCATAAAACATTTATTTTTTAAGTATACCTTTAAAATAGAATGAAGACAAAGAGAAATTCACTATTATTTGATATACATTTTTTGTAATGTAACTATTTTAATTATCCTTATAAATTAAATTTCTCACAAAGTTTTCCTTAATTTCATACATAAACATTTGTATTTAAGTGAAAATTATTACTTTCTAGTGGTACACTTATTTAATAAAACATGAAAACTTAAAAACATCCACAATTTTGACCATCAATGAATAATTTACTAACAAATTTTGAAAGATTCTGCATGTAAACTTGTAACTTTACATTGTTGTTCTATTTGTAATTAAAAATATATCATTGGCTTAGCATTATTTATTTGTAAAATAAAAATATATAATTTAATCTGCATGTATAATATTTGCACAATTCAAATCATGCTATTCTATGTACAGGTACTAAGTTAAGTTCTGTATTTCTTCCTTAATTTTAGGATCTCAAAACTGCATATATAAAATAATCTAAACGTTTAGAAATTGTTCATGTTCTATAAAACGAGGTAACTAGTAGTGCCCGGTTGATAGAATATAACCATAAATTTTATTTATCTCGTAAATTAAAGGAGATGGAGAAAAAACCAAATATAAAATAGCAGTTCTAACAATTTAATCACTAGATAATATCATTAACAATTGATTGTGAAGAAAACATCTAGAAAACGTTGCACTGATTTGCGAGTAAATTATTATAAAATAAGGCCGAGAAAGCATGTTAGGTATAGACAAGTGGTCACAAGAAGCATGTTAATTCGGAGCAGAATATGGTTTTGATGGTTACAAACATTTAATCTGTTGTGAATCTTTTTGCGAAAGTTTTTGGCAAGATGAGTTTACTATAACCATTCTTATCTGATGTGTGCAGGCAAGGTTCTATGTTGTATTAAATAGATAATTCTGAAAGTTTCAATTCATTTGTTTCCTGTAAATGATTTGAGATTTCAAACCTTTATGTTTCGTAGCGAAATACTTAACCCTTGGATCCATATTGAAGTACACAGCTACTTTTGAACAAGTAATCTTTTAAATACCTCGAATATCTTCAAAATAAGAGTCCTTATCATTTTTTTGGTAACACTTATTTTTTTCCGAAGTCAATAGTGTGAAACAGAACGATATATAGCACTCTTAGGCTATATATCCTTCATTTTGTATATAAGATGCATTTTTTCTTTAAAAATGATAAAGGTTTTTTTACTGATAGTGGCACTGATCTCTAAGTACTTACATATAAATATAATATAACACATAATTAAATTGCTTTTTTGTGTACACTTATTTCGTGACTTAAAAGCAGAACTTGAAATTCATACGCATTTCACTTGCGAATAAGTTTTACTGATTACAAATTAATTTTGAGAATAAAACAAAGTTACATAATAATTATAATAATGATTGGTAAATTTTGATAAAATATGATGTGAGATAAAGCTTAATTTTATTGTCTATTAAAAGTTTTTCAAGCTAAATTATTTTAATATACTATTATTTGTCATTGTTGAAGTGACTCCTTAGCATGAAATATAATCACATACTTTTCGCATTCGAATATTTATTGAAGTGCTCCAAACTAATATTGATTTATTTTTGAAGGTTTATATCGTTTTAATCATGTATTTGATTCTATGAATTTTAAAAGCAAATACTCCTAATGACATAAATAATTCCAAGACTCTTAAGAGATTAGTATACTCATTGGTGAATGAATAAAATCTTTTGGGATTTTCTTAGGTTATATACATTTGAAAGCTATATAAGATTTAAGTATGCATTCCATGATGAATGAAGTAAAATTGGAGAAGCAACAAACCATATTGGAAAGGGTTCAGTGTAGTTGCTCGTATATCAGGACCCAAGATTTTGATGACATCAAATTTAATTGGATTCTGAAATGCTTTTATATCAAATATTTTCAAAAGTCGGAATCATAGCCAACAGTCTTTGATTAGAAGGCGTAACTGTTCGAAACATGATCAGCACTAAGCTAACGAGCACTAAAATAAATTAATATAATGACAGATAAAACGCTCTTTGAAATGTATCAGTTTCTATCTGAGAGTTACATATATTTAATGCACATTAGTGAAAGTATATACCTTGTTTGAAGTGTTCAAAATTGGTTCAATGAACATTAATCTTATTTCTCTCACCTACCGGGGCCACTGTAAAGTTGGAGTCTTAATTCTGGAAAATCTGAGGGAAGTGGCGGAATGACGCATAAGACAGTATTCTCCTCTTTCATGCAATTTGAAAGATTCTAAGAAGCTATGCAACTAATTGATGGTATTCTCTGGGCTTAAATTCACTCCAGAAGTATGCAGACTCAAATTCCAATCAATAAACGATCTTATCCGTGAAAAAGGATGTATAATAAAATGTTTATCTTGATTTTTCTAAATGATTGGCAGTATTAATGCATAATTAAATGTTAATATTAGTACATGCGAATATAAGTATATGTTAATATCAATACATAATTAAATATTTCGGAAGAACTTTATGATACTTATTTTCTAGCATGTACGTATTTTATGTATTCAGAATAAGTTATTAAATTCTTTAGATTATTTATTCTAGAAACTTCGATAAATACAGGACATACTAAAAAGGAAATGTCAAGTTATAAATAAAGACCACGGTATGTGGGAAGCATTTATTATTCCTCTATGATTAATAATAGTCGTTTTTCGAAATATTCTATAAAGTTTTTCAAAATTTAAAGCTAATTTAAAAGAATAAACTTTACAAAAAAATATTTTTACCAAGCCGTTTTAAGAAAATTTATAATTTTCTTGGTAAATTTCATCTTTTTCATCAATTTCATCAAGTTTACGTTTAACTTTCAAAATTCTAACACTAAGTTATCTTCAACATTTTTAATATTCTAACACTAAATTTATTTCTATGCTCCAGCATTTAATATAAATTAATATATACATACTCACACACACACACACACACATACTCATATATATATATATATATATATATATATATATATATATATATATATATATATATATATGTATATATGTGTGTGTGTGTGTTGTTTGCATGTGTGTTCCTTTTTCTCTGAGTCTTGAGTCTTGATAATTTTCTGATGCAATAGTTACACGAAAGAAATAGATTATTGTATGGTATCTAATAAGGTCACACATCGAAAAATGCAAATTTACACTAGTTAAAATGTTTTTAAATAAATGTGCAATCAAAATACCAATTATGAGTAAACTGCAAATAAGTATTAAATTAATTCAGATAAACAATAATTGCTTACATATTATTAAGCATTTTTACACAAATTTACAAATGTTTCCACCTAAAGCTATTGTTGAGGTTAAGATTTCAGTACATTGATTACTTGCAAAAGAATTCGAAAATCTTTCCTAGAACATGAAATTGAACTTCTTGTTCTCATTTCCATGGGACATAACATACAGCTTCCTCAAACATTTCAGTTCAGCGAATCAAATGACGCACGTTTTCCACTGTAGAAATCATTTTTAAAATGTATATTCTTCCACTAAAACATACATCCGATATTCGCAAAGCAGCCGACATCTATTAACTCCAGCAATATTCAGTGGAGAGAGCAATTTTCAGTTCCGGGCACGTTCGCCTAAGTCCTACTGCACGGCTCATTTGAGGGGTCCATATATTTGGCGCAAATTATTCGAAGTCATGAAAACTTTTGGCGATTCCGTAAACCAGAAGAAATTCTCTCTTCTCCTCTTGCGGCATGGAACAGAAAGTAGATATGAAATATGAATTTCAAAGTAGTTTTCCGCAAAAGATCAACTAGGAATTCTAATTAAGATTTTCGCAATATGTAGGTTTCATAAGCTGCTCCATTCTATATGACGAAAATGAAAATTAGACTAATAAAATAAGCAGCCGTTATTTTGATAGTGCTGACACTGTATCTTTGAAGAACCGTCATTTTAAGTTTATAGAAATTTGGAGCAAAATCTCTTTTCTTATCCTCCCTGTAAACTATTATAATTTTTAATATAAGGAAGCATTTGGTATTTGAAATAACTTTTGTGTTTTGCAAAGTTATTTTTTAAACAATTTCTTGTAAAAGCGAATATTTACTAAGGTAAAATGATAATTAAAGATACTTAACAACAATTATTATAACAAAAATTAATTTCCTAAACACAGGCAGATTTCACGAGTGCTATGACATTTCTGTATATATGATTTTTTACAACTTAATGGTATATTTTAAAATACATGGTATCGAAAAAGTTTAAATGCATTTAATAAATTCAGAAAGAGTAATTATTAAATCTATGATGAATATGAATACTTATTCAACATTAGTTCAAGAATAAAAAATATAGTAAAAAATTATAAATTTATTAGTAATTTAGATAACTTCGCAATAATTTCTTGAAAATACAGTAAAAAAAATATTCACGCATTTCAATTCATTGCAGTTTTGCAAGAGTATAAATTCAATATTTTGACCTGTTTGAGCAGTGAAACTAACTGACCTCATCACATCTTACCTATCGGCCGATAATTTGATTAGACTATCAGTACATAATATAAGAAAAATTTACAGCTCAAAACTTTTTATGTGTCTAATCATATTAAATTTTTCATGGCTTATTATACCTCAAATTAAAACGTATTTTTATTTTTGTTGAATATTATAATGTCTTATTTCAGATTTTTGTATATGGAATAGTAATTATTTTGAATATCAAAGTTACACCACAAAAAGATTTTCAAATAAATAACACCTCATTATTTAAATCAACATCACATTGCAAACAATTTAACATCTCCTTCAGTAGAAGAAGCATTTCTTTACAATTTCATTTAAAAAAAGTAACTACCAAAAACATCTATCTATATATTATTTTGTAATAACTGAATTTCAAAATAAATTTGCTTGTTTCTCATTGACTTATGTTAAGATGAGGTTGCTATCGTCAGAAATAACACTTAATGAGTATTATACATAATTTTTTTCCAAACGTTTGTCGTATATATATATAAACTGATTTAAAAACAATCGGGATTAATTATTCGATTATAATATTCGTAAATAAAATGAATATTAGCATTCTTAAATATCGGCAGTTTGGAATCCTTATCGTACTATAATAAACAAATATAAATAAAATACCAAAGAGACAGTAATATCATACAATATTTATGTGGCGTAGAAACTAAATATGCATCCATATAATCTCCAGTCAAAAATCATTTAAGAAGAGGAAAAAGAACATTTAAAAAAATCTACGATTTTTTTAGTATTTTATCAATAGTTAGGCAGCGTAATAACGAATTCTGTTCGGCAATTAATTATTAAAATTTCATAAATTTATTAAATATGGGTATAACGTTTTAGTTATTAAGAACATTAATTATACGCAGTCTCTTTTGAAATATTTCAAAAGATCATAAAGAGAGAGAGAGAGTTACTGATGAATTATAAGGGAAATATCCTTAGAGCAGTTAATTTTAGTTAAGTTACTAAAAAACAGGACATTTTAGGGGTAATAATAACTTAACTTGAAGAAAGTAAAATTTCTTCAGAAACACACTTGAAAATATTATAGTGTTATAATTGCTAGCTTAATTGCTTTTCCTACATTTAATGGAAAACTTTTCTTTTTTGGAGTCAGTAAGTACTAACATTAGTATTTATTTTTTTATTCCTAAGCATGCATTTTTAATTTAGAAACACAATTTTTTAAGTTAAGTATGTATTATCTTATTTAAATCGTCATGCTATTATAAGCTCAGCAGTTCAGATTTGTCACTTACTAGTCTTGTTTGAAGCGTTCCCCTAAAGAAAAATGTACTGTAAAAAATTTGATATGTTTGAGGTAGTATTAAAATTCTCTTATAATGGTTTTTACCCAAATTATTTAATACTTAAATTAAAACTTTTGCTAAAGTCGAAAGAAATAATTCAAACGGGAAATATTTTATGCATTTGATAAATTGTAAAAATGTTTTGCAAGATCTGAAAGTTTCAAGTTCAATATAAATAGTAATTAAGAAGTTAAGTATATGAAAAATGAAAATAAAAAGTGTTTAACAACATGGTTCACTGAACTTTTAATTTTTTACATCTACTCATACATCACAATTAAAGGCAACTGAAACGATCTATTTCGACTTATTTGAATTATTCTGTAATGGTATTTTCAATAGAACATCGTTTAAAAATTAACCTAAACAAAATTAGATAAATTTTCAGGAAATAATGTAATACACGGATCTCGAAATTAATTCGTCGCAATATGTTTAAGACCTCTTATTAGCTTGTTCAAAATTTGTTATTTTCTGACTGAGTAAATAACTGGCCAAGCTCATCAGCTTCTACGTGTTTTTGCTTTTTAGTAGAATACATTCTACGTGTTTCGGCTTTTTAGTAGTATACATTCTACGTGTTTTGGCTTTTTAGTAGTAGCTTTCAAGAAAAAATTGAAGTTATTAAAAAGAAGATTGTTGTAAAATAGCATTCTAAAAAGAGCTATTTACATACTTCTATTCAGAATGCTATTTTACAAAATGAAGTCTCACATCTAAATCAGTTATAAACTAATAGAATGAGAAATAGAGAATATACGAAAATTCCTTTTAGTTACGAATTTATTAAGCATTGAGTTCGATACTCTCTTTTTTGCTAGTTCCAATGCATTCCCAATTAAAAACAGCTTCAAATAAACAGGGTCAGTTTCTTATAGTAAAAAATAATAATTTTTCGAAAATCGAAAAAATTATTAAAAAAATATTTTTATTTAAATGTAATGATATTTACTATTTTTTTTAAATTTTACATTGTTTGAATATAGAAATATAAGATATCTGTTATTCATCATCACATGCATCTTTCCCACACTCACAGTTCGATATTACAATTTTAAAATTAAACTTTACTTACGGACTTAGATCTTAAAGCATAGAGTTGTTGTTTTTTTTCAAAATATTAATTCTAGTCTAAGTTTCATTTTATCCCATCCAACAGTTCTTAATTTGATATAGGACCAGAATTTGGAGACAGAATGAGAGTTCTAGTCTCATATTGTTTTTTAAAAAAGGATAATTTCATTTCTGTAGATGAGAGAGAGAAAAAGGTTCTTATATATATGAAAAAAGAAAATAATATTGCCAAATTACATTACGGAAATAGTTAGGTCTTCTTTATTTATACATTTTATCCATTTTCTGGCTTCTTGCAAAACTTGAATTTGTTATAGAAATTTTTTTTATCAATAACATTTGGTATAAATGTATTACACTGGAAAGTAACCGTTTTATATATATTCTCATGTAATTAATTAATTTTAAGTTTTAAGACATTTTCCTTTTCCTCTATAACCAGCATAGCCCGTTTGAGCATGTTTTATCTTCTGCATATATAAAGGCAAAAACCTTTTGTATCAAATTAACTTTCATTTGAAACTAAAAGATATTTTTTTATTTATAGAACTATCTACTCACAGATGTCTACCTGCAGAAGTTGCGAAACCAGTTCCTTTAAAATGCTGCTATGATAATGGTCTATGTACAAAAACAAGTCTTTCTTTTTGGATATGAGTAATACCAGTAAGTGAGTAATACCAATGTTAGAAGAGTAATATGTATCTAATATACAATATTTTTTATATTTTTATATACAATAAATTTTGATATATTGCAGAACTTTTTTTAATCATTTAATTAAGAACAGTGTATAAATTTCTGAAATCATTTAAGTGTTTCCTTTATATATTTACTCAAAGTGAAATAAGTTTTTTTCATAAGAAACTTTTTTGTAATTTAGAAAATTTATTTGCAAATTGAGTAGTTCTGACTATGCAAATAAATCAGTCGTAAAAATTAAAAATATATATATATGTTGTAATATTGTGTTGACGAATATAGTTTTGCTTTAACTTATTTTAGAAAATATTTTTTTAAATAAATGCTAATAAGAATATACAGGAAACATTTAATAAATAAATCAATATTTGTAATGTTTTTTTTTAGTTTGGATATGCATTTATACTATAAGCCACGAATATAAAAAATCGAACTTATTTATTCATTTTACTTTTTTAAAATTAAGATTATT
Source organism: Latrodectus hesperus (assembly GCA_037975125.1). Lineage (NCBI taxonomy): Eukaryota > Metazoa > Arthropoda > Arachnida > Araneae > Theridiidae > Latrodectus > Latrodectus hesperus. The sequence continues at coordinate 58,938,639 of CM075858.1, forward strand.
TTTATACTAATTTTAAGCAGTTTTCTTAAAATATGTAAGAATAAAAAAAATGAGTTTATTTTATTCATTCATTTTCATATTTAATAATTCACATCTGTTAAGTGATATAATTATTATGAACAATATCTATTTTAATAGCTATTTTATGCTTATATGTAATCTCGATCAATTACCACATTAACCATAAATACACATTTTTAATTAATATTTTTCCATATAATTGTTAATTACAAACCAGATAATTTATTTCCTTCTGTTACAATTTTTTTAATTATTTGTATTAACAAATAATTGTAAATAATATTAACAAATAATTTAATTTTAATACAATTAAATGTAGTTAATATAAGATTTTCAAATTATTAGCAAGTAAATAGGTAATATTTTTTAAATAAAATAACAAATTATTGCTTATATTTATTATTGATGGCTACTTGCTAATATTTCATTTATGCATTAGCTTTGAAGCTTATTGTGTTTCTAACATCTCACTCCAATGTAAATTGTACCTATTTAAAATAGTCCTGAATCAATAACTTATTTTCTAATAATATTAGATTAAATACAAATTTAATATTTTGTGTAAAATAAGAATTAAAATGTTATGAAAAACATTTTTGCTTCTAAATAATTCATGATTATGTTAATTACTTGTGATGTAAATTTACTGAGCAACAGCTAGAATGCATATATTCAAAAAATATCAATATGGATATAAACTAAAATTAAACTCTGGCACGAGAGACCATGTAGGCCAAGGCCTACAGTGCCTATCTGTTTTCCTGACCAAGAGTCCCTGTGCTGTGAAGCATATGTCCCGATTAGGTGCTCAGCATAAAGCAAAACACCCAGTGTTTAGTTCCCAAGGATGCTCATTGTGGACATAATGTTACAAATAACCATTCCCCCTTTTTTAAAGGGATAAAACTGAAATTAATTAAATGATTACATCATAAAAAATTGTATTTGTAATATTCTTTTTTCATGAGTTATTAATTCTGAATGAAAATTGACACAATTATAGGCATTCACAACCAAAGTGCGGAATTATACCCTTGGCCTATATATATATTATAAGTTATTTTAACTATTCAAGTGCTTGGCTTGTTTTGCTTTGATTGTAAATTTATTGTGACATATTGTATGTTTAAAAATAGTTATGTTGGATTCTCCTTATTCAAATGGATAATGCTGTGAAATAATACCTAAATATGCAAAAATAAGTGTTATACATGAAGTTTCACCTGATTAATATAAACATATCAACTCAATTTTTTCTGTTTTTTTATTTAGATACCTTTCATTTATAGATGGCTTTTGTTGGTTAATTTTTATGAGTAATAAAAATTTATTATTTTTTTCGTTTTTCATCATCTTTCTCAACATCTTGTTGCATAGTTAATTGATTTGGAAAATGAAATATTATTTTATATACAAAGAAAATACATATGTGTGTGCTTTAAAATAATTCTATAAAATTATCATAAAACAACTGGAATTATTTTATACCTTCAAGTTCAGTTTTAGCATCAAATTGACACTTGTTTACACAAGAATTTTTTTAAAAAAATTATAGTAATGAAATTCTATAATAACAAAAAATTACTTTAAAAACTGAGTATAAAAATTATTTCAATTATTTGAATAAAAACTGTGAAATTTAGATAGCATTGACAAAAAAATATTTATAATATGAGTTAATAATTCATTTTTTTAATCCTTATATAATTAAGAACTTAATATACACTTAATGATATTTGACAATTACATGGATAACAATTATGTCTTTTAGAATAAGGAAAATGTATTCAGTATTAATTTGATGTGGTTTTCCAATACTTCCATATTAACTTTAACAATATGTACAATATTAACAGATAAAAAG
>CM075858.1:59545523-59725906 GCA_037975125.1 Latrodectus hesperus
TACAAAATTATTAATTCAAACAAAACAACAATATTTTAAAAAATTCTTGATTTTCTAAAAAACTCTAAATTAAAAATATAAATTTTAAAATTCCATATATTACAGTATATCCGAAATTCCATAAAAAGACTGTTAAATTTCGGTTTATTACATGTGGATGCAGCACTTATGCAGACAAATTTGGTAATTTATTTTGTTATTATTTACATATATAATTTTAAATAACATTACTAATTCAAATAATACACGGATAATTAAGAATAAAATAAACCTATTATTGAATTTATTTGTGCCAATAATGTTAATGTTGTTTCCACTTATGATTTCAAAGATTTATTCACCAGTATTCCACTTGAAAAACTTTTTGATATTATTATGTTTTATTTTTAAGATTTTAATTCAATATTGGATATCGATATAAATTTTTAGAAAGACTTTAGTTTATTTAGTATTTATAATAAATATATTTCTTATGGAGAAAATATTTACTTACAAGTTATCGGCATTCCAAATTTTCAAGTATATTAGCAAATTTATTTTTAAACTAATATGAAAAATCATTTATTATACAAAAGCCTTTTGGTTACAGATATATTGACGATTTTTAATTGCCTAGAATTTGATAAAATTTACAAAAATATATATCCTGAGGAATTAAAATTAATTAAAACTTATACTGATAACTTAAAAACTGAATTTTCAGATAATTCAATTACGATAAAAGATAACCACACATTTACTGACATATATGATAAAACTAATAATTTTAATTTCAAAGTTAATAAACTAATTTTCTGAAATTCAAACATTTCAATTAAAATTTATAAAAATATAATTTTTAATCAACTTAATAAAATATATAATATATGTAATAATTTAAACAACATAAATAAACAAATAAATAGATTAGAAAATATTCTAACTCGTAATGGCATTCCAACTAAATTTATTAAACACTATTTGGCTAGTAGAGCATTGCTTATAAGAGTGAAGTAAGGCGTAGTTTTATACTACAGAAGGGTCACCGAAGCCTTGAAGGTCTTATAAGAAGCTTGAAATGCCAATTTTTTACACTTAGTCGTTAATTTATGTAGTTATTTGACTTACATATAGTATTTGGTGCGGTTCTTGCAGATTTGTGGACATGTATTTGGATATGAATTTAATTTGATTATTATAAATTAAATGTATTTTGGCTCATATATTTTAGATTAAATTTTACTTCTTTTATTCTGGCTTGATATTTTGGTGTGGCTTTGGGGTGCACTGGCTTCTTTAAGACTATGTCTTGGGCCAGTGCAGAAAAGCCATACTTTGTGCCAATGTGGTCAATACCATCTGACGAATCTGGCCATGCTGGTACTTCGTTCAATTATATATTTTGCTTTAAAATTTTTCGAAATATTTACTATAAATCATATTTTCAATGTATTATTCTCCATCTAATATTTGATATATTTGATTATTATTTTTATAAAATAATCTATCTATCTATCTATTTGTATATATATATATATATATATATATATATATATATATATATATATATATATATATATATATATATATATATATATATATATATATATATATATATATATATATATATATATTACCATTTAAGTATTGCTTATAATCAATCTTTACTTGTTGTTTGGAATATTTCGAAACAAACTTCTGCTGATAAAAAGAGATTACATCCAAGAATCACCTTCCTGGTTTTCTAAATGCACTTTTATGTAGATTATTTCACGTGATTACTAACTTCAATTTCAACGAGCTGCGGTGTAATTAGCTAACAACAGTGAACCTCTCTAAAGTTATCTTACTTTCTTCTAACTTTAAATGGCCTTACCAAAAGTACGAATTCCAGTTTGTAGACCCTTCGCTGCCTGCATAGTGAATGCGGGATAAAGATACTTTCCCAAATCTTCGGTTAGTGTTCAGGAATAAAAATCCCTAACAGGTAATTTGATGCAGGGTTTTGACTCTGGATAGAATCTAAATCTGAGGTGACGAAGATTTAAGTCGCAACGGCCCTCATTTAAAATCCATGTTCTTTGCTTGACATTACTTCACGAGCTCTTACTCTGTCAGTCCTTAACACGCGAGTTGCTGATATGCATTTGAAACCTCTAATTATTAATTCAAAGCTTCAGCTTGGGTTTGTTAGCTGTAAACTTAAGTTGAAGTGCTGTTAAGAATATTTAGACAAGATTAGCATTAGCTCAATGAAATGCATAATAAAATCCAAACTTTCAGATACAATACCATCGTTAATTCATACATTATATAAATGATTATAAGTAATTAATTATATATTATAATAATCGATTATCAAAAAATAATTTAGTTTGCTAGTTTTGTTGGTATGTTTCTCGCTGTAACGTTTTTAAATATAATATTTAACTTTAACGGATCTATTATTTAGAAAGGACTCTGAATCCTGAAAAACATATATACGATGCAATAATTCAAGATATAAATTATTGCATCGTATATGCCGACCGTATGTATATGCACCGTATTGACCGAAAGGCCACAACGTTAGCTACTCAATTGTCTGCTATATGAAGTTATATTAACTGCATGCACAAAATTTGCACGTATACTTAAAATATTACAAAATACTTGAGTTAATAAATAAATGTATAAATTTTTAATTACTCATTAGTAGAATTAATGAATATTTGAGCAAATTTGTTCAACGTGTAACTGTGTACTAAACTTGGGGAGAAAATAAATTGAAGAAAAGAATAATAGCATTCGGTAGTAAATTTTTTTGAAGAATTGCATGAATCCATTCCAAATAATAAAATTTTTGATTTAAATAATGTAAAAAAGTTCATGTGCTCTTTTGAACAAGATATCAATATTCTTCAAAACTATTATTTGTACTAGAAATCATGCAGTAAACAGTAGATAAGTAATATTTATTAAATATCGTTATCAAACTGACAAAATGTGGTAATACGTAGTTGACCCATATATTAAGCATAACTAAGCATTTGAAAAACGTTTATTTTAAATAAATTATTCTTATGAATCACACAGGTATTAATATATATAATATCATAATTATAATAGTTTAGAACCTCTCGATATGTTAGATTCTTATACATGATTTCTTTTGAATACACTACCCACACAAGAAAACATTTCCTAAAGTATTCATTTGAATATTCAAATAAGGCCGACATATGGAGGAGTGGTTAGCGTCCCTGACTCTGAAGCAGTAGGCCCGGGTTCGAATCGTGGTTCAAGCATAGATGTTTCTTTCTCTGAGTGCCTCTTCATCTGTTCCCTTTCGGGGCGTAGATGGGACACCCACCGGGTGCCCCCTATATAAGATGCCATCACATTCTCCCCTTATAGCACTGAATTGGTGTATCCTAAATGGGACTGGGCATTAGAAAAACTATTCAAATAAGAGCCACTGCTAATGTATTAGATCTAATTATTTTTTTAATGTTGTAACATAAATTTATTTTTAGGAAATGTAGTCAAAAATTATTGGCAAGATGAAACAGTCAGAATTCTAAATGTAATGTTGCAAGAATCGCAGAAATGTGATTCAACATGTTCATTAATAATTTATCCAAAATTCCCTCACATAAAATCAAGATAAAACTGTTAGATAAAAAATAGCACAAGTGGACATTCATTTTAATGTATTCAGACAGCTGCATCCAACGCCTTTATTCACAGTCAGTCTGTCTTAAAAATTCCCGGTATTTTTATTCCAAAGAATCCTATAAAAGTAAACAGTGAAGGATCGCCATGCGAATAAACACATTACGAGCGGCTGTCTAGATTTATTAAAACGAATATCTTGAGTAGTGTTTCAGCTAGTCAGATGTCAACTAATCAGAATGAAAATAAATATTGCGCCATTTTTTTCTTACTACTATTTGTTTGGTAAGGTAAAGATTTTAATACTATGTTGTTTATGATCACTAGTAACAAAACCCAAATCCTTATTTAAATCCCAAAACAAATTACACATTTAATGAATAAATTACCACAAATATGTTTAAAAATATTTTATAAAATGTATTCATACAAAATATTTGATAGGAATATTTCATTAAATATATTTGGTGCTTATAAATATTTATTTACATTCGTTTGCTTAAAATTCTTAAAGAAAAATATTTGGAAAACCGTTAAAATAAATCTGTGAGAATTATAAATCAAATAATAAATTATTGAAACAAAAATTGTTTGTGGCTTTTTCTGCAGTGTAAATTATCTACAGTGTTTAATTGTTGTGTACATATAAATAATTAACTGAGTATTATGCTTACTTGTGTGTGTGCCATTATTTTATAATAAAATAAATTATAAAATTTGAACCTTAGCAATTAAAGACTTTCTTGCGGCATATTTTAAAATATTTGCATTCTTCTGAAAGGAGCTTTCTTTAATTTTGTGCCACACTCACGTACCACCAGATGGAAAACTTAGAAAAATTTCCTAATAATCCACTTCAATAGCAGATTCAGAAGGCTGAATTACTATACCCGGCCCTGTTCATTCAATGCATCTGAGATTCTCCATTTGAAAGAAAGCTTTTATTTTAAGATATTGCAATCCAACTGTTGTTACGCTTGTTACCCAGACAAAATTGCAAGCCTTGTTCTTCAATCAAAATTGCTTCACTGGAAGCAGTTTTCTCTAGCCTATAATCAATATAGTTATAAATGTGAAACTGTAAATTGAAAAAATGATACATTTTATATATTTGTATGGAAATAATTCAAAATTCGGTAATATTTATTTCATTACTTTAAGAAAAATAAAGCATTAAGTTTATATCACAAAATATTGTAAAGAATTATTTTTTGTGTTATTCTTTGCATTTACAGCGTAAATTTTTAGTTTATTCACAAAGTTTCTTTTTTTTCATTTTCATTCAGAATAACTTCAATTCAGCTGTTGTCTTCGCAATCCGAAAAATTGTTAAATCTGAATTAGTTAATTGATGTAATTTCATCTGTTTTCAAAAGTATTTATATAATATCAATATAAATTTGGAAAATTTAATTAATTAATATAATATATTTTTTAAAATTATGTTGAAAAGGTGGAAATTTTGTATGATGTTCACAAATTTGATAGTATTGCAGTAATTTGTATATAAAAAATTATATTTAAATCACGCGTAATATTTAATGTAAAAAAATTATAAGAGTTTTATAGATAAACCTTTTGTATTTTTCATATATATATATATATATATATATATATATATATATATATATATATATATATATATATATATATATATATATATATATATATATATATATAGTTTAAAATATATTATACATATTTCATGCAAAAACTTATAAAATTTGAAAAATTTGCAGAAAAATACCCATAAACTCTTACATACAAAGATTCAAAGAATTATAGTGATGAATTGCATTCAAAATTCTCGAATATAAATTTGCCTTTTGTTTTGAATAGAAAAATGTCTTATTTCTATCAGACTTATACAATCCCAAATAAACTGCTAAATCCCCTTTTAGAAAATGGAGAATTTTCCTTTGATAAAATATTGTTAGTGGCACTTACGCGATTCCTGGAATAAGCAATACAGTAATTAATTAACTAAATAATGCATTTTATATACCAATGTTGACAGCAAAAGCGGAATGTTTAACAAAATGTATACTACCTTTCAACAATGAATCCTAGAATAGAAATCACCTCGATAGGAAATATTTCATGTACCCTGTCCGTCACTCTTCTCGACAGAGACCATTTATTCGGCACGGTAAATATGCTCTTTTAAATTACAGCCATGAACAGAGCGAAAGTTATTCAGTCCGATTTATTCGGTTCCCCGGTACTAAAATTAAATAAATGAGCGCTGTTTGAGATGGTAATCATTTCACGATCGCCAAGAGGATGATGAATAATTAGTTGGCGCTAAGCAATCTTAAATTGCAGTCTCCCACTCAAGCAAGTTATAAAACGTGTTTTCCCCTAAGCTAATTTGAAATAACCGAACAGTTGAGATTTAGTTTCCGGTGAACTATATTGCTATAAATTAAAATTAGAAGGTTGTTAAGTTGAGATCTTTTCATGATACAATTACTCTCGAAAGATCATACAGTCTGTGGTTACACAGTGCAATGTACCCAACGAACATAAGAAATAATTATAATCCAACAAGAAAAATAATTAAAACAAAAATATTGAAATTCCAATATTGCGAGCAATTTCTATTTCTAGTATTAATTGCTAGAATATTCTCTGTATTGTTGAACAAGTATTTTGATGATCAATTGTGTGTCTGACTTTTAATTCTATAGTATGTCATCTTGACTCCCAATGTGACTATAGATATTTGTAATAGCTCTATTCCATGTTCATCTGGTCATCCTTCCCTTATTTTTTTTCTTGAACTAAGGCAAAATGATGACTACATAGCAATATAAAAATCAAGTGCACGCTTTGCATTTTAAATCAAAATAGTTTTTATGTGCATTTAAACCGAATAAATCTGTATACTTTTGTACATGTAACAAAAGAAAGAGTTACCGTTAATGTTTTCGACTGATTCACCTACGAACCATCAATCAGACTTTTTTTTGAATGATCAAATTCTTTCTTAGAAATGCATTTGTAGTACCAATCATTGCTCTCCTGACAGAATGAAGAAGTTTCATTTCGCATATTTCTGATCCTGCTTTCACGTTAAAAAACTAAAATGAAACATATTTTTTATAATACATTATTTTTTAAATGCTTCAATAAATATATAATAAATTCTTATATGTATTGAATAGTTATGACATCATATTAAAGCCGCTATTTGGGATTCAAAATTTTAAAATTTCTGTTTAAGAAATTATGCATACTATATAAGTAATTTAATTAAGACATTAAATTGAAAATGATTTTATTGAAATGAAGGTAATCTATTTTTTTCAATCAAGCATTAAATGTCTATTTCAATTTTAATTGCATACTTTATATTTTCATTTATCTCTTAATAAATTTGTAGATTTATTGTCACATGTAATTTTAATCGTTTGGGATAAAATTGTAACTAATATTAATTTATTGCCTAACAATATTTTTATTACAATTAATTTTCTATGTGAAACGGATTTTGATTATATATTTCCTCTTATCAAATGATTTATTTACGCAAACAAAAAATATGGAGTTTAAAATTTCTGATCCTTTTCTCTTTTGTCTAATATATTTATATAGACAGAGATAAACAACAGATCAGAACATATGCTTAAATAATTCCATGGAACATTGTCTTTTGAAGTCTAAACGTGTGAATACTTTTCCATTAAAGATGAAAGAAACAGATGTATGTCGGAAAAATGTATTAAAAGCCATATAGAGACACAACAGACCGAAAGAATTAAATATTCATACGGAAATCTTCTTTCAGAAATAAAATTCGGCAAAAAAGACGCCAACAAAATCAAAAGAGAATGGAAATCAAAAGCACTAGAAATCTCCTCGCAATTTCAATCTATTTTGACACAAGAAATATGTCACGTGATCCAATAAATGCGTCCCTCCTCCCCATCACTGGCGCACTTTCCTTAATACCCCCCCTTCTTCCCTCATGCACATAACGTCCTTCCGAATGTTCGGAAATCCCAAATAAATCAGCACTTTCCGCAATCCAAGGCCTCCCATCTCCACTGCTGCCACCGCGCAACCATAAACTTCCAACTTATCGTGGCGGAATGTTCCGCTAGCGTGCCTGCCCTCACAAAGGCGTTGATGTGAGCGGCACAACATCTGGCAACAGAGCGGCTCTTTCGTGATAGAGTCGCGCTAATCTTCGCCACACGAGTTAAGCCTTACTTGCGTGAGTGTTACTTGTCAACATGCTGAGTAATGACGTCAGAATGGACCGTACCTCACTCAACTGGCTCTCACCCTGATTTGACTTGTTTCCGTGGTCGAATCAGGGGAGGATTCTAATAGATGGTCGCTTGTGGCTGGAAAGCCCTTCGCATCGCTGAAGTGCCATAACAAGCGTAAGTCGTTGATTTCATGCTCATGAATAACCGACAGTGATCTGAATTCCAAGGAAATCATGAATAACTCAAACTATAGGACAATGTAGTCCTTTGATTTTACATTACTTTTTTCACAAACAAATCACTTTATATTCTATTAGCCTAGTCATACCAAATCTCTAATAATAGTAATCAAAGAAATGAACTAATTAAAGCGTATACTGCTTCACTATTGTTTGCAAAACTTAAAATATATTATTAGAAAATATTAAACTCAGATATTTATTTTATTTTATTTGATAATAAGGTTATATTTTTAGTTAAGAAAACTTATCAAGTCTTCTAAAATTGTCTACTAAAAAATTAGAGAAACAGCTGAATTTTGAAGTTTTCCCCATTTTGTATATTTAATCACATTATTTTTTTCACGATGAAAATATTTAAGAAATCTGAATTTATTATCACCGATAAAATTAATTGATTTCTGAGATTCATTCTATTTTAGCTATTTTTGTCAAGTTACTTTCACCTAGGAAACGCTTATTAAATTATTTAAAACAATAAACTATGACGAAACATAATAAATTTTCAAATTCGATCTTTCTTACATATAACACACACACAATCACACACGCACAAATTAGATTCTTATACCCAAAATAGCGTTTACTAGGCTTTAACAGTAATAAATAAACAGGCACATATATATGCATGATTATTTTTATAGATAAGTTAATACACTTATCAGGTTATAAAGAATAATATACTTTAATGAAATTGAATTTTACGATTTATTCCATTTTATATGCTTATCAGGTACATAAGATGAGTAAGTTTCGAAGTTCATTATACATGCGTTTATTTATGTGTAACAAAAAGAGTATTAGTACATATAATTGTTACACATTTTCATGAAAGGCAGAATACACTGTGGCAGTATGAATTCACATCGGAAACGTTTTCCTGATGTGATATTCACTTACTCTGATCTTAACATAAACACATACATACATTGAGGAGTAGGTAAGCTCTTGAGTATGCCTTAAAGTTAACGGGTATGGAGTATTCCGCCATTCCCGAAACCCTGTTTTTTTTTTTAACCACAATTATGTGACGAGATCACTCCTGAGCTTGCACCCTCCTCTCCACATCCACGACACACCAGCGGAAGGACATTGGACGTTACATTTTAATGTGGACACGTTTATTTGTGGACCAGCAAAAAAGCGAGAAGTATTTGGCCTTTTCCCATTATTAAATGGATATACTCTACCAGAAAACAACCTATGACCAACAAAGAATCAAATGGGGTAGTTCGGTGTATAATGCCACTTGATCGGAACACCTCACTCTGCTTTATGTGTTGGTCATCTTTTCAGGAGATGACTTAAAGAAATGTACCATATAACTCTCATTAACACCGTTGCAGACTTAGTTACGCACATTATTGTAGCTGTTGGAACAGGGCATGCCAATATTTTGTTAAAGTTAGATTTTTCAGCTCTAAGGTGTGGTTTCTGAATCACAACACGGAAATGTAGATTCAAGCACCTTCTTTTATGATGTTAATCGTCTCTTTGTGTTTATTTTTCGCGATCATTTCAAGGTAGTAGTAGAAATCAAAAACATTTTCCGCATTTTGTTTGTATCCTTTTATTGTATTTTGTGTTTTCTCTATCAAGCCGGGAAATTATTTCCAAACATACATTGTTCTGGGATTTTTCATCGCACATACATTGTTCTGGTTTTGTAAATACATAAGCTTATTTCTTTCCTTTAGCCAAAATGCACTTATCAGGTTATTACAAAGAATAATATAATTTTAAAAATGGTATTGAACTTTGTGATTTATATTTTTATATACTTACTAGATAATTTTTTCCCAGAGAACATTTATCGCATTTCTCATGTAATGTACTATTAAACAGCATACTGAATTTTGAGATTTACATATATTTTTATATACATATCAGGTTATGAACTTAACTGAAGAATATCATTCATATTATATGATATATTAGGGTCAACTGATATATTATAGGAATAAACAAGTTGAATTTTAAGATTTATTCCACTTTATATATTTGTCGGTTTATTTTTCTCTTCAGTCAAAAGTGCTTACATAATGTAAAGTTCAGTTTATTTATTTCATATATTGCTTTTAATTCTTCCCTTCACAATCATCTGTTATAAGTAAATATGCAAATTTATAACTTTTAATTTAATTCAATGTATGATAATTTTTGACGATTCCAAAATAGGAATTTGTATTTAATTATTTATTGTTGTTTTTTGTTGAAAATAATAGTTTCCTTCTTCAAAGGTTTTATATTGCTATTAACTTTATTATTATTTTGAGAAAGAAAATTTAGTTTTTATTAAAAAAATTTATGTACTTTATCACTAGATATAGCAAAAGTACGCAATCTGAATTTCATTAAAACTTAGTTTATTTTAGAAATAGTCATTAAAAATTCATCAACTTCATACTTATTATTTTTGTTGAAGACTTCCTTATAATTCAAATAAGTTTCGTTTAAAAGTTTCTATTATTTGAACCTTCAGGTAAAATATTCTATTATATTATCATTTAGGATATACGATAATTTTAGGATGCTGCATAAATTTGGAATTCTCATTAGTCTACATTCTTTTCTTTAACTGTAACTGTTGGTGTATTAAAATGAAAAGAGTGAGATAAGACTTTAATGAGGATTCTGTATAACTTATAAATCCATCAGAAATGAATTCATATATACCTCCTGCGAGTTTTAATTATTTGAAACTTCATTTTGTTCCACAACTACTTTCAAAAATCATAAATTTCTGTGGATTCATAATTACTTCAAGTAAATCTTTCTTCAAAGTTCCTCGCAAAGCAGTGTAAAAATTTATGAATTTAAACTTTCCATGGAGCAATTCATTGAAGCTTAGTTATTCTTAAGAACTTAAATTAAATTGGCCATAAAATTTATTTTGCGTAAACATATATTTATGGAAAATGAACAAATTTGATTAGGCTTGGAACTTACCGATGAAAACATGTGAAAATCTTTGGTTCTAAAATATAAATAGCATAAAGTAATGTAAGTGTTTAAGTTACGCAATTTCATTTAAATAAACAATAAAAAAATAAAATGAGATAAGCCTTGAAACTTTCATGTGATCTCTCATTCCCATCATACTAATTATATATTGGTATTCTAAGATTATATTCTTCAATAAAGAAAATGAAATTTATGAATTAAAATAAATGCTAAAAATTGAGCGTTATAATTTTTTTTAAAGTTGTGATGTCATAATGATAAAAGAAAATATATATTTCTGGAAAATTTTATAATATTAAATAAAACAGGAACGTGTAAGCATTATATTCGTATCTGCATAAAAATTTAAAATGCATCATAAAATAAAATGCGAACTAATTGATTTATGAATACAATTTAAGCTTTTAATTAGAAAAATAAATTTTGTTCACATTTTTCATTTCACCTTAAAAAATTAGAAATAATTTGGAAAGTCAATATTAGCTGTTGCTTAAGCAAATATATTCTGTTAATAATTAATATATATTCTCCTTTTCTTTATTTACTCATTCGTTATCCCCTTTCAATTACAAAACATACCTTTACATAAAATAAAATTTTCATATTTTCTATATTAAAAAAGAAAAATAAATTATTTATTATTCCAGTCTTACAGGGTGCTTTTGCATTCTCTGTCTCTTTGTTTAATTCTTGTCAAGATAAAAAAATTGATAGATTTTGTTTGTATAAGGTTACAACTTTTCACTATGAAATTAATTATTAAATAGTTTTTTATATGTTTAAAAAGAAACCCATTTTCGTAATTTTGCTATAAATAAGTTGAATTTCTCAGAATTGTATTGTTTGAATTTCTCAGAATTGTATTGTATTTTGAAATTTAAAAAAAGTATTGTTTTGCAATGAGAAAGATATAATTACAAAATAATTCAAGTATATAAAATTTTAACTTTAATAATGCTATATCAGAAATAAGTACTGAAAATGTAGAAATTGTAGAAATTATCGTACAATCAATTTTTTTTACTGTCACCTATCCCACTAAAATTGAAAAATAACATCTTAGATTTAAATTATGATTTATAAAATTAATGTTTTCATTATGAAAGTGACCATATAAATGCGCATTGAAATATCAGAGTAATATATAAATGCATTTAATTTAGACGCAATGTAAATAATGTAACATCGTTAATAAATTATTTAAGTATTTATATATCAGAAATATATATAAGTACATTTTAAAATTAAGTATATTTATATATTCTTAATGCGCTTTTATAGTGCATTTTAAAACTTCTCAACAAATTTGTGAAACTAAGTAAACATGTTTGAATGACATATAAAGATTACATATCTAAAAAGGCTATATCAAAAAAATTCTTAACTTCATTAGATTGTAGTTCTCAGAAAACATAAAATATTCAGGGAATTTGCGAATATGAAGAATGCCTCAAATCTAAGACATGAATAAATTACTTACAATAACTTTTTAAAAGCATTAAAACAGCTGGAAGAGAGAGAGAAAGAACTGTGAAAAATACAAAAGAAATCCTAATATATTCTGGAAATATATAAAAAATTAAATCGTTTATAATTAATCTATTATTTTCAGATTAATTTAAAGAAGAATAAAAAAATAATTTCCTGTGATGTTTAACTTTATTCAAAAGATCCACGGAAAAAATAAATAAAAAATGCTTATAGTAATTTTAAAAAAGCCTTTTTTTCTTGGAACGTCATGGTTTAGGGAGCATCCACTGCTAAAATTTGATTTTCATAAATGAAATTGCTCCATAGAATTTTTTAATCTGGTTTGGAAGGCACTTTCGTATCTGATTTTGTAATCCAATTGAAAAAATACAAATAGAATTTTTATATTAAAAGCTATTTGTATAACAACTGAAACAAAGATTATTTTGATCAGTTTTGATTTTCTTCAATAACTTGATGGCAATTTCTTAAATAAAAAAATTTCAATAGTAAGGAAAACATCTGCTGTCAGTTCACATATTTTAAGCTGTAAGAGAAGATTTGTGCAAATATTTGTTTGCCTCAATCTACTGATATATATTTTAACGATATTAAAAATTAATATCGAAATCATAAAATAAATTTTTGCAGTATTTAAAAACATCAGAAAATACTATATTTTACAAATGAATCTTCACCTGCTTATTTAAGTAATAAAATAAAAACACAAAAATATACACTTTTCTTAAATAAAACATTAAAATTTTATCGTTATTACCACACAGCTGTTTAACATGTGTGATTATTTACGTATAAGGACGTAAATAATTTTAATAATGGCTGTATTATGAATGAGTTCAGATATTAGTTATGAAGTATCTCTTCCAACATAGATGATGAGTCTTATTTGTTTGTGGGCATTAAATGATAACTGGCAACAGAAACAGGAGAGATTTCACGTTCTTATAAATTTTAAAATATATGAAAATAAAGATTCTTTTTTGCAAAAAAATGATATTTGAGTGTTAAAAATTATCTTTTCTTATTGCAAAATAAGAAAAATATTCATGCTATTTTACTCACTTTGCTGTGAAAATCGTTAGGGTTGGCCAAACGATTATATAACTTATCGATTATGCCTTATAAAGATATCGAAGGGGAATTTTAGTTGAAAAAACAATTTTATATTATTTTATGCATTTATTGCATATATTTTCACAATATAACTGATAACTGTATTTTATTAACAATTACTTAAGTACATTTCAGTATATCATTTTGCACAATTGGAACATAAATTGTAACAGCTGTTGTGCTCTTATCATTGAAATAGTCGCTAACTTCACTTAATTTTGGATTATTTAAACACTTACCGGATGGTCTCTCTCTGATATAATTTATATGTATATATATACACACAGAGAGGTTATTAACACATTTTTTGAACAATTTCGATAAAGAATTTTAAAAAGTAAATGTCTTAGAATAAAAATTTTTGGCAGCAGCTTATTATTTGAAATGAAAAATATCGTCTGCTACTTTTAAATTTATTTTTCTTTCAAAATGTTGCATGTAATTAAGTTGTGGATTGAGGGATATGTTTTTGCGCTTTCTGAAGAATTCTTATTCCAGAATTCAAAAACGTTGTGAAATGCATGGTATTAAAATTTCTATGTACCAAATAAGCAACGTTATTAATTGGGTAGGTAAAAACCGACAATCATTATTTCTACATCGAAAGAAGACTCCAAATGAATATCCGGAAAAGGTACGCACTGTTTTAAATGTTCCTAAAGGGAAATCGCTGATAACAAGAGAAAATCCGCCAGACAGAAATCAATTTCAAAATCTTTAGATACATCTGTAGCAACAATAAATAAAATATTAAACCAAGATTTATTCTTAAAAAATGTAAAACACATAATGTTCACCAGCTTTTGCCGAGACATGTGGCTCAACGCAAAACATTTTGTAGAATTCTGTATGTATGAAAACCATTTAGCAGGAGATAAATGGAAATACATTGTGACCCTTGATGAAGCATGGGTTTACCTAAATGAGTGCAACAAAAAAAAAGGTCTATTTACTATAGGAAACGAGGAGAAGAAAAATGTTCAAACCTGGTTCCGTCAATGTAAAGAAAGTTTCAGTAAGGGGTTTATGATTGCCACAGATTTCTCCTACAATAGGAAATTAAAAATAAGAAGAATGGAAAAAATGTTAAAATCAACTCATCATACTATCAGGAGAAGATTTTACATCCAATATTTACCGAAAAAATTCCACTTTTTTATCCCAATGATTTTCAAAGAGTAAAACTTCATCAAGACAAAGCTACAAGTCATACTTCGAAAACTACCACTGCATTCCTTAAAAAAATGAAGACCAATACAAGTATTACATGTATATCTTTTCAACGTCTGCGAAGTCTCCTGACGTTTCACCTATGGACTATTGGGCCTTTTGTCTGTTAAAAAGAGCTCTTTCTAAATGTAAACCTACCATGATAAATGGACTCTGGAAAGTAGTGGAAAAGGAATGGGAAGCGATACCCCTGGAAATTTTACGAAAAGCTCTTCTATCATTTAAATCACGATGCAGACGCATAATCCAGAAAAAATGCTATCAGCTCGAAAATTTAAAAAAATAACCTTTATATTTTAAACATTAATTAAACGGCCCCGAAATCGTTCTAAAAATGTGTTAATACCCTCTGCATATATATGTGTAATGAGGGAGTATAGAGATTAAGTAAAGTAGAAACAGAAACATTTAATATTTAACTTATTGAATTTAATTAATTGAGACAAATTGATAATTTAATTACAAATTTAGGTTAAATGTGAGATTAACAAAAATTTAGGAAATAACAATTGGACATCTTAAATAATCGTCTTTATCAACGTGTTCGTCTTTTTTCTCCAACGTCCTCTCTCTCTCTCTGCTCCCAACAGCGAGGTCCCGCTTGGCCAAAGCTTAGCGCTGTTACGTCATCCGACTTCTTATTGATGGAAGAGTTATGAGAAAACACCGGCACTGGATATAGCTCTCCTCTACACCGTTTCCGGTAACACTCGGGCATCCTGATGGCTTTGGACCTCCAAAGCTTGCACAAAGAAAGCAAAAAAAAAAAAAAAAATCTAGAAAAGATTAAGAAAAGAATAAAATTATTCACAGGCGCCGTCTTTAGCCTGTTTCTTCTTGCCATTCGTCTTCTGTTGTGGCATGTTTCATCTTTCTTTTGCGTCATCTTGATAATGAAAACCTTCTAAAAAAAGGAAAGAAACAATTAAAATATTTAAGATAAAATTTGGTAAAAGCATCCGTTTATCATTAGTCCGTTTTCCAGAAAAAGGGTGTTAAACTGAGACTAAAATTGTCATTGTCCATTTAGTTCCAGGGCTTCATATTTTCAGCGGCAGTTGATGTGTTATTCGGGCCTTCATGATTTCCGACTTTCACAACTTCATAACGATCTCGTTCTTTAACTGAAGTTATTTTGTACGGGCCCAAAAATTTTGGACGTAGCTTTAATCCTGTACCGAACTGGGTTCTTTGTATTGCAACTAAATCTCCGATTTTATATGTTCGAGGTGACTTCCGTTTCCGATTGAATTGGCGTTGGTTTTGTTGTTGTAGTTTCAGGATATTCTTTTTAGCTTCTTCTCGGAGTTTCTCTTTGTTTTTTATCGTGCTTGCTTCATACTCCTCTTCGAGTAGTTTCTTTATTCGATAATCTTCTTTATTTTTAATTTTCACTCCAATCATGAGTTCGAAGGGGGAATATTTTGTGCTGGTAGTTGTAACACTGTTCAGAATTCGTTGGGCATCTGGGACATATTTAAACCATTTTGTGGGATCATCTGCAGAAAGCTTGGCAAGGATAGGAATAATGATTCCATGGATGCGTTCTATTTGTCCATTACCTCGTGCAAGACCAGTAGTTATAGTTACATGCTCAATTCCTTGCTCGAAACAATAATCGGTAAAATCTTTAGAAGTAAAAGCTGAACCTTTGTCAGAAATTATTCTAGATGGATTCCCAAAAGTTGTTTGAAGAATTTTCAATTGTTCTATTGCATCATTCGCTGTTGTTGATTTTACGGGATAAAACCATGTAAACTTTGTGAATGCGTCAACCACAGAAAATATGTATTGATACTTTTTATTTGAAGAGGGAAGTGTACCAAGAAAGTCTATGTGAAAAGTGTCTAAAGGAACGTTACCTTTAGGTATTGGGTGAAGATAACCTTCAGCTTTTCCTCGTTTCTTATTATATAAAATACAGTGTACACAATTAGCTATTATATTTTCAATTTTAGGTCGCAGATTAGAAATATAAAAATCACGTTGTAAAATTGACTGAGTTTGTGCAGGAGAAAAGTGTCCATTGTTACGAGTGTGTTTAATAATATCATTTTCCATAGCTTGGGGAACAACTAAAAGCTCGTTGCCTTTTTCATATTTGTATAATATGTTTTTTTGATAATGTAGTCATTCGTATTATTTGTTTGGCATAAAGTTTTAAGAGTTTGAATGTTATCATCTGTAGATTGGACTCGTTCAATTTTTAATGTCATATCTGCTTGAGGTGTAATAAAGCATACTGTGTTACGACTGAGGGCATCAACATGAGGCATTTGCTTACCAGATCTATGAATTATTTCGTAATCAAAATCTTCAAGGATCATTGCCCATCTGGCAATTTTTGGAGTTAAATCTTTCTTTTATATAGTCTGTTTAAATGCAGCACAATCTGTAACAATTTTAAATTTATTACCTAGTAAGTAAACACGGAATTTTTTCACAGCTTCTGTAATCGCAAGGACTTCTAGTTTGTAGCTGGAATATTTGGATTGTTGAGGAGAAGTCTTTCGACTCATATAGTAAATGGGGTGAAATTTTTCATCACTTCCTTTTTGAAGTAGCACAGCTTCGAAACCTTGTGAGCTGGCGTCAGTATGCAATTCTAATTGTGAACCTGGTCGATAGATGTGTAAGACTGTTTTTTGAGACAAAATGTTTTTCAATTCTTGATATGCATTTATTTGTTCGGTATCAAATTTAAACTCTTGGTTGTTGCGAAGGAGGTCACTTAAGGGTTTTAGCAATGCGTGAATAATTAGGAATGAATTTTCGAAAATATCCAGTTAATCCTAGGAAACTCTGAATCTGTTTTAAATTAGTAGGTTTAGGGAAATTTTGAACGGCAAGGGATTTCAAAGGAGAAGGGAGAATAGTTCCATTCTGAATAACATAGCCAAGAAATTCAATTTTTCTTTGAAGGAAACTGTATTTATCAAAATTAAGCTCCAAACCATACTCTGAAGCAACTTTAAGAACTCGATCTAATTTTTTAATACCTTCGGCTTCATCTCGAGATGGTATTATAACATCATCTAGGTATACTATTATTGTGCCATCTTTCAATAATTCACGAAATACATTATTAATAAATCTTTGGAAAACAGAAGGACTGTTACACAATCCAAAAGGCATTTTGAGAAACTCAAATTGTCCGTCATGCGTAACAAAAGCAGTGTATTTGCTACTAACAGGATCTACGGGAACATGAAAAAAGCCGTTTTTTAAATCTAATGTTGTAAAAACTTGAGATTGTTCTAAGCGATCAAGTACATCTTCAATAAGGGGCAGGGGAAATCTATCCCGAATTACTTTTTTGTTTAATTGTCTATAATCGATACATAATCTATGTTTACCGTTTTTCTTTTTGCATAGAACCACTGGAGCTGCATAATCGGAAGTACTTTCTTTAATAATACCATCTTTTAACCATTGTTCTGTTTGTTCGTGAACGACTTTTTGTTCTGCATAGGGTAATCGGCGTGGACTCTGATTTACCGGTATTAAATCACAAAGAATTAGATTCATTGAAACATCTGTAGTCTTAAGTTTTGTTTGGCTTATAGTTGTTAATTATTTTCTTAATTTGTTCTCGATAAGTTGAGTTTTTAATATGTGAAAGTTCGATTGTGTCCATCTCATCGAAAACATTAATTATATTAACAAGAAAGTTTTGATTATTGTTAACCAAATGAATACCATTTTTACCTATGTGAAATTCACCTTGGTTGATGCAATCTGTTCCAATAATTGCATTTACAGAAATACAATCATCTGGAATTACGTGAATCTTTATAGAGAATGAGGAATCCTCTATTTGAATTAAATCTGTAAAATATCCCATTGATTTAATTTTAATATTTCCTATTCCAGTAAAAACAAGAGGGGAAGAATTAAGAAGAGGGGAACCAATTTGTTTATATATTGAATATTTTATCATAGAAGCTTCGCTACCCGTATCTAATAGTGCATTTATTTTGGTATTGCATAAAATAATTGGAATGTGCATGGGTTTTATTTGAGGTGATACATCATAATCTGTCTGAATATGCTGAACAGAATTTTTGGGTACTTTTGTGGTAGTTAACTGAGTATTAGGACAGTCCATGGCCTTATGACCAAAATTATTACACTGGAAACATTTAAATCCTTTCTCTTTATGTAAACACTGTGAAGACTTATGACCTTTTTTGCCACAATTAAAACAAATTATTGGAGATACATTCGACATATCTTGATTATTATGAGTAACTTTAATATTGCCTTTATTGAAATCACGATTGCTGTGATTGTAATTTTTTCGATCATAAAATTTAGTGGAAACATCGGAAAATATCTGTTTTTTAGAAATGTAAATTTTTCATAAATTTTTAATTTTCTTTAAAATCAGAAATATTTTTGCTACCATATAACAAAATTTTGTTACTTGAGTTATCAGGTATACCATTTACTATGTATTCAATTAAGGATGCTTCATCTATTGTACCTCGAGAAGCAATTTCACGCATGCATACAAAATATTCAAAAAGAGATTCACCTTTTCGTAAAGTACGTTCTTGAAGCATAGTGTGAATTTGTTTACTGTTTACTTTCGATTTAAATTCTAACAATAGAGTTTCTTTTAAAATTTTCCATGTAAACAAACCATGTATACTCTGAATAAGAGTTTTTGCAGTACCAGTTAAAGATTTTTTAGCAAAAATTATTTTTTGTTGATCACTTGTAATATTAAATAAACAAAAGTTATCTTCTAAATCTTGTATATAATGTTCGACTGAATAATTGTCTGTACCATTAAAGGAGCGTAAAGTATCAGTTAGATCTTTCATAGAAAAAAGATCCGCCAAAACTAGTGTTGTGTGAAAGGAAGTTAGTATTTTGCACCTGACGTGGGGGAGAAGAGGATCAGCAGACTGCCTTTGTGAGTCATCTTCGGCTCCGAATCTAGAAAAAGTATTGTCTATGACTGCTGTCTGGGCGTTGTTTACTGTTTCGTTTTGAAAACCACTGACACTGCGATTCTGTGAAGAGGAATTCTTAATTAAACTCACTGGATTTCTAAGTGTATTATGAAAAGTTTCTACTAGTTCTGTTTCACTTTCGGAATCGGATTCAGCATTTCGAAACAAATCGAAATTACTTAAATGTTCAAAAATCAAATCACAATTATCTTTAGCATTAGATGTAAATTCAATATGAAGCACATTACACATAGAAATAAAATCATTATCACTGAATAAAGTTATGGCTTTTGTTTTGGCTTCTTCAATAGGATAGTCAGAATCAAAACCAGTAAAATTTCGTAAATTATTTCTATTTCTTCGCCCTTCATCTGTACCAAATATTAATTTATGTAAATTTCTAATACTCTTAGTACTACTATTTGATATTGAGATAGCAATTTTCTTAAAACCATTTGAGGAAGCCATATTTCTTATAGTCTATAAAAAGTTTAAAGCTGACTCACCGATTTGAAGGAGTCAATCATTCGGCATTTGTAGTTTTGGTTGCAGAGGAAGGCCTTAGATTTGCTAGCTATGCTCTAGGGGAAAGAAATTCTCGTGATCGGCCGGGCTCCCATGTAATGAGGAGTATAGAGATTAAGTAAAATAGAAACAGAAACATTTAATATTTAACTTATTGAATTTAATTAATTGGGACAAATTGATAATTTAATTACAAATTTAGGTTAAATGTGAGATTAACAAAAATTTAGGAAATAACAATTGGACATCTTAAATAATCGTCTTTATCAACGTGTTCGTCTTTTTTCTCCAACGTCCTCTCTCTCTCTGCTCCCAACGGCGAGGTCCCGCTTGGCCAAAGCTTAGCGCTGTTACGTCATCCGACTTCTTATTGGTGGAAGAGTTATGAGAAAACACCGGCGCTGGATATAGCTCTCCTCTACACCGTTTCCGGTCATATATATATATATATATATATATATATATATATATATATATATATATATATATATATATATATATATATATATATATATATATATATATATATATTTAATATATATATATATTTATATATATATGTATGTATATAAATATATATTAATAATAATAATAATAAAACTAAGATGTTGCACGATAGCCCATGTGCGAGCCAAGGACTACAACGACCATCTCTGTTTTCTTGACCAAGACGCCCTGGGGTGCGAATCATAAGTTCTGATTAGGCTGTCAGCCTAACATACGAAACCCCCAGGGTTAAGTTCTCAAACACATGCTTATATTATAATTACACTCAATATTCAGTTTATGGACCTCCGATGGGATAAAAGGCTGAGTGTCCTTGCACAGTCCGATGTTCGAACCTCGGACGCGTGCCTTGGAGCATGAAACGCTATCACTAAGCCATCGGGAATCATGTTACACACATATATAATTCCTTCCTACGATTTTGTAATTTCTACTTAACTAGATGAACAGACACTAAATGTAAGATGATATTCTCAAAAACCGCATTAATTGTAAATAAAATTATTTGTCTATTCCTTCCATATATCAATAGTAAGAAAAATTCCGGATTTTCTACCGATTTTGGCATGAAAGGTTGACATTTTATTTCATATATCAGAATGCTCAAGAAATTGATAAAGTTTCGAAGATGATTCAGAATGATCACACATCTGTATAATTTCCAGTAAGACTTAATGTTTTAAGATAACTGCAGATATTATTAATTTTTTTATATAGAGAAAATTAAAATCATATTTGAATTTCAGAAAATGTTGGTTTTTGTAAAATAGATATATGTAAAGATATTTGTTTTACTGAGACGAATACTCAAAAATATGAACAATTCCTCGATTAATTTTATTAAAGGTAAATCTTTCCAATTGCCTTTGAAAAGCAGATCCTCAGTAAAAACATTGCCAAAATATGTGCTAAATCAAATTGTTTATTGGGGTCCATTTCAAAATGTTAAATTATTTTGTATGTTGCAGAAAAAAAACAACAATTTTGTAATACTTTTTTTATTTTAAACCATATAAATAATTTGTTACAATAAAAATAAATGACTATTCATTACAATAAACTATAATAAAAATATTATTTAGATGTAAATCGCCCTTGAAGATAGTATCTCATCAAAAATAATGTAAAATTCATTTTGTAATGATTTTTCATAATTGTTACAGCTAAAGAAATAGAACATAGCATTCACTTATTACTGATTATATTAAGCGAGATTTTTTTAAATTAACGAGTTAAGATTTATAGAACCAAGGAAAGAGAAACACAGAGTCATTCAATATATTTAGGCAACATCAATGAATACGGATTGTGCCATGATTATGCAATTCTGTAATCTTTCCTCTAACACATTGTTTACATTGAGAATATTTCAGGTAGTATCATTTATTTTCCTCTAAAAGACCTTCTTGTCATTATCTGTGAAAATGACTTGGCAACGATAAAAAAAGAAATAAAATCAATTGATGTATTATCTGCTTAGAAAAATTATATATATATATATATATATGTATGTATGTATGTATGTATGTATGTATGTATGTATGTATGTATGTATATATATATATATATATATATATATATATATATATATATATATATATATATATATATATATATATATATACATATATATATATATATATATATATATATATATATATATATATATATATATATACATATATATATATATACATATATACATATATATATATATATATATACATATATACATATACATATATACACACACATATATATATATATATATATATATATATATATATATATATATATATATATTATATACATACGTTTTGTGATTTTTTTAAATAATTAATTTTAAAATAATAATGAATAGAGTATTCAAAGCCCTACTTCTCCTCCTTATCAATACCAACCTCTAATTTCCGACAACTCTAATTAAATAAAGACATTTAAAATTCTAAACTCATTTATTACCACGTGTTTTCAATACAATCGTAATTAACGGAAACAAGCGAATCAAAATATTTAAATGCGCAAGTATTCCTCAAGAACTCTAATGAACATGGGAAATATATCAATTTCCCTGTCATGTCCAAGAAGCGCGCCCATTCCCCCTCAACAATTGCATAATTGGCCCTTTGATTGGCCAGTGACTGTGCCGCTTCTCCAGAGTTACCGAGCAATTTAAACTGTCACGACACACAAATGGGGCCGGAAGGAAGCTGATACAGTTCTCATCTTGGGAGAAAGAGGGGGCTCGAAAATGAGCAACGGCCGCCGCTTATATGTTCGGAGAAAGGTATAATAAAGCTCGTCCCATATCTTCTCTGGCCAAGTATTAACGAGCACCCCCCATACCACCCCTCCCGAAATCGCCCTTCTGATAGGAAAGTACCAATGGCGCTTGTCATCGGTCAACGGATGTTGATAAAGGCTTTTACCGCTGCGACGACGGACGATGGCCCATTTGTTGGAGCCCACCGCGAGGAAAATGTCAATTGTCATCAGTTTCGGTAACAGCAATTGATCTCGAATAAAGATAGCTGGAGGTGTCCATTTGCTACATCGACTGGAAGGACCAGACGACTAAGTAATCAGAAGTCGGGGACCTGAGAAATAGAACTTTTCTGTGGAAAAGCTGCTATCGCAAACTTTGGCGGAATAGTGTTACATATTTATGCAGTTTCTGTGATAACTGTTCGTTTTATTAGCCATTTGAAGCAAAGAACTATTAGTCATAGAAGGAATTTATTTCAGAATAATTTGTTGAAGAAGACTTCTGGAATGACACTCGGAAACAAAAATGAAAATTACACGAAATTTTTTTCATAATTTTTAATCAATAGAATGTATTATGTATTTATTTACTTGATATTTTAATATGATACTAACCAATCCAACTCATGTTGGCCGTTAGTAGGCAATTCTAGTTTCAATGGTAGGCTAGATTGAACAGATTTTAAGGAAACCAAAACATAAGATGTTATTTGTTTGAAATACATATTTTGTAATTGTGACATATTCTATTATCAAAAATATTTATTTCGCATGTGAAAGACAAGAAAAACAGCAACAGAATATAACAAACAACAATAAAATAAAACAATAATATTTTCATATATTTTACTAAAGTATTTTCCAATTGTATTAAATTGCTCTTTTATGAAACTACTTTAGGAGGTGTAAAATTTATCTATTAACTAAAAAATTATCTAGAAATATTTATGTAGATATTAAAAAATCAAATTTACGTCAACGTGTTTTTTTTTTCCATTTTTGTGTAATAGGCGCAAATTTTTTAAGGTTCAATTGATTCAATAATATAAATCCCTTCTTACTGAAGAAAAAAATGGTCCATCAAAAAAAGCCAGAACCACTTATTTTTGGATGAAAGAGGGTCTGTCAAAAAATATTTTGCATATAAAAAAAATTAAAAATTCTTAAATACATAATTTTGCAAATTACACAGAAATTCTGAAGAAATTGGCTTTGACTTGAATACATTTTTTTTCATTTTTGCCTAAATTTTTAAATTGTAAGTTTTTTTCTAGAAAATTCGGACAGTAGACTTATACAATAGAAAGGAACAAAAAAATCCTTTTACTTTTGAAAAATTCAATTAACTTTAAATTTATTTATGTTTGGAAAACTCAAAATTTTAACAAGCAATAAAAAGACAAGGAATCGAGATACTGAAATCCAAATGGAGTCTTTGGTTTCTTTATCATGAGAACACTTTTCAAACAGAATTCGAAATACCGCCATTTTTTTAAATGTTTGAAAAGAAATACTTAGCATCTTGATCACTCAGATTTTATTTCTCAGATCTTTCTGTTTTTCCGCTTTCCATAAAATTAAAAAAAAAAAAAAGAAATTTCGTCTAATGTTGAACTTTCAAATCACAGAATGAAGATATCTACCAAAAACTTCTTTTACAAACTAATTATGAAACTGGTCATCTTAAATATTGAAGAGATATGAAAACATATTATTATTTATACGTTAAATATAAAAAAATATTAAAATACTTTGAATCGCTTTAGTTAAAGAAATATTTTTGACGTCAAAGAATTCAATGTTTCATAACTTAGTACATTTTTATTTTACAATTAAGAAATGTAATTTTTAAATTTATTTGTGATGTCAAAGAGTATAATAAGAAACATTTTATAGTTGATAAAAGATCGTTGCAATGTAGAAATTTACATGTCTTAATCTCCATGGTACATTATACATTTCTTAATAAAAAATTCTTAATAAAGGATACATTTCTTAATCTCCAATATTTTTTAATTCATATTGCATGAAAAACAAAGTAAATGAGATTAGTAATATTTTTCCTATCTTAATATTTTTTTCATCAAATTGATACGCATATAAAATAATATTCATCATAAATATCGAGAAGATTACCTATTATGAGTAAAAAAGGTGTGAATTTAAAATAAACTAAATTCAATAAGTAAAACTAATAAATTTATTGTAAATTGTAATGTTATTTAAAATAAATCTAAAACATTTTTAAAAATTATTTAAATTTGAAATAAAAAAATTTCTGTATAATTTATTGACATTGTGAAATCGAATACTATTTGCAAAAAATTATCTTGTGGCTATTATAAATGATTTTTCGAAGAAAACATTTGCGAAGCTTATTCAATAAAGGATAATATTTATTAAAAAAATTATTGATCTATTTATTGTTTGTATTTTGTAAATAAGAATAAGATTTTTATTATTTTTTTATTTATTTATTTTTTTTACAAAAAGTTGATTTTTTTACTCTTAATAAATTTTTCTTTTCAAAGTCAAGAATAAGATTTATAGTTCTAATAACTTCATCCACACTTAATTTTCATATCTACTTTTTTATTCAAGTAAATTTTGATTAAAGAAAGAGAAAAACTGGTTATATATAAAAATTTCATATTTTCAAAATTATGATACTTAAAATATACCTTTAAATTTTATTAATAGGTTTAAAAGTTTTCTTTAAAATGTAAATAATTTTCCCAGTAAAAACTCTTTGAATTTTTATCAAAAAATTATTGAAAGTATTTGAGTTAGAATTCGAAATCTATTCTAGTTTCATTTTCGAAATTCTTAACAACTCAATGAGAATATTCTATCGACAAAAATTTGGTCTTATTTAAAACATTTTTTGCAATAAAATTTTATTAGATCCATTCTATAATTCAAATATTATATACTTTGTTTCATAGATTGAGAATAAATTTTTTATAATAATAACTTTTGTCTGTATTTTTCCAATTTCAGGAGTCAAGAGATGAGATATGAAATGCTCGATCAGACTCCTGCTTGGTCGGCTTTGGCTCTCACTGCTAGTAGTGGCGATGTTAGACTATTCCTTCAAAAGAACAGTAAATGCTGCACCAAGTTTAAAACCTTTAGCACAATTGTCTCCAGAAGCAGAAGACTGTCCAAAATGGGAAGAAAGTCCTTGGTGTCCTTGCTACCAGTTCGAGGACGGGTTATTCTTGGAGTGTCCCACTACAGGAATACCACAGATAAGAACGACATTGTCTCTTATCGACGTTCCAATAAAATCACTCGGCATATACCACCTGGATAAGAATACAACTGTACTCCCAGCGAAAGTCTTTGTTAATGCTTCCATATCTCATTTGCTAATGTCTTATACTTATCTCGAAAGCATTGATGAGCAAGCACTGGTTGGTTTGGAAGATAGTTTGGATAGTCTGTCCATTGTTAATAGTAAATTGAAGGACGTACCTCAGAAATCACTCAGCAATCTAAAAGTACTTACTTCTGTAGACTTTGATTCCAATGAAATACAAAAAGTAGAAAGCTATGCCTTCTATGGCGTGCCTCTGACCACCGTGAATTTACAAAGCAACCAGATCGAAGACTTGTCTGAATATGCATTCGGGGGATTAGAAAATACTCTTCAAGAACTCATCCTAATAAATAACAAGCTAACGCGTTTTCCTTTGAGTGCACTTAGACGTCTAAGAAAGTTGAAAACATTGAAGTTGGTGAAAAATTATATTGATGACATCCTTGATGATGGCTTCACTCGTTTTACTGACCTTCAGACGTTAGATATGAATTCCAATCGGCTGAAAGAACTTCACGATAGAAGCTTCGTTACAATGCCGAGGTTGACAGTTTTGTCTTTGCAATCAAATCAGCTTGTCAGTTTAGATGATAGAGTTTTTATCCATGTTAGAGAACTTGAGAATTTAGATTTAAGTCATAACCGAATTGTGAGACTGAATCCTCGGGTCCTTAGTCCGTTACACAAATTGAGGACAATTGATATGAGTTTTAATCATTTACATTCCATAGAAGGAGGCGTATTCCATAATTTAACTCAGCTTAGGGAGGTATTTTTGTCAAATAATAACATATTAAAAATCACAAACGATACTTTATACAACAGCTCACAAATATCAGTATTATTTCTACATAACAACGCTATTTCATCGATTGAGTTTGGGGCATTCCATTCGTTGCAAAACCTTTATCAGCTGCAACTTTCATTCAATCAGTTAAGGGAGATTCATCCTATGCTGTTGAAAAACAATCGAGAATTACGATCGCTATCGATGGACAATAACCTAATAACTGATATCCAACCGGGATCTTTCCAAGAACTTATTGAATTACGTGATCTCCGTTTACAGAATAACTTGCTAAAAATTATCAGGAAAGGTAGTTTCTATTCTTTGCCAAATCTTCAAGAGTTGCATCTGCAATTCAATCGTATCGAAGTGATCGAGAAAGAAGCTCTTCAAAGTTTGGCAAATATGCAACATTTAAATATTCAAGGAAATAAGCTGATAGAAATTGGAGACATATTAAGCAGATATCCATCAAGTTTACGATCCTTTCAAATAAACCATAATGAAATTGCTGTCTTGCACGAGAATAGCTTGACTGGCTTGAACAAAATGGAGATATTATGGCTTGATTGCAATAAGATTAAGAAACTACAAAGGGATGTTTTTAAAGATCTTACCGAAGTTCAAAAGTTGTATTTAGACCACAATACAATATCTGTTATTGAAGAAAATACATTTTCTGAAATGAAGAGACTTAGTTATTTAAACTTGGAACACAATAACTTAAATCACTTAAATGCAAATATATTTTCAGGTGCTATTAATTTGGAAGAAATTTATTTATCTCATAACAAAATCATGGATATTGAGCCTCTCACTTTTCAAAATCTTAAAAATTTACGTATTCTTCATTTGTCTCAAAACCAAATTTACGTTCTCCGAAAATACATGTTCGAAGATTCAAACCTTCTTGAAGAATTAACTCTTTCAAATACAATGATTGAAAGCATTGAAGATAATACATTTAGTCATTTGACTAATTTAATTACTTTGGATATTAGTAATAATCACCTATTGAGCATAAAAATTACACTACTTAGTAATTTAAAACACCTGGATTTGAGTTATAACAACTTAACTGAAAGAGATGGTATTGAACTTCAAGGCCTAAGTGGTCTTACAAGTTTAAATTTGGATCATATAGGCAATGACAAAATACATGGTTATTTATTTGAATCATTAACTGATTTACATGCATTACATCTCAGTGGAAATGGAATAAAACAATTAGATTCAAGCTTGCTTTTTAGTTTAGTTTCACTGCGGGAATTGTATTTAAATTACAATGATCTTCCTTCTGTACCAAAGACCGCTATAAGAAAACTACCAAAGCTTGAAGTTTTGACGATGGTGAAAAATAAGCTCAAACTTATACCGAATATGGCGTTCAGTGAAAATGCGGAATTACGAACATTGAACTTGTCAGGAAATGGCATCACATTGATTGAAAAAAAGGCATTTCATAATCTCACAAAGCTAGTTCAATTAGATCTATCAGGAAATTTTCTCGCCATTCTCCCTGCTGGCGTGTTTGAGTACCTCTCTTCAGTAGAGAAACTAAATTTAGATAAAAATATGTTTATTTTCATTCCTAATTCCGTCCTCTTTTCGCCAATGACTAATTTAAAATTCTTATCATTTGATGAAAATGCATGTCTTCGTATCAGAGAGGATATGTCCACGGCACAAGCTATTCATAAGATCAAGCACTTGAACGTCAGCGGTAGCAATATTTCAGTCATTGCGTCACATGACTTTCTGCTGTTTCCTGATTTGCTCACATTGACTTTGCGAGCTAATGTTATCGCTAAAATATCACCAGGTGCTTTCAAACCCTTAACTCAACTGATATCGATGGACCTTGGCTACAATGAGCTGGATATTTTACCCGAAGAAAGATTTTTTGGCTTGATGAGATTAGAATCTCTGAATCTTACTCACAATCACCTGCTCGAATTCCCATCAATAAGGGAAGATCTCAAATATCTCACTACATTGGATTTATCTCACAATAAGCTCATCAAAATTGATGGTGATAACTTTGACAGATTATATAATATGAAGTATTTGAACCTGAAGTCTAATCAATTGACTTGGATATCTCCAAGTGCATTCGACAATCTTTCCAGTCTCCTCGAGCTTGATATCAGTAATAATCAGATAAAGCACTTAAGCAGTACTGTGTTGATTCCTGCTGAAGTTCGTCTTACGACACTGAAGCTTTCAGGTACGACATATCAAATAAGTGCTTTCATTTATTAGTCTTTTGCTCTTCCTTTATTTTTAATAACATTTAGTGGCACTTTAATACATTACTTAAGGTTGGTTGGGTTTTATGGCGAAAGGTCCAAAGATGGACATGCTGTGCCAAGATTTTTGTAATATTTTTTATTTTTACTTTTTATATTTTTTATTTTTTAAAAAAACCCAAGCAACATTAAAAATTTTTAAAAACAAAAATCTGTATATATAGTATTTTAAAATCTAATTATTAAATACAAAAAGGAAAAAATCACAAATGTATATATAATTTAAAATTTAAAATACAAATTAATTAAAATGTATGAAACCTATTGCCTTCAAAAAAGGCGAATAGGTTTCTATTGGTTGAATCCCTTATTATATCAAATAAAGTTATAAAATCAGGAATAAAAAGTGCAAACATTGTTGGGGTTAAAATCATCTTGGTTATAAATACAGATATGGGCCCGGTGGGCTTTGGTCCCATATGGGTAGTCGTGCCACTGAGTTAATTAGCATGTATATTATAGATAATGGTGTTTCAGAGGTGAATATCTCGTATTTTTCATACAGCAATGAATTTTTAATCTACAGCAAATAATTTTCTATAATTTATCAGCTATAAATCTTCCTATTTCTTTCTTTGCTATGTATTAGACTATTACCTTTTAGCTTTGGAATTAAGTTGAGATGTTCTTCACATGTGTTTTCGGGTTTAAAATTTAAATTTTAAAAAAGATATTATTTTTATTTTTAAGTATACAAGATTTGTTTACAGATATATATTTTAATGGTTAAAATATTTTTAATGAAATAGTGAAAGAAAAACGTGAAATTAGGAAGAAAATATTCACTTTTTTTATTTTTCGATGCATGGAATTTTCTGAGTTAAAGTGAAACATGCCAATAAATTTCCTTTTTGAAGAAAGATTTCTAAATTATATGCAACTATAGACAATTGATGTTAAATAAAAATGGTTTTATAGGGTTGATATTTTGAATTTACCAACTAAGAATCGCTCTAAAAGTACTTAAAAATAAAATCTAATTTAGAGGGAGAGAGTTTATTTTATAGTTTTAAATTACTTAAATGATTAAATGTGTATATAAAAATAAAGTTTCATAAATTTATATTCAACTAGAGCTTTATTGAGAAGCTAGTGATTTAATTTTGAAGTCCATTAAACAAAACTGGTACTTGAGTTTCTTCTAATTAAGAAGTTAATACATTAGAGAAAATTCCTTTTCTAAATGCACTAAAATTATTTTGCTAGGATTATTTCCTAATATGTTTTAAAGTTTCTGTAAGCTTTACTAAAGATACTATTTGGTTAAATTAAATTTGGACTTTTATATTATTATGAGACTATAATCTCTCTCTTTTACTCACAATAGTAAAATAGTATTAGTTTTTTACTAACAACGGTGTCGCATATGAACTGCTGTACATTTTCATTAATTTTCATAAATGAAAAGAGTTGAATCATATTTCCATATACAAAATAAAAATGTTGCTTTTATGCTGCACTACTTGTTAAACACATATTTTCTGCTAAATACGAACTTATTTACAATTGAGGCTTAAATAAAAATATATAATTTCTATCCATTTATTTTAATCATTGAATGCCGTTTATTTTTATACATGATTAAAATTTCTATATATTTTGATTAAAACTAAATTTTTATTCTAAAAGTTTTTTAATTTCTAATTTCATAAAATTCCAGTTTTTGAATGATGTTTTAATTGCGTAGCTTTTTTGAAAAGATAAGAAAACAAGTTTTTCTTTCACATATTTTAAATTCAAGTGCCTTAAACATGAATAGGTTTTTACTTTCACGTGCTACATGTGTTAGAAATGCAGAATATTTAAAATTCTTTTGCTAAGATCAATTCAATCTTTTGCACTCCAAAAAATTCGGTGTCTTTCAAAATATTTCATTTCTTTCATTCATGCTCTTAAAGTATTTCTTTCAATTTCCGCTTTTTTGTTATCCAAATACATATTACATCATTTTCTGAGTAAAATATTTTATATATTTTATTCAGAGTAGAAAAAGTATATAAAGAATTTTAAAAGTAGTCTTTTATATAAGATTATTTTTTGTATGGATACTATTTACAATATGGTTTAGAAAAGTAGGTTTAGAAGAAGTACAGTAAGTATATGAGTAAGTATGAATTCAATTTAAAATGTTTTACATTATATTTAAAATTAATATCTAATTTTAATTTCAGTTTTCATTCTCTGAATGTTTTTTCGTAATTGATTTCCCTTTTTTAAATACGTTTTTTATTTCGCTGAAAGAATAAGCTTCTAATCGAAACCATTAAATACTCAAGATTTTAATTCATGAAATGTTATTTAAAGTATTACTGGTGTTTTAAATAAAATTTATATACTTTTTAAAGAACATTTTATTGTAATAATACATTGTATAGCCTTAAAATCTACAATAAATTACATGTATAATAATCTAAAAATATTATTTAATTTTTTTATTTCGGTATATTTAAAAAATACATACATTCCTAAAGAACTTTTCATGATCTCAGTAAAACATAGTTAAAATTATTATGAAGCAATAAATAATTGTACATTGAAAACAAAAAGTGAGTAATTAACCAGAAAATTACTTAGCTTAGTTGATGATAAAACATTAGCAAATTAAATAAGTTATATGTTCACTAAAAATTATTAAATTATATAAATAATGTAAAGTTATTTATTATTGAATAATTTAGTACTGATTTACAGTATTCAATATATAAATATTTATTGATAAAATTTAGGTATTTAGTATTATGAAAAAAGTAATATATACTCTATATTCGTTATAAAATTATTTATTCCAAATAGATTTACAGTTTTTAATGTAATTTATATGAGAAGAATTAGTAAAATAGTATTGATACTTCACTTCAATGTTTACATTTTCGAACTTACATTACTTTTAAATGAAAAAAATTGCTGATATATTTATTCAAAGACACATTTGAGACACATTTGAAAGAGTTCTTACTCTCGGGTTCAGTATTCTGAATTCTATATTTTTCTATATAAAATATTTTTTCATCAATAATGAATCTATGTTAAACACAAAAATATGCATGACAAAACTAGTGGGAAATTTTTTATACTATTATCAATTTAAATTTGTCATAAGCAATTTATAAATTGAAAATTTATTTATTTTTAATACAAAATTACTTAATTATGTCAATGACAAAATAGAATTCAGTATTTTTTTAGTGAAATGTATGTATTTAGTATTATTAAAGTCATGGCATCTTATTTTCTGTTCAAAATAGTTTGTTTAATAAGGGGGTTTGAAAAATAAAATCGTTTCTGTGCTTGTCGATGCTTGATTGTCATTTGTCAGCTCATTATATATCTTGAAGGCTTGCCAAAATTATTTTAATATTATTGTGACTTGTTCACTTCTAAATAATTTAATATAAATCTTTTTTTTCAATTTGGGGTGAAATGGCCAGGCAAATCGCAGAAGAAAATATCTGGCATTGTATGTTTTTTTGAGTTTCTCAACAGTTGCGAGCAAAAATATACGCAATGTTAATCCAAGTACATTAGACATTCGTAAATGCCAAAGGTGATTTTTCAAGTTCAGATCCGGTAATTTCGATATCTTTGATCCCTATTAATGAGAAAGATCTACAACATTAGACAACGACATGATAACGGCAAAAAGGAAAGCAAATCCATGCCATACAATCGGGGAAAACCCTTAACCAACCTTAGTTGATCGTAAATGAAAATTTACCGCAGATTGGAAAAATAAGCAGAGCCGGTGTTTGGATTCCCCATAATATGTCCGAAAACAACAAAGCCAACCAATAGATCACATATACTATACAAAACCTCTTTTTTATTGTTTGATCACTGGAGATGAAAAATGGGTCCTATATGATAATCCAAAATGCGAAACGCAGTGACCCTCTCCAAATCACGAAGTACAGTAAAGCCAGGTTTACATTCCAAAAAGGCACTTCTGTGTGTTTGATGCAGTATTCGTGGAATTGTTCACTTTGAAGTGCAAAAATCGGGACAAACTGTTAAAGCAGACTTTATTGTGAATAACTCTATGGAGTGAACCAGTTTTCAATTGGAAAGTATCTGGTGATTGACAACAGAAAGTCATTCTGCAACACAATGCTCGATTGCACTGTGGAACTCGAAAACTGGAAAAAGTTAATGAATTGGGACGGAAGGTATAGATGGAAGGTATAGCCTCTCCCATCATACTCTCTGGATACCTTACCCTTGGATTTCCATTTATTCCGATACCTACAACATTTTCATAGCGGCAAAAAAAATTTGAAAATTGGGTGATGTCCAAAATGTTGTCTCGAGATATTTTACTCAAGAACCAATTGATTTTTATGGGTCTGGGATTGGACAATTTGCACACTTGATGGTAAAAGGTTGTTGATGACGAAGGTGATTACATTATTGTTTGAAAATAAAGACTTATTAAAATTTTATTATTTTGAAATTAATGTAAGAAAATGACATAACTTTCTGGCGTTTCTATTATTTATATTACAGAAATAAATTTCACACTTTTTTCTTTTTTTGCTCTGATTTATACATTTAAACACTTATATGACAACTACGATGTTCACTTTTTTCGGATTTTAAATAATTTGATATTCAAATAGAGAAAGCCGTCATTTTTTAAATAAGAAATATAAAACTTAAGATTATGAAACACTACCAAATAAGTACCAACACAATAAACTATTTTACGGTAGCAATAGAATAAACTTTTTGATTTATTATAAAAATAATGGTTCAAAATTAAAAACGAAAATTAATACGCACTAAAAATAATATAAGCGATTTTCATTTATTCCTGTAACAACTGAAATATTTATCCATAAACATGAGGATTTATCTTAATCTTATTTCTGAGTTTCTTATAAGCTCATTTTTGTTCGATTTGTCACGTTTTGGATTCCGATAAATTGTGAATTCATTTTAAGATTTATTTAACCGCTTCCTAAGATTCCTTTTCCTATAAACTTGTGTGTATATGTTTTTTTTCGGTTGAGAGTCTCTATCAGAAATGATCTGAATACTTAGAATGAAAAAATGTAATTTATTTGGTGAGTAAAACTATTATTTCGTAAAACACTGTGCTTAAAGAATTGTATGTAGGATTAATACAAGAATGTATTAAAAATTATAATAGCTATTTTTTTTCATGAAATATATTAACATTTTCATTGCTGTCAATGTTTTAAAAGTCTTAAAAAATTTATATAATTTTAAATTATTGGAAAAATTAAAAAAAAAAATAAATAAATATTTCGATTGAAAAATATTGAACCTTTAAGTTTCGATTGAAGAAATATTATTAAAAATTTTTTCCAGATTAAAATGCCTTTGTAAATATTAATAATACTAAATTTCTGAGAGTTAAAAAATTTTTCATCTGTAATACATAGCATTGATAAATAATATCGATTCAAAGGAACTAATATTTTTCTATGTATAAATTCTATTTTAAATATTTATTTAAATAAATATTCAATTCATCAACTTTTTTGATTATTTCTGAATGTGAAACCGATATTTTTTTTTCAAATTATATACAGCTATTTTTAAATATTTGTAGGAAATCCATTTCTCTGTGACTGCTTGATGTTGAGCCTATGGGAATGGCTGCAGGAACATGGCCGACTGTTAAATCAAGAGGAATCTCCCTTGACTTGCGTTCATCCTGAGAAACTTCGGGACCATTCTATTCTCACTCTGCATCCTTCGGATATCTGCCCTTCACCACTGGTCTCTGATCTAGAAGTGCAAAGGCTAGATTCCAATCACTTAACAGTTGCGTGGGAAGTGACGAATGGAACGCTAATCGGTGGTTTCACCGTTACCTACCACGTCACCAATTCACGATCACCAGTAGTGTTAGCAAACCTTCAGGCGACCGCAAGGCACCATGACCTTGAGAATCTAGTGCCGGAAACATGGTACACGGTGTGTGTGACAGCAACCGGAAAATATCTCAGAATATTTGGCAACAAGCCAACTCCCTACGTCACAGAGAATGAAAGAACTACTGAAGTCACTGCCAACAATAGAAAGTGCCTTCAGATAAGGACTTTAGCCAAGACAGACAAGACAAAAATTACGTTGTCAACGCTTGGCATCATCCTTGGAAGCAGCATAAGTGCTGCTTTGGTTCTCACACTCTCAATCTTGCTGACTGCTCTAAAGTTCAGGCGCAGGCGTCGCAGACCAGTCAAAAATGACGTTCCCCAAGAATACATTTCCTACAGACATTTCTCAATACAATCCTCTGAAGGTGTCTATTCGTGATCTTGTTGCTTTTTCTTGTATTTTGGTCTAGTTTCTCAATAACTTTTTAGAGTAACTGAAAATGGACGAAAAAATTTCTGTGCAAAATTTTTCATTTTGTTCACATTATTAAGAAGAGGAAAATAATACTATTTTCTTTCAATATGAAGCGAGGGATACATCAGCACAATAAAGTTACTCTATTCATTGTAAAATACCTGTCATTTTTGTAAGTAAAAGTTCAGAAAACATTTACTATCATATATTAAATGACGGCAATTTTCTAGTGAGACATTTAGGTGTCTAAGTAAGAAATAATGAACACTAAACAGAGGTATTAAGCTATTGTTTGAGGAAAATAAGTTACATATTGTTAACACCACAGAAAATAAGCGAGAAAAAGAATCGTAATGTGTGTACCACCTATAATTATAATAATACCAGAAACATATCCTATACAAAAAAGATCAGAATTCATATTAAAGGTTGAAAAGTCAAGCTAAGTGTTTTATAATTCTTTCAAATTTGCTTCATGTTTCAAAGAGAGTCAGAGATTAATTAAGTTTTGTAATGAAGAACATCAAAAATGGAAAAAAAGAGCTAGAACAAAAGTGAACGTTACCCAAGATGTCTTTCTTCTCTCACTCAGTAATTAGTGTTGCGCTATAAATTTGGTTTTGATAGTTACTAACTTTTTATCAAATGAATTTCAAAAGAAATATCTTCCTGGGAAGCAAACTCTTCATGTAACATGTTGCTATCACATTAAACACAGATTGATGGTTAAAGTTAAACTAATGACTCAACTTAGAGCTGGAGTGTTGCCAAACTTGCAGATGAAAATTAATGGTATAAATTAAAAAAAATGTTTTCCATAAACTATTTATGAATGCATATTAAACAAAGATAAAGAGGAACGAAAACACATTAATGTAAGCTTTGAATATACCGTTCATTTCTTTTTTCCAATCGTATATTTTTCTTTAAAATTCTAATTTACAAGATATTATGATTTTCCTCATAGAATGCTTGAAACTAAAATTAAAAATAAAGAGAAATACTTTTCTACATTTTCTTACATAAAGAAACATTTTATAGTTTTTGGGAAAAATGACTTATACTTGATAGTATTTGAATAAAAAATTTTCTTCAAGTCACATTGATTTTCTATATTGATATTTGTTTCGTAATAATAAATAAAATACAATTATTTTAAGAAGAACAAAACTAAATTTATGAAAAACATAAACAGTTTAGTCTTTTTCAAAAGTCTTTTGATGGAAGCTTACTGGAATTTTGAATTTCAAAATTCATTTTTAAAAATAATGACATTTTAATCTAATCCAAGAAAAAAAGAAACTTTTTTCAACTGTAAAAAGAGAAAGAAACAGAATGAAAACTTCCATACATTTTCAGATTCATGTAAATAGTAATTGTAAATATGCATCTTCTTTCTATAGTAGGAGATTTAGAATTTTATACATGTTCGGATATTGACTGCACAGTGAATTCAGTTTGTCACAATTATAGCAGAATTGTTTATAGAAAACATTTAATTAAAGACTTGAAGGTATGTGTAAGTATTATATCTTAATTTTATTGGATAATATGAATAGCTTACAGGTTTTAGTGTAATTATAAAAACAGTATAATTGTGTAATAAACATATTGTTTTAGTATCTTGTTTATAAATGAGCATGAAAATTACATGAAATAAAAATCAACGATTATGTATAAAAAATTGGAAAATAATTTGCTTAAGGCACAGACGCTTATAATCCAGGATGTGTAATTCTAAGTTAGTTGCTTTTATTGGCGGATTTTTTATGTACCTGGTAACCTGGTATTTACAACGTCATAGATATGGAGACCTATAAGAATTAAGCAGAAAATTCTATTTTGGCAACACTAGTATTAACGTCATCACGCACGTCACAATACGTCATCTTGGCAACATTTCTTCATCGCCAAAAAATTCATAATTTAACATTCTGGATAACACGGCATCTGTGGCCTAGCTTAAATGTCATTTTAGGCTCATGTAATTTCTTTAAAAATAACTTTAAAGTACATATTTAAGATACATTTCATCCACACATCATAAACGTACGTAATATATAATGAACTTATCTTTTCAGAAATAGTCTTACGGAAAATATTTTCTCGAATGAAATAAATCTTGTAAACTACTATAGATACTTGCAAATCATTGATTTTGCTGATCATTGTGAGTAAGAAACTGATAATATCTTTGTTGAGCAATGAGACTATTATGGTACGGAGAGTAAACAGGACACATCTATAAGATAAGCCATAATTTCATAAAATAAGATAATATTAGATACCTAGAAAAGTAAATGGTATCTTTATTGGGCAATAAAATCCCAGGATGGCAAACTATAAATATGAAGTGACCTAATACATGAGCTTTAATGACAGATGTTATGTATAAAGCTCTTGAAGCAGGAAAATGTGCTAAGGATTTCGATAACTGCTTCATACAAAGCTTTGTATTGTTATGATGATAAAAATATAAATTTATGTAAATAATGCATAGAGATTCGAAATCCATTCCCGTAAAATTCCATTTTTTTCAAAATTAAACTGAAAATTTAATAAGTACATATAATATATTATAATTTAAAATATAAAATTATATAAAAATTTATTTATATTAAGTTGAAAGGCTAAACATTTAAATTAAAAAAAACATTGCGGATTCATAAATTTAAATAGTAATGCAATTTTAAGATTAATTTTTTTAAAATGTTCATCAACAATTTTTTAAATAAATTTGTTAATAAGATCCAATTTACCCAAAATATACAGGAACGCTATCCATTTGCAATGAAAATATCTATCTAAAATCTTTTGTGAAACAAAATTTGAAAAAATCAAGAAAACAACTATATCAAATTTTGAAATAACCATAATAAAATACATAATGCACATAATGTGCTAAACACACACACACACACACACACACACACACACACACACACACACACACACACACACACACACACACACACACACACACACACACACACACACACACACACACACACACACACACACACACACACATATATATATATATATATATATATATATATATATATATATATATATATATATATATATATATATATAAATGGTACATAAATTATAATTTAATTTCAGTATTGAGTAAAATACTGTTACAAATATTATAGAATAATTCGCTCATAGCTTATTAAAGTTTTAGGTGTATTCATCAAATTTTTATTTAAATTTCTAAGAGTAAATATTTTTTTCTACATTAAAATTTGGGTTAAAAATGTGTTAGCACACACATTTGATAAATTAATAATTAAAACTGAAATTAAGTTATTTCTGTCCCGATAAAATTTCAGGAAGAAGCACGAAGTGTTCTAGGATAATATACATAAGATTTAATATTTAGTGCTTAACTATACGTAAACTATTTATCAAATAATCATCACTTTCTGTAAACTCTGAAAAATGATAAAATGTTTTAAAAAGTATGCCAAGTAGTTCACGTGTGAATCAGTTAAAAATTCTCCGAGTTCTTTCATTTTATAAAATGAAAGTTTCTAACAAAAATTGCTTGTAAAAATCTTGAAGCTACGATCCCTCGAAACTTTAGTGTTCTATTTCGCTTTGTTAAGATAAAATATTTTCTTTTTAGTGAGCTTGTCCAGTCACCCTTTCTTTTCGGCGCCAACGGTTATTAATGACTGTTTTTTGGGATGGTTCCAGCCATTCTGTATTTGTATCTGTACCAGAAAAGGTCTTCATGTTGTACTTTTTCATACTTTACTTCATGCATTTTTTGTAATCAACCGCAAACACTAATTGTACTACATTCGAAATAGTTCGTTGGCAGCAGTTACGAAACTGACATAATGAACATTATATGAAAAATTTAGAAATTATTTAGATACATTTATTAAGTACATATTTAGAAAATTTTCAAACGGGGTTTATTTTTTGGTAGAAAATTACTTTTTTAACGCGAAACATTATATCTAGCATAATATTTAGATAGCATACCTATGTAATAGTTTTATGAAATAATAAGTTAAAAAATGTTGGTGTGAAAATTTAACTTAGGAAAATCAATGAAATAAATAATTTATAATAGTGTTATATTTAATTTTAAATCCACTGTTTATTATAAAACTTTACATTTTTTAAATAAAATCAACGTTTTATGATTAAATTATTT
Organism: Latrodectus hesperus; assembly: GCA_037975125.1. NCBI lineage: Eukaryota > Metazoa > Arthropoda > Arachnida > Araneae > Theridiidae > Latrodectus > Latrodectus hesperus. The sequence continues at coordinate 59,585,579 of CM075858.1, forward strand.
TATATCCTAGATCACAATCAAGATTTCATGAAAATTTGTTTAAAAAATGTAGTAACTGTAATTGTAACTTAAGTCAAAGTGTTCTTAGGAATTAGTAAAGATAATCTAACCTAAGAACGAATAATAAATAAAATTTAAAAAGCCCAATTTATGCGATGTTCCTAAACATACGTTCATGGATTAAAACAATTCGCACATTAAGTATTTATAAAATAGAAAGGCAAATTAACAATTAAATGAAAATCACATTTTAAATACATTTACAAATATACATGACAAAATTTATAAATAGGTTACAACGTATCCAAGTTCTGAATTTGGGACAGTATTTTGTGTTACTTAAGTATTTTTAATTTAAAGTCAAACTCAGAATCTGTTATCTCTACGTCATCAGTTAATGAACAATTCACAAATTGTAGTAACACAAAATTTATACAATCGTTTCTTTATTCAATTAGACAAAACAAAATACCACAAACCGATTCAATATTGGTTCTGTTGAAAGAACTTTTGTCAGATCTCTAAGCTGATTGATGAAGTTTATAATAAAGATATAAATCAAAATCAAATTACAAGATATCTTAATAGAAGTTTTTTATTATATGAATAACAGTGATGAAACTGTCCATCTTGTCAATACATAATAACCAGTTTTCAATAAAATTCATTTTCCTGTGCATCTTAAAAAGTGATGTGTAATATAAGATTTATTTATTGAATCAAATATTAGGAATCAGACAATCGAATATGAAAAGATTCCGAATGACACGCTCACAATATTCTTTAGCTTAGTTCCAGATATTTTTTGCTACCTAACATTAATCTTAAGTTAAAAGAACTCATGCTATATTCTTGATCTTAAATTGCTTAATTTTAAATTAAAAGAACTCAGCTATTAAAAAATATGTATATTAAAAATAATGGTTCTAAATTTCATTTCCAAAAATGCGTACATTATAGTTTTATAAACATTTCAAACTACATATAAAAAGTTATTCATTGTATATTGATCGATAAAAATGCTTGAAATTTCTGAAAATCACAGTTAACGTTTTAATTTTTACGAATGAAATATTTAAAATGTTAAAGTCAATATTTTCTTAATCATATGCTTCATTGATATATAACAAAAGTGGCCTATTTTAATAGTTATTAAATTTAATTTGGAGTAGTATATTTGTTTTTCCAGTTAAAATTAATGCAATTTATGTGAAAAGTAATTATATTAAGTGTGCTTTTTGTTAAAAATCACTTGAAGTGATTAAAAAAAATAGTAGCTTTAAGAAATCTTATTTAATGAATTCAATCTTATATAGATAAATAATCATAGTATTTAATCACATAAAATATACTAAGTCTTTATAAGAGATACATGTTTTACTATGAATTTCTAATAGTAAAAAATTAATCGAAATTAATCATATTTTTAATATTTTATTAAATATTTAAATTTACTACTAAATTGATTATTCTAAAATATTAATTATGATAGAAACAATTAAAAACAGAAAAATATTTACCATTTTGTTAATGTTTAATCAAAGCTTTAAAATATTCTTTATTCTCCTAGATACATTAAAAAAATTTAAAATTTATATTCAACAAATCTCTTTTCCATTCTGATGATTAATTCATACAGCTCTAATAAGAGAATATTTTTTTCGTAAGATATTCGCATCCTAAAATAGCATATTATGATTCCACTATTAATTTTGAATAGATAATAATATTCAGAATTTTAAGAAAATATCAAAGTTTATTCCCCCATATTTCAGAATTACTAAAATACAATAAGTCTATGAAATATTAAGCATTATAATTATACAGCAAAACAAAAGTGTCTTTAAAAGAGGCACTTGAATTCAGGAATATTCTCAATTTGAAAACCAGATATTTAATCCCTCATTCTTTTAATCGAAATCTTTAACCTTCAGTACGTAACTCTCTTTCATTACCGAGTTTTGTTTTAAAGAGTACTTATTGCCTTAAGGTTTATTGAGCGTCAGTTGGGAATACCCATCCCTATAAAGAAAAAAGGGCGTGGTCATGCCACAGGAGGAAAAATTCGCTTTTCCTGAAATGCAGCACCTGCCATGCACAAATAATGAAAGCAAATTTTTTTCCAAACAACCTTTTAATTTATTATATCCGCTAATATTTGAAAATTCTAAATATTTTTATCTGCTTAAAATATTAAATTGTTATTTTTTCTGCTTTTGTGATCGGTTTAATGCATACCTATTATTAATTTTTAAAATTATTATGTTAAATTCGTTTTCCTTAAACAGAATATATTAACGCTATATTTATTGTTTTTCACCCCTTCTTTGTCAAGTAAGCATTATATTTCTTAAAGTATATTGAGTTTTTGAAATTATTATTTTAAAGTGAAATTGTTGCTTGGAGTTTTATATAATGTGATTTTCTATTTCTCTATATTTTCATTAAATAAAGCAAATTTAATTTATTCAAGAATATTCCATTTTCCTATATTGGAAAATTTAGATTTTTCAAATATCATTTGCTAAAAAATACATTTTTTCAGTTATTGCAATCAGTTAATTTAAGCCAATAGTTCACTTCTACATGTTTTAATATTTTCAAGTTATCATTTTCCAAAAATACTGTACCATTTTATACCTATTTACTAAATGAACCATATTGATACTAAATCAAGACTAGTATTTCAGTTTTCAAATATAACAAGTACATTTAAGAAACAATGTCAAATTTATCCAATATTCCTGATTTTTATTTTTATTTGTTCATTAATTTAAGTAAATTGTAGTTTAAATTACTTCTTAGTGATAACAACATTTTTATGCCAATAATTATAAAAATCACAAAATGATATTGCAAAAATTAAGAAATCATCAGCTGGCAGAAATTCGAAAAATGATTTATGTTCATACTTAAAACAAACTGCATTTTGGCTCAGCTTATTTATCTGTCCTATCTGTTCTTTTCAATAAAACTAAACTGATTTTATTGAAAATGTAAATTTTAAAAATAAAATGTTAAATTAATATGTATATAAGCACATTGACTCAGAAAAACCTTAAAAAATACATCATTTAAATACTGGAAACCAACATCTGCATGTGCAAACTAAAATGCGTTCAAACTTAAAATGCTGTTGCATTTAAAATCAAATCATGAATGTATGTAGTGATTTATAAGCCATTTTACTCAGATTTATTATGACGTTTATTTATCATTTTATGTTGATTTGTTATATCATTAAAATTTCAAATAAGATTATATAAAATTATATAAATTATTCTGATTTGTTACGAGTTTAATTTATTTCAGTACATTTTCTAAGGTCTTCTAATTTAGTTTCTTACTTCTGTTTAAATATTCCAAAATCTTTTTCAGTTATTCTAGAAAAACAATATCTGAATGTAATTTAAATGCTTATTCAAAAGACGTTTATTAAAGGCTCAATGAATTAAAACTTTAATTAATAAAGGCAAAGTTCATAATAGTAATTTGGTTATGTTTTCGAATAGAAATTCATCAAGAAATACTAAAGAAAAACAAGAAAAATTGGCAACAGCCACATCAGGTAGCTATTTTCAAAATTAAATTTAAATAGCTATTTGTTTGTTCTCGATTTGCTTAAATATTTTAATATCATTTCAGTTTGCAACGACAAATGTATTGAAATAATTTCATCCGGTAGTATAAATTCAACTAATTTCCCTTGCTATTACCTTCTTTAACATTGGAAACAGTTTAATTAACATAAAATAACTGAAATAGAATTAAAAAGCATAATGGTAATTATATTTTTAAATAAAGTTAAACAAGGAATAAATATTTGTACTACGGACGGAAAATATTTTAAAAGATGCTTGCATAAAGATAATAAAAACAAATTAATTTACTAATCATAGATTAAAATTAAAACTATCAGAATTAGTTTTAAAGTTTCAAAAAGCATAGACGAATATAGAAAGGAAATTTAAATAATTTATCTAGAAATAATATAGAACATTATAGTTCTATACATTTTGTTATATCATATAAAATTAACAATCTGAGTATTCTTTATAAATTTAATTAAAACAATTAATAATAAAATAAAATAATTAATAAAGAATAATTAGATGATATATTAGACAAATTGTTTCAAGTTTTTATCAGTATATTAAATATATGATAAATAAATTTGTTAAAATTTTTAAAATGTATCCTCATTAATTATAAGAAAATTTAATAAATAGATTTAGATATAAAAACAAAAAAACACCTATATTCCATATGGTATTTTTGAAAATATATAAAATTATACTATCATGATTTTTTTATATAAAATTAAATTATAGATTTTTAATCTATATATTTGATGGAAAATGAATGAGTCATGTAAGTATATATTTAATTAATAAGTGTGATCACTTTGAAATGCAAATTACACAGCTAAAAGTTGCATGGTGATTCTCTGGTTGATTCTTACTTCGCACATAGAAATTTGTACTGTTTTTGAATTCACATTAAAATTTAGGTCGTTGAATTATTCATAATGAGAGAAAAATGACGATGAAGTTATTAACATAAATAGGGAATTCGGAATATTTTACTATACAAAATGGTAATAAATTTTGCATTTTCATATTTTCGAATATTTATAATATTCCTTGATTCAAATTCTAAATTTTTATGTGATTTGTAATTCAAATAATTTAAAATAAAATATTTTAAATTCTAAAACTTATAATAATACGTGCAGTGAGATATTCATAATTTTTTAATTCAATTGTCATGGCTTTCATTCTTTGGTAATAACAAAACTATTACTTTCGTTTCAGAAATTGCTGAGATTTCAAAGGAAAGACTTGTTGTTATTGTACACCTCACAGAGTGAATTTGTACATATAATATGTGCAGGATTTATTTCTCTTTAGTGAAGAAAATATCTAGCTCGCTTGGACTTCCGTCTGGAGCAAGAATTTTGTGTCAATAAATTGAACACTTCATCAGCTTGTCTCCAAAAATGACTGTACATCTAATTTACAACATTTTCAAAAATGAAGAATAAGGAGTTGGATCTTTTTTTGCCAAAATACACTTTTGTAAACTAATAAATTGAAAGAGAAAGCATTTCTATAGGTAGGACATTCAATTTCAAGTTTCCCAATGACTGATTTTTGCTAGTTCAGTGTGATTGTAATAAAGTATTGAAGTTTTTATATTTTGTGTGTTTTTATTTCTTATAACAAAGAATTCATATTGTTGTCTTATTGCGTGTTCATTGGTTTATAAGAATATTATCAGTGAATAGATAGAAAATTTTATATGCCAGAAGTTTAAGCAATTTCAAAAACATTCTGATGCATGTCAACGACAAGACAAATTTCTGAAATTATCAACAATATTAAATTTTAGGTTTCTACAATAAACTCATTTTTAACCAATGCACAATCATATAAGTTCATTCTCAGTCTGGTTTACTTAACTTATGGGAGGTAGCAGTGGGTACTTCATTTTTACTTCATTCTTAAGGGCATCCAGACAAATTCCGTACTTTATACACTTGAGAAATATTTTGGAATGTCAACTCTGTTTGAAATGTCAGTTTTATCCCTAAATGCTGCCAAATGGATTATTTCGGTATAAATCTGGCATTACTCTATGATTGCTTAACTACATGCAAGTCTCTACATTCTCGACATAAGTGAGCAAGAAAATGAAGAATATAAATGAAAAGGAGTATATACATAACACTGTTTCTGTTACACATTCTTGTATTACAAAAACGGTTTGTTTCCCCAATTACATCGCAAACGTAAAATGATGTATATATATTTTGCATTCTACCAAATTACCAAATGTACACACACACACATATATATAAATATATAGATTAGATTTAAATATATATATATATGACAATGCATGTACATGTTTTGTACTGAAATTTGGGGAATTTTTTAATAAAACTTGTAAATGAAATTTCAGGTTGACCAAAATGATAAATGTGTAAAATGTCAAAATTAGTGTCATAAAGAGTATTTTTTTAAATATTATATTAGAGAAGCATGAAGAAACCATATTGCTTAAGGAATAAATTCAAATCATTTTGGTCATTATGTGACATTTTTGTTACGCTGAAGTAGCAATGCCTTTTGGAAAATCAGTTGGGGGGATATGTGCTAAAAATGTAAAAAACTACGGGATGTTCGTGTCGTATCACTGATTTGACAACACTTAGTAAATAGCATAATAGTCAATGGCTGTTGTAATATCTTTAAGGTATCCGCTTATGTTGAAAAGTTAATTTTCGACTACAAGTGTCATGATTTTTTGCCATTTTATTACTTGTGAATCATATTTCCAGAACTTTTCAGTTTCTAAAACATTTTTTCGTTTTGCTGTTTATCAAATAGAAATTAAGTTACAAGAGTTTTGAAATACGTCGTCTATAGAGAAACGAAACAGGATGTTGCCATTTCCAACTAAAAGTGGTTAAAAAATAGTATTTTACTTTTTTCTACTATTTTTTAATTTATAAGCTTTTCTGCAATATTTATTGATAGCCATACGTACGAGAACGTTATTTGGCTTTTACTTTCGGAAATAAATGACATCTCTATCAAAAGCGAAATCATCACTAGCACTAGAAAGTTGATTAACTGAAAATTTTGTTTTTCATAAAATCTCCAAACCCCAATAAAACAATACCTGAAATAATAATAAAGACATTTGAATAAAACTTTGCCTACTTATCTTAAGTACATTAACAATGAAATAAATTTCAATGTATGTGAAAAACATTTTCATTTACAACTATTTTTAAAGGGAATGTTCAGTAAAATTTCGTAAAATATTTATATTACTGTACAATTTTAACCATATTTTCTTTATCACTGAATATGATTTATAGATTTTGCATCATTTCATAGAACATTATCACATAAACCTAATGCCCAAATTACACTACTGGCCATTAAAATTGCTACACCAAGAAGGAATGCAAATAACAGAACAATATTTATTGGATACATACATTATAGTGGAAAGAACAAGTGAATAGATTTACAAGAAATTAGGATGTATACATCTTGAGAAATCAGTACCCAGAGCAGCCACCTCTGGCTGCAATAACAGCATTTATCCGCCTAGGCATGGAGTCAAACAGAGATTGTATGGCATGTACGGGGATATCAGTCCATGCAGCTTCAACACTATGCCACAGTTCATCGTGACAGTAGTGGATGGTGAGTGATGACGTGCCAATCGCTCGGCAACCATTGACCATACGTTCTCAATTGGTGACAGAACTGAAGAACATGCTGGCCAGGGTAACAGTCAAACCTGTTCTGTATCAAGGAAGTTCAGAACAATATGGGCAACATGCAGTCGTGCATTATCGTGTTGAAACAAAGCATTAGGGAGGCCTCGAAGATAGGGCAGAGCCACGGGCCTTAACACATCGGAAATGAAACGGTTGCTGTTCAAAGTGCCGGTAATGCGAACAAGAGGTGATCGAGACGTGTATCCAATGTCACCCCATACCATCACTCCAGTAGATGGGCCAGTATGGCGATGTCCAATGCAAGCTGGCAATGCGCGTTCTCCACGATGCCTCCAAACACGGATGCGGTCATCATGGTCCTGTATGCAGAACCGAGATTTATCTGTAAAGATGACGTGATGACATTCCCGCGTCTAGGTTCGTCGCTGTTCACACCATTTAAGGCGCTCCTGTCTGTGACGCAGCGTCAATGGTAGCCAAAGTCATGGTCGCCGTGCAAACAATCCATGCTGCTTCAAAGTCGTCGAACTGTTCGAGCAGAAACTTGTTGCCTTGCAAATGACTCCATTTCTCGACTCAGGGTTCGTGACGTGGCTGTACGATCCCTTGTGACCATGCGGATAAGATGTCTGTCTTTTCTGCTGTTAGTGATAAGGGGTCGCTGAGATCCTGCATGACGTTCCGTATGATTGTCCTAAACCCATCGATTCCATATTCTGCTAACAGTCATGGGGTCTCGACCGACGCGAGCGGCAATATTGCGGTACGATAAACCGCAATCCCGGTAGGCTATAATCCTTCCTCGATCAAAGTCAGACACGTGCTGATAGGCATTTCTTCTTCTTACACCAGGCATTAAACAACTTTCTTTGCCGAAAACAACATTGAAACGGAAATTGAGTACGAGAAAACTGCTGTCAAATCTCTGGTTTTATACACATTGTAGATGTCACTACTGTCGCCTGCTTTGTATGAAAGCGCTGAAAATCTAATCATTTGCATATCACAGCAAGTTCTACCTGTCATGCAAATTTCACGTGTTTGGTGTGCCGCTTTCCTGGTGTAGCAATTTTAATGACCAGTAGTGTAAATTAAGATAGATGCATTAAAATTTTCTGCAGTGTTAGTAATAATTTCATTGAAATTTCCCAAGAAAGTATGATCTATGAAATAAAACTTTTGTCTAATTGCATAACTGATATGAAAACCAAAAAGAAAATTAAAATAATTTTTTAAGAATAGTTGAATGAAACGTGGTGAGATGCTTTAAATACCGCAGGAAAAGTTAATTGAATGTGATAGTTACTAACGTTTTGGTGGAAAATTGGAATACTCACAAACATCCACACCTTATTTATTACAAACAATAGGTTTTCAGATGGGGAGATAGAACAGAGGGATGATTATCATCTCTCATTCACTGAAAGTCTGGGTTTGAACCTGATCAGTCCACACATAAGAGGGCAATCATACATCTAGATCATGGTGAATCTCTCGCTTCCTTGACGTATAAGTATTATGGGTATATGGGTACGGGAACTATCTTCTTGGTGTCCCCATATACCTGTATTATTTGATACGGGTATGGGAATAAATGTATGAGAATCATTAAAGGGTGCTGTCCTCAAACCTTTATACCCATGCGACTCATATAATTCCTGTACTATCAAAACATAATCAGAAATAAATAGAGATGTCTCTCTATTTTAGTTATGTAACAGATGAGACATTGGACAGACTTGGCAAATTAAACTCTTTCAAAGACCACAGTAGCGTGCCCTAATCAACAATAATTTTTATTATATAAATATAATTTTTTATCAAAGGCATTAAATAAGACATCCTAATTTGTTTTGCCGATCAAAGAGCTCACTAAACGCTTGGGATCATAATAATAACGATTTAAAGTCTTACCTTAACAAATTAGAAACAAATAGTTATGTTATCTTGTGTGAGCAAAATATCATGCTTATCATATTTCCCTATGGTTTGAGTAATACTAAATTTAGTTGAATACACTATATAAGATATTAAACGAGAATTTTCAATAGGATTGGCTAATCTAAAGGTCCATTGCACCATATATAGTACGAAATGCCACAGATTTTAATAGACATGATATTTTATAATTACGCTTATATTATATACAACATTTGAATCAAATTTGCTGGAAAAAAATTCCGTGCCATAACAAAATATTACAATATAAATAATAAATTTTTCAGACGTTAACTCTTCCATTGATTTAAAATTTTGATCCCTTTATTACATTAATCACGCCAACCTTAATTCATTCAAGTATACAAACAGCTTTTACAATTATGTTGCGACAGTTTCGGTGTTGAAAACCACTAAATATCAGAGACTTATTAACGCTACTTGATGACAGTTGCACACACACGCAGATCAAAAACAAGATAATATACATATCACAAACATAAGTTTGGATATACAAATGTATAATTAAGAAAAATACATAGTTTATAATTTTGAAGGATGGTTTAATTTGCCATGTTATTTTTGATGACTAGAATGCTAATTTCCTTACTTTTTAATCTTTGATGAAAGCAGAGCGATAATTACTTAAATTTTAAAAGTCCTTATTTTGTGACAATTTTACTGAAGAAAACAAGTTAAACCTGATATCATATTATGTAACAATTGATGACAAATAAAAATTCTGGATATTTTAAAACTAAAATACATAAATGCGCAGCTGTACATTTACAGTAATTTATCATTTTGGTAAATTAATTTTACTAGTAACTTGATTTTTGTCTCGCAGTCTGTGATGACATTGTCATATAAGACATAAACTATTTAATTATAATTTATTAACTGAATGATATTTGAACTTTAGAGTAACTAGTCAATTCGAAAGCAAAACTAAAACAGAATTTCACAAACTTAGAAAGAAACTAATACTATTGAAATAATAATAGTAATTTAATACAAAATATTTTAAAATATATCTCAAAAAGCTTTCTGAAACTAAAGTTCTTAAAACGGGGAAATCTAATAACTAATAAACTAAATTTGTATCATTATTTTAAAAATTACATAAATTAAACAAGGAACAAAATTTTGTTAACCGGAAGAATTATTAAAATTAATGTCAATACTTGAATAAAATGATTTACAAATAACATTTCAATCATAATAAAAATAAGAATATTAAATTCAATTATTATTATGCATCTATTTATAACGTATGTAACTACAGCTTTGAGTTAGATTTACAACTTTGTTCTAAGAAAATAAAATTTATAATTTTGTTTAATTTCATTTTTAAGGGAAAAATTTCAGTTAAATCAATTGTGAAACAGAATTTTATTGAATCCATTTATAAAAGCTTTATTGGAAATGTTTTTTGCAATTTTTTTCAAAATTTTAGATTTTTATTGAATTTTTCTACTCTACAAGTTTATCAATAAATTTTTTTCAGAGAATTTATTCCCGGAAAAGAAACCGAAATTATTTTCATTTGAATTTTTTTCCAAATAATAATGAATATAATTTTATTGAAATAAAATGTATTTTCTTAGTTTAACATAATTGATTGCATAAAAGTATATGAAAAAAGAGTAATATAATATTTTAAAATTGAAAGTTAATGTTGGAAGGAAATTTAAAATTTATATTTCATTCATCTTTTATACATATGTTCTTTTTATATGTTTAAATAAAGTCATAACAACTTAATGTATTTATTAGATATAAAAAAAAAGATCATTTTTTTCTAATAAATTTTAATTTGTTTTAAATATTAAGAAAATTATAATTGTTAGTTGCATTGTAAGTTTCAGATATCATTTATTTTAGAACTTTAAAAAGTTATTAGAACTTAATTAAGAAAGTAAAGTAATTAATTTATCTATAATTAAATTTTCTGTTTATAATAAATTAATTTATTAATTTTAAGTCCAAAGAATATCAAGAAAAAATTAATAATTTACTAGATTTGGTTGAAAATAAAAATTTAATTTTGTTTCATAACGAGTAAGAATATAATTGTTGAAATAAACTCCCCCAATTTCGTTTCCAACATATCACAATATATATTTGGCACTTTGAAATTAGAGACATATCTTTTGAATAAATAAATAAGGGCTGTTCATTAATGAGGATTCTTTTTTAATTTTATAATTTCATTTTTTTCAAATTAAAGAGAATTCATTGTGTTTTCCAGTTCTTTCATTTTTTTAAAATACCGTGTGCAGATTGTAAACTTTTTAACTTTAGTACTAAGCTTAGAATAATTTAAATTTAGCTTAGAAAGCTTAGAATAACTTAGAATAATTTACTAAGAATTTTATCTGCAAACTTTTATTCCTGAAAAGATGTTATGTTTTACTTTTGTTAAACCAATTATTTTTGAAACAATATAGATTCCCAGTGAAAAGATCGTTATTACAATTAATTCTGAAACAATTGCAATCATACGTATAGCATTGTGTAAAAATTCGATTGGTATTTTTTTCTGATTTTAAGAGTTATTTTTTCAATGAAATCATGCTTAGCACTTTGTTCACTTAATTAGACTAGTTTGGAATTTCCTTAAAATGTTTGATATTTAGAAATTCGTACGGTAACTCTTCTATTTTAATTTTCTTTTAATTGATTTAATCAGATTTTATTCTAATTTAAATATATCAAAAATACATTATAATTTTTAGCGGTATGGTGTTTATGAAGAATTTTTTTAAACTACTTATCATATAAATTTTTTAAAGAATATAATATTAATTAGGTACACCGAGGCAAACAGAGACAAACGAAGCAAATTGAAAGTGTTCTAAGTTATTTTATATGTTCACTGAGCTTTAACTCTACGGAAGAATTTTTCCAGCTAATGGATATTCCTCTATAGCAACATAGAAAAATCAGGAAATTCCCGACGAAACGCATTGGTAAAAATTCGATACGTAAAAGACGAAAATATATTTTAAAAAAGATAATATTCCAGAACTTAATGAACAGAGACGTATCAATATTTCTTCTATTTTATGTTTAATATAAGAAAATAAGCTTAATATAAAAACATTTATTTAGATAAATATTTAGGTACGAAGAAAATTTCTTTTCGATGGTTCTTTACAATTATATACATTAATTTACTGATTTTGAATTGGAAGTAACTGTTATAGCTTCGTTTTTAAGTATATCTTCCCTTTTCTTAATAAATAATTGTTAGCATACAAGTTTTGGGTCTTTCTTTTGCATTTTTAAAACTTCACACTCATATATGGAAAAAACGTAAAAACTAAAGCTTTTTTCTGCATCTTTCTACAAATATGTCTTTTTTCAAAATAGTTTTTCAATACTTTAAGTTTATGTGAAGAGTTTTTTTTAAGAACTTGTTATTAAAAAGAACAGGAAATGTGAGCTCGTACGATTTTTTACGCTTCTAGATATATGAGATTTTTCGATTTTTTTTTTCATTTTTACAAAAAACTGAAGTTAAACTACTCATATATATGCAACTAAAAAAAAAAAAAAAAAACAAGAAAAATATTTTACAATGAAAAATAATTATATGGTAATTTTAAGATAGTTGTTAACTGTATAACTCATTAATTAAAAAAAATTAAATTAAATGTTTTACTTTATTCATGAAAAAAACAATGAATGAATTCTTTTCAGGATAGTTCAGTTACAAAGGACTGTATATAGCATTGTTTTTAATATAATTCTTAACAAAGGATTGTATTAAGTTCTTCCTATTAAGAAATGATTGTATTAAGCTCCAAGTACAGAGTATTTACACTAACAATTATTTTAAAAATTTAAAGAAATGTTCTTACTTTAACAGATTAAAAAAAATTTCGCTGAATAAATCTCTTTGTAAAAGATATAATTAATTTACTTTCTATAGAATTTTTTTAATGAAAAATTGCCATTAATGACTTTTAAATAAGAGAATAAAATTTGAAAAATACTGTATTTCATCAGATCACATATAATAGTAAATTCTAATTACTTTGCACTGTAAAATTAAATGAAGAGCGTTACTGTCATAACTATGTTTTATGAATAGATTAGCAAATCTTTTTCTCAAATTATGGTCTTTTGTCTGTTGTAAATTGAATTTTTTCATATTTAACTGAAAAAGTTTTATAAATTTTAATTAAATACTAAACATATTCCACATGCATTAAATATTGCTGACCAATTATCAATTTTCGGCAGTATTAAAGAGGTTTCGAAAATTATATTAAGTTCATGTTGTTCCGATATTTTTTAAATTAATTATAATCAAATTAACGCAGTCTATTCTAAAGCTAAACTGAAACCCATAATGTTTATAAACTCTAATTCAGTATTACATAAACATACCAAAGATTTTGAAAAGTGTACCCCAATATATTTTCAATATTAGTCGATAACATATTTAGTTAACATCATAACACAGTTAACTGCAAAGAAATCTCAATGTACCAAAGAAATTCATATTATTCAGATAATACTTTCGATGAAATATCACTTTCAAACCTTTTCTCTTCTTAAACAATTTTAAGCCTAAATATTATATAAATTTCAAAATATCAAACATTTCAGAGTTACATCATTCGGTAGTTTTGAAAGTATGACTCAAGATGTTTTCTGTATTCTGTTCCATAGGTTAACCATTAACCTACTTAATGGTAGTAAAAATGCTTAAGGATTTTCTGAAATTCATATAAATCAGATAGTATTTTTGATAAAAAATATTCATCAAAATAAAAGAATTTTCTTAGATTTTAACCTCTTAGAAGTGAAATTTAAATTTCAGATCATTTATAAATTTCATTCAACCATTCTCCAATTGTGTCAAAATTTTTAACGATATTTCCAACATTATATCTTAAAAGCTTTGAATAGGTGTTAAAGAAAATTATTAAATTCTAAGAATAATATATTTAAAATAATCACACTTTTACTCCACAGATTAGTTGTAGGATTGGAAGTTTTCAGAGTGGAAGCTCCAACATTCAGTCCCAGCCATTGCTGAACAACTGAAGTGGGATAATATATTTATGCTTTCGGCACATATGTCATTTGGAATGGTTGTTGTGCAGAGTTCCTCCTTTTCGAACTAAAGAAGCACCTATTATCTAGCTACAATTCTTTTGATGCGTAACATAAGTTGGTTGTTCAGTTATCTTCATCAACTTTGTTGTTGTTGTTTCTCATCTCCGTGACAAGCAGTGCTAAATCAAATCCATGAGTTCATACATTCTGAAGAAATCTAGTACTAATAGGGGGTTTTGAACCAAGTATTGCCTGGTAAGTCCTCAGCCTCCAGTTGTGAGACTACGCCTTATTCTAAATAATTATCAGTAATAATATCTAGTTAAATTTAGTAACTGCTACTGAAATTTAATGACTAGTAATTTCGAAATGGATATACACACATTCTAGACATTTTTTGATATCTTCTTATTCCCATAAATGCTCCAAAATCTGGAAGGAAATGTTTTTGTCATTTTTGTTGTAACACTTAAATACATTATAGCTGCTGATTTTAAATTCTTTGTTAATAAAAAAGTAAATTCTTAAACCAAATTTCAATGTCAATGAGCTTTTGTTAAAATCTTTTTAAAATCCCTTGTCATTAAAAGTGAGTTAATTTATTCATGAATTTCCAGCCGAGTCTCAGCATTTCATCTACATAAATTTACACCTTGAAACTTTTATTCTGATAATTACGCAAATAATATAAAATTACATTTAATTTCCTTCCAATCTTTTACTTATTATGGTTTTCACATGCCATACAGTCATGTTACTTTCACATTAGATTTAAATATTATATTGTTCCCATATGAATCTGCCAAAACTCATTAGTAATTTAATCTTTCATAATAAATGAAAATTTTCAAGGCAGAATTCCTGTATTTTTAAAGCTGCATTTTTTTGTTCGAAAGAAAATACACAAGCGTTTTTATATTTAAATTAAATAAGAATTGTCGTACTACTTTCTCTTTTTTTAGTAATTATGTTCAATTATGCTGATTCTAATACATGATATCAGCGTACCTTGGATGTAGATTAATGCTTTTTACATGATTTTGGGACAACTTCGAGTACCCCTTTGTCACCATACCCCAAAAAATGTCTGGTATTACTAAATTAAATTTTACTTCACCAGGAAAACAAAATTGGTTTCCTGATAAATTTGTTTCCAATCTCATTGCATTTTAAGATTCAACTATCCTTATTCTGTTCATAAAGTAACGTAATAACAAAATATTATAAATTATTGATTAATCTACGTAGAGACCTTTTAAGGAATTAACTTCAAATTGTTTGGATTGGGGCCGTTATTCTTGTTTTCAATTTATCTCTAAAGCTCAATAATATGGGACAACATTTACTGTGATATCGTATGGGTGATTTTATCTTCCTTAACGTATAACATTCCCTGTTCCTTGGAAGCAATTACACTGTCTTGGAGAGGCCTTAGTTTTCACTTTCAACAGTATGCATTTCACTAGTTGTACTTTGCCTTGATTCAAGTCTGGTGATAATATGGAAAGATACGATTTTGGTATATTCTGTTAAAATCAAATTTAAATCACTCCTCTTATAAGATAAAATTAGAAGTATTAAATTTTTTAACTCTGAGTAAGTGGAATAAAAGGCAAATTGGAGAAAATACATTTATTCACTTAACATTTTTCTAGTTGTTGCTTCTGACACTTGGAAAAGCCAAGCTCGCTATGCCTTTGGCAGTGCAAATTAAGTCAATAGAGAGCTTATTTCGTTTGGATCAGAGCACCACGAAGGTGAAAGTATGACTTTGCTCTTTTTTAAGGTACCTCGTAATTTTCAACCATCGTCAGGTGACGAGGCCACATCTGAGCTGGCACCCTCCTCTCCACATCCACACCACACCAGCGGAAGGACTTTGGACGTCACATATTAACGTGGACACGTCCCCAACCCACGGAGTTCCAGCAACCCAGTGAAGGAGAGTACACCGTTTCCATCCTCCCAACCACTGCCCGCGGCAAATGATGCTTCGCTTTGCTGAGCTTACGGGAAGCGGCGTGAAGCTACTGAGCCACTGCAGCTCGGTTTTATACGTAATGCACACTTTTATTCAAATAAAGTTTTCTTTCTTTAAATTTTACAAGGTTCTAAATTATGGGCGTCTTACTGAATATATTTATCGATATAAGAATTTACTTATATAAATTAAAACTATATGATCCAATTATTTTTGGAGCACCATACTCCATGAGTCAAGGAAATTGATTGAAATAGTCCAGGAGACATTCATTTATAATCATATAAAAAATTACCATTGTAACATTGATAAATTGTTAAAAATCCCTAGATATATGCATCTTATTTTATAAAATGATATTTTATAAGTAAATGGAAACAAATTCATAATTTTCTTTAGTTCTTAAAAATTGTTCAATTTTTTTAAAATTATTTAATAAGTATTCAAAATAAAAATCAATGAAAAATATAATTCTTAGAAATTATTTTTATTACTCAAATATCTTCAGTGTTTCTTGAGTGGAATTTTGTTTTAATTAATGAATTCCATTTTTCAAGATCATTAATTCATCACTAATTACTGAGTTAACGCCAAAAAATCATGCCTTCAACAACTTAAGTCAAACTATTCCAAAACATTTGATGTTGGAAAATTAATTAATAAAACGCTGTTTTAGCTGAGAAAGTTTTAGCATAGTTTAGAAATCTATTGTTTTTTAATCATGAATCAAAAAGTTGATCATAGACATTTTCCGCAAAATTGCTTAACATTAATAGAAAAATCTGGTATCTGATATGAAATAAAAATTATAAAATAAAAATGTTCATATATCTGACGAATTCAATTAAAGTTAATATCTTAAAAACAAATAAGCGGGTGAAATAATGAAAAATAGGAATTCATATTATTTCAAAAATGCTTTCCTTAATTTTTCTCAAGTAATAAAATATTTTACAAAATTATTTCAGGAAAACTTACTTAAAAAAGGAGGAAAAAGTAAATGGTTTAAAATTAGCTTTTTTTAAAAGTTTCTACAAGCTTTTGCTTTCCGTAGGGTATACTCTTAAGACGATTTATATGTTAATGTATTAGGTCGTAATTATTTTAACAGAGAGAAAAAAGATGAGACTTTTTATTATTGAAAATTTGCAGATGAGTGGTTTCGCATTTTTGCTTTCAAATTTACAAGTATGTCTACAAAACTCTTTTTTATTTTTATACTCAATTCCAATTTTTTTAATGGAAAATGGATAGGAATTTAAAAATCTTATCATTATTAAACAAAAACACATATCAATTCTAAAGTATTTTTAATTAAGGACTGATTATTTTCTCAAGTTGTGTGATGAATAATATTTTAGCATTTTCCGAGAAAGTTACAAATTTTGACAGGAAAATAGAAAAAAAATATATTACTGAAGAGAAATAATTAGTTAAAAACAATTTTAATATTTTATTTAACTTCACTAAATTAATATGATAGCTTCTGTCTACGGAATGAATATTTCTTCATTCAGCTCATTAAATATTAAATTTATTACTTTGCACCTAATTTTAAATTTCAAAATTGTTTTCAGATTTGACTCATATTGCATGTGTGACAACAATTATTATTGCTCATCATTTAATGAAAGACTAAAATATTGCATTATATAGAAATAAAGTAAGTCCATATATTTAAGTATTTATAGGATTAATTTAATATGAGAAATGATAGATGTTTGGTTTATTTTTTACTCATTCGCCACTCTTTAGTTATAAATTCTAATTCTTCCACAACAAAAAACAACTACATTAAAAGTAAGAATATAGATCCCGTAAATAATTGAATTGTAAAATGATTTTGTTTGAACATTGATAAGCAAGTTATCTACAGAATTCAAAAATTAGTATTAAAATTTTTTTCATGTAAATCATTACATGAAAAACAAAAAAATATATATATAATAATAAATTCTTACATTTTGAATAAACGAAATTAATTCTACAATAACAATTAAGTTTTCATAAAATTTCTTAATATATATAGGAAATTTAAAACTGATCACTATTAAGCATAAGATCTTTGTTTTAAATAAAAATGAATTTAAGCAATGAGGTCACTGGAATATTTGAGTGAGAAAGAGACAACATTTAAAAACCAACTATGTATTTTTGAACATAAATACACAAGTCAGTTGTGTAGCAATTACTTTATTTTTAGTTCATTCATCTCTATACAATGCGTTTTGAAAAGTTAATTTTACGGATACCTATACTTTTTAAATGGAAATTCAAATCACCACAATCATAAACATCTGAGTTAGGTTTCGATCCCGCGAAATGTAGCTGAAAGACAGAGAAGGAATTTTGGACTTGTTGACACGATTTGATGTTTACAAGATAGAAATTCGTTAATATTTAAATTATGCAATCAGTAATATAATTATGTACATATCCAATTGTAATAAATATAATGGCTGGTTGGTATCGTGTACATTTGACGTCAAGTCAAATTAATCCATGTGCCAAAGTCACGGACTTGGCAATATGTACAATTTTGCCATTATAGTGATTTCCCTTATAACAATATGAATACAATGAGGACCATAAATAACAAAGTTTAAAAATACCTGTAAGACTTAATTGTGATGGAAAAAATCAAAATGTTTTTTTTTTAAATTTGAGAATATTGAGTCCTGTATTAAAGTTGATTATGTTGTATATTTTAAATATTAATACAATATTTAAAGCAGCATTCTTGGTTGATATACACATATCTAGATTTTGTTGGTATATAGAGATGTTAAATACTTAAAGCTCTGTGCTCATTTTGGAAAATTCTTGATAATTTAGTAAAATAAAATTAGTAACATATTTTACTCTTTTTTCCTTACTTGTAGGATTTAAATATTTTGTTTAAAATTATAAGACAGATAAATACTAAAATCATCAAACCATGAATAAGCGTTGAATACTGTGGAAACTTTTGGTGTCAAGTATTCCTATAAACCGTCAACATAGCGTTTAAATGTAAACCATATTTTTAAGCATAACTTAAAAATCTGTTTGAAAATTGAAAAAATGAGAATACATCTTAACTGATATGAAAAATTATTCTTTATCAATTTATCCTAAAAATTTTTAAATGTAAAAATTTTTCATTGCTTTTTCTTAAAACTTTTTATCAATTATACATCTTCGTTTATCATATTAAAATTGTTTACTTGATAATTAATTTTAACAGTTATAGAAAATGCTTAAAAATATGGATACATAACTTTGTCAAAATTATTAAGTATTATTACTCGATAATCAATCGACAGATGTTTCAGGATAAGTATATGAAAGGGCTGTGATGATTTTAATATAAAAATTTCGTAAGTGAGAAGAGACTATTAAAAATTTATTAGAAAAGAAATAAAAACAGTTACTATAAAAAAGGATGTGATTTTTTTGCGTTGTATATTACGAACATTATTTCTCGTAGTTTGCGAAAAAACGCTTGATTTATTGCAATTTGTTGAATAATTCATTCAAGAGCCTGTCTTGACTCAAACGCACCTTATAATGCCAGTTGATAACTATATATCAAATGATTAAAATGATTTAAAGTAAAGAAACTATTTCTAATTTTCATAGGTTAACTATTTTAGTCTAATAAAAGTTTTTTGACAAATCGATTAAGAAACGATATAATCCACAATTATGATGACAAATACAGTATATTGTGTCTTTTTCTGATTGAATACAGATTATATACATTGATTAAATATCATTAGCTTTATAAGCAATCAATCCAAAATTTTGCTCTTTTATTTTTTTAAGCAACCAGACAAGTCGCTTGTCTATTAAAGCAATCACTATTATCTATTAAATATCGGCAAATTGTTGTTACGGATTTCACAAAGTATTTTGTGCAAACGTTGCTGTTGTAAATTTCCTTATTTTATATTTTATGCAAAATCATTTTACTCCTAATATTTCATTTTTGTCATTTTAAATTTAATTTTATATTTTACGTCAAGGCACATTTAGTATTATTCCTAGTATAATATACAGCACAGCCAAATATTGTATGAAAAAATTTACATCTTTAGTATGTCTTACATTGTGGCTTCATTAATATTATTTTCATCAATTGTGTGAAATTTATTCCTTTTTCTCATTACTTTCAGATATCATTACTAATATTTTTGTGCAGTTTCATTATAAATTGTATGCACAAAGATTTGGTGCAATGTTTGCTATTACCCAATTGCTATATTTATTGATAGGCAGTTGGAAATTAGTTTAGACGAAAAATATTCTTATATAATAATTTTAACAGAAACATTTGTTTTTTCTTATAATTTGGTGAAGTTGTTTCACAGAGGATTAGTATTTTAAATATTATTAATTTAAAATAAAAGTATCTAAAACATTTTGTGTCCTGTTACTTTATATTTCATACATCATATTGAAAAATGATTAGCGCGTAAAGTTAATAAATTTACCAAAGTTTACAATAACTGTATAAAAATTGATTAAATATTTAATGAGACTAACTAAGTTTTCTTTTGTATACTTGGTCGCTTTAATGTGTAATATATGCAAAATTTTCAAAGCATTTCTCTCAAAATCTAAAAGAGCAAATTACTATATGGAGTTTGTTAATTAACGAGCACTTCACCAAGTTACATTCATGATATATTAATACTAAATATACTAAGCAATATTTTAAAAAAGGCAGAGATCAGCTTCGGTTTGTATGTCACTCAATCATTAATGTTTTTGTTCTCAAAAGCTACTTAGAAAAGAATTTACAATTTAAAGTGGATTTCTAATCAACACAAACATCCAAATAAGAAATGGGAATAGAATCCATGAACACTGGACTTAAAATGCATTGCTAAATATTAGGTTCTAACTCAGAACACGAAGATGGTGACAAAAGTTTAAAAGTACTACGTAGTAAATATACAGCCGAGTTTTTCAATATAACTTTTTATACGGCCTGATTCTCGAGTTAAATTTTCAAAAGTAGGTACAATATGCGATGTCAATGAAATATCTCAGCTTTAATCTCAATAACTGTAACATTATCCAACTATTAATAAATTAAAAACGTAAACATATTGATGTGATACGTTTTCGAGTACAGTTCAGATTCCCTGAAATAGTGAAGGTTTTCTTAACTTTGATATAAACAAAATGTATAAGTGATTTTTTAAATTTAGGTTTAATATAAATATTTAAATTAGATTTAATATATATATGTGCTTTATTTCCTCAAGATATCCCAAATACCTTATAAAGTCATGTTTCATAAGATTAACTGTGGAGTTTCAACAGTAATTGTTATGAAAAGAATTGAGGAACAACAAGGTAGTCTTGAGTTGTGACGTGAAAAGACTTCCATTAATATTAAAAACAAAATTCATAATATTAATGGAAGTCTATGTTAGGTTGTGTTTGGATTATTTTATGCAGGAAAATTTTAAAATATTTCTAAAATGCTAGTTTTTGTTTATAGCTAAACTTATAATAATTACTAAGCCTTCTCAGTAATTTACAAAAGTTTGAAAACTGTTTCAAAATAGTTATAAAATAAATTTCTCTTTGGTAAAGACAGTTTAAGCACATTTTTTGAAATCTTTTTAACAAGAAATCAAAAGAAAAACTATTCGAAGAACTTTTGAAAGCTGTTTGACATTCAACACAGAAAATTTGTTTACTTGGTAAAATTAAAACTTTGATAAAAAATAACGAATGTAATTTCAGACAAGTTTTAGGAAAATTAACGCATTAAAATAAATTAAAGTACGGAAAATAGTTTTGAGGAGAACGAAAAAATAAATTTAATAGTTTATGAATTAAAAAATGTTTTTAACCAGTTTGGTAATACTTAAAATATTTTACAAAATTAATCCAGACAAACGCATTTTACGAAAATAATGAAAAAGCAAAGTAATTTTTTATTTTTAAATTAATGCTCTCTATTCGAGTTAAAATAGTTTTAAAACAATTTATATCATTATATAAAAAGTAATATGTAGTGAAGAAAAGAAAATTTGAATTGTGATCTTTATAAAAATTATCGTTGAATTTTCAAGAAAAATTTAATGAACAATTCCAAAACTAATTTTTACTCTTATTAAAATTGCAAAATTCTCTCTTTGACGTAAATTCTCATAATGACATTTAAAAAAAATACTGAATGTGAAAACTGTCTTTTTAAAAAGAATTTAAATAACCAGTAATAATTCAACTTTCCACTTAAAGAATCTTAAAGATTCTAGAAGGAATGATAAGCAATAATTATTGAAATGGAATGAAAAGAAGTTTTAGAAATTTATTTGTTTCAGTTTAATAACTGCTCTCCTATGTCATTTTCTGAAGCACTAAAAGTAAGTTTAAATTATAGTTAAAATTTTGAAATAATTTTTAAAAATATTTATTAGTACATATTTAAGATAATTATTATTTTTATTACAAATAACCTCCTCTAAATATAAAGTTTTGTGTGAAAAATGTTTAATCGGTAACAAGAATCAAGAAGATCTCAAATTTATGTAATTATCAAGAGAGAAAAAATAATACATCATATTGTGTGTTTTGACATTTTATATAATATATTTATTACGTTTTAAAAATAATCCTCTAATAAAAAAGACATTATATTTGTGATAACCTAGTCTTGAAAATGTTCAGATGGTTATTATAAAAATTTATTTGTTTGATTTGTGCTAAAAGGAATTTTTAAAGGTTAAGATTAATCTGAAAATTTCAACCAACCGCATTTGAGCTGGCATCTTAGTTTACTCATAATGGCTATTTTAATTAAGAGATACTAGAATTTGATAAATTATTATTATTTAATTCTTCTTTAAGTAACGAGTCTTCTATTGGGTCTGGTATTGATCCCGTTTCTTCAACCAAGAATAAAACTTGTCTTATTCAGACAAATTACAGGAACAGTAGTTACCATGCCATTTTTAAAGTGTCCAGGCTTTATCATCATGTTTAATTTAATGGTTGATGTATCAAACCTACATCCTTTTGTTCATAAAAGAGCTGCGCAACTAGCTATAACATGATCTTAATCCCATTGAAAAATATAAATGGATCTATAGGAAAAGGCAAATAAAATTGCAGTTGCAACTGAAATATACGAATCGAAGTCATAAGGAGGAGGTGAGATTCAGCTTCTGTTGATTCAAGTACCATAAAGGAAAAAGTCTGTCTTGGCTCAGGTTGATGTTCTTTTTCGTCAGGGCACCTACCCTTCGGCCTGTTGGACTTGGGAGGCCTTACCAGTGGCAAGCTACAGCCGGCATAGCTCTCCGCGGTACGCCGGCAAAGAGCCTTGCTTTTCATTAGCCCTCAACTGTGACAGAGCCTCTAGAATCGTAATTTCCAGACTAGCCAGTGGTCACACTTGGGGCAGGAAGGCCACACTATTTCGAAGGCATTTTGAGGTCTGTTCTAAATGTAAAACTGGGAAGGCTTCCTTCTTCTTATAAAATCCTGGACTATTTGGGACTTTTTTGAGAGGATATATACTCATCCCCATTTCTGATCCTTGATTTCCTTAGGGTCAACGATCTGATGGACCTTGTCTGACTTCGTCAGACATTTGGAGAATAAGCCACAACAACAACGCATCATATAAAAATCGAGGCTAGTAATTCGAAGTAGTTTATTATAAAGAATAGAGTATTCAAAATTGAGAGTTTATCTTAAAAAGTTGCTTATATTTTATATGTATAAAAATTTAAAACTGCTTTACTAATTAATAGAAATTTCATTTCTCACTTCATTATGATATTTTATGTAAATTTTATTGTTTATCATCTAATTATGAGTCAAGCAAAACTACTTTGTTTTTAAATATTTTATTTACTTCTTGATTTTTTTATATTAAACAAAAAATAATGACAAAATAAATGACAGCAGTTCAGCTGTAGGCTCCTCTTTTTAGCAATAAATAAACTGGATTAAAAATCTGTATGTGTATTTAAACTACTTAAATGTTCCAATTATTTCTCCTGGAACATGCAAAATAGCACAATTACAGGTAAAATAACTGTATTTCCAAATCCCTTAAAAATCTTTTAAGTTTTAAAAAAATAGATAGTAGAATGATGACAATATGAATTTGAATTAATTATATTAATCCATTGAAAGGCGGATGCCTTCAAAAGTTTCCTTTAGCAATATAATATTTTCAATATTTCCAAAGGAATAATAAAGCTACCAATCTTGAAAATAAAAACTTCAGTTCTCAGTTCAGTTTATTTGATATTCACATAATAAAGAAAAATTTGCTAAATGTTCAAAAGGAAATACGGGATATGCGCAAATATATAAAACATGTTTATTTCATTTTTAAATAAAAAATATTTCAGCATAAAAATGAAACGAATCTTTTCTTTTTTTATACTAGGCTGCTCTTAGGCCTTTGCCTTATTTAGATCTGTAATGGGCGAAGTGATGGTCTCTCATATAGTAAAGCACCCAGTGGATGTGGTGTCTACGCCCCGAAAGTGAAGTAATGAAGAAAGACAAATACAAAGAGAGAAAGAAATATCCATGCCCGAAACAGGATTCGAACACGGCACCAACTGCTTCGAAGTCAGGGACACTCCATTGGTTGGCTGTGAAACGAATCTTATTGTGTGATTAAATCAAGAAGGATCTCGTTTTAAATGAATTAAATGAAAGAACACATGCTCTTAAAATTTATTTAAGTAAAAACTTCATCGAAAAGATGCGCAGCAAATGAAAGCCAGGTTACGTATAAAAAAATTTAACATTATACAACCCGAAGAAAACATATAAATACTTATTGAAAAATTAATAAAAATGAAAGTGTCTTAAAAGTAAATTTAAATATGCGCAAAATAAATTACATAGTTATCTTTTAAATATTGTATATCAAGGTATATAATTGATTGAGTAGTATAACTTTAATAAAAATTTAGGATATTAAATATTAAGGCATAGCCGATTTGTTAGCGTTCCTGATTGGTAGTTTGTTGGTTCCACCTTACAATCCCGTTTCGGGCACGGATGCTCATTTCTATCTCCCTGTGTTTCCTTGTCTTTTCTTTTGCGGTTATGAATGGATGTGGCCCACCCTAGAAATAGGTTTGAGGTGGAGTGACGTGATTAATGCTACATGACTCCATGGCTTGGTTTACAGGGGCCCACCGGTAACGATAAATGTGTAGAAGTGTACGTCGTTGGCAATAAAATTAAGTTTTAATATCCTAAGAAAAATTGGTCAAAGTAATTTTTTAGCCAAATATTAGCGCATAAATAGTTGGTGAGGAAAAAGATTTTCGAACTGAGAATGAAACTTGTCCAGCTGGTAGCACAGTTATAGTTCTATGGTTTATATTTAAACAATTCGTGGATTTTATTTCTCCTGTTCACCTGAATGCTTGCAATTTTGAAAACATTTAATCCACAGAAACCTTATATGGTCTAAGATTATTGTGAGGCATTTTAATGTTTACCATGTAAACTGCTTTTCAGGAGCACTTTTCATAGGCAATAGACTGCATTAAAGGGTTTCAAGTGAAGAAACCTGTAAAACTGCTACGCATCCATTATGACTGCCACCCACCCAAAAATAAACATACATTTTCTAGCGTCCAAAATTGGTTAGAATTGAGTCCAGAACATTTGGTTCTTAAGTGTATAGTCTATGCGTGAATTTGGAGTAGTTATAGCTGTTCCGAAAGCCATAAATTTTGGTGGAATTTCTTTTAATGTTTGCATTGTGGATACATAAGTCCAAAAGACGTTTGTTAAGATATCTATAGATAAATCAAGAGTAGAAAAGTAAGATTAAGATATGAAAAAAGTGATTAAAATTTTTTATTTCTGACAAATTGAATTCGATTAAAATTTTGTGAAATATGCTGCAATCAAAATGATTATAATTTATGTGTTTCTGATAAAAACACAATTTTGCAAAACACTTATACGTTTTGAAAACCTATCCAAGGACCAAATTATCTATGGAATTTAAAAAAATTTTCAGAAAAATTTTAATGGTAGTATCGTGTTTTAGATCAGAGAAAATAAATCTTTTACGTAATAGTAACAGAAATGACTGATATTTTTTGCCTTCAATCAAATACATTTTTCAATAATATTGAAATTTTCATCAAAATTTAAATTATCCTTTTTCTGTTATTTCGATTGCAAAAAATATGTTTCTATGCTTATGCTATTTCTACAATATTTTCTCTTGACAACACTCATATACGCGACAAGTAACGCAATAATACCATTAATTAAACTCCATGGGGATTGCACTTACTTGCTTGAAAAAAGTGCTATTCCCTTGTCCGGAATAGTACACTGTCTACCAATAAGTATTTGCACATCTGTGATAGAAAAGACAAACTAACTTTATTCAAAATCAATAGTTGGTAGAGCCTCCATGAGAGGCAATTACTGCGTGATCCCCAGAGTATACTTTCCACAAGTCTTTGTATTACAGATAGTGGTATTGTCTTTCACTCGGCTTGGTTCCTTCCATACAAGTTCCTTCACCGATTTTGGACGGGTAGTGCACCCCTCAATTCGGCGATCCAACTAGTCTCAGAGGTTCTCGGTAGGGTTCAGGTCTGGGTTCTGGTCAGGCCAGTTCATTTGATGAACTCCACTGGCACCATACCAGGCCTTGGTTAACCTCGAAATATGACAACCAGCATTGTCGTTCTGAAAGTAACAGGGGTCCAACCCGTAAACCTGCCACAACGTAGGAAGTACATTGTCATCCAAAATGGTGCAGTAAGCATCGGCGTTGAGCTTATCATGAATGGGGACCAAGGGTCTCAGTCCATACCAGGAGAAACACAACAGACCATAATTTCACCTCCACCGAACTTGACTGTTGGCACAATGCATTCAAGTAGGAGACGTTCTCCAGGCAGACGCAAGAGCCTGCCATCTGATCGGTAAAGGGGGTGAACCTTGATTCGTCACTCCAAAGAACTGTTTCCACTACTCTACGGTCTAATTTCTATGTGCTTTCCACCACATTAACCGAGCAGCGCAGTTGGACTTTGTGATCAAAGGCTTATGGGCCCCAGCACAACCATGAAAACCAGGCAGATGTGCTTCTTTTCGGATGGTATTCATTAAAACTATACTCCCGGATGCCTTTTGAAACTCCTCGCGGATGAGGGCCATCGGTTGGGTGCGATTCATCCGAATTTCTCTGGACAGCACTCTTCGATCTCTATCTCCTAGTCTCGTTGGTCTGTAGACTCGGGGCACATTCCGACAATCACCACTCACCTTCCCCTTCTTAATCACATAGGCCACTGTTGATTTTGGGTACTTCACATCGCTAGATATGTCACTTAAGGATCAGCCACATTTGTGATACCCGATAATTATTCCTTTCTCGAAATCAGAGAGCTCCGAACTGCGCGGCATCTTGCATGCGACTAATGCCAATGCTGCTTTCTACACGATACATACTGGCGGAGGCCGTGACGTACCTCAAAACCACTGATATCGTCATTTGCATAGGTTTCCAAATACTTATTGCTAGACAGTGTATTACCTGAAGTCGCTATCTAGCCTATTTAAAGTTGTTCAAACTGCTATAACTTATGCGTTTTAAAGTCAGTGTAGAATTTACTGTTCTCTGCTAGTTTAATGTAATATGGAAAGTAAAGTGTCATGTCAGGGGTTGACTACTATCTTTGACAATGGTTCAAATTTACAAGCCGATTAATTGCATTTAGACTACAAAAAACTGCAAAATCTGTCTGATTGAAAAGAGTAGTTATAGTGGATTGGAGGTTGTTACATCATTAAACTTTAATGTTTTCATGTCGATTGTCATATTAAGAGATTCTATGCATGTTAAAGTTTTCATAGAATTTAATGTATTTTCATGTGTGAGAAATGAAGCGGAAGTTTTTATCTCAGGTGTTGACACTGTCATTTGATCCTTGACCATAAATTTTCATGCGATCATTATGTCTCCAACGCATTAAAGTTCTATCGTTAGAGAAAATAGTGGGGTGTTCCCGGAAATATCCAGCAGTTGCATGATACTTACAAGTTTCTTGTGTGTCACAATTAATGAAAGATATTTACTCTAGTGTCTAGATGTGCTCCACAGAAAATAATCAATCGAAAAGAGGTCTGAAATAGAGTGAGCTAAAATACCGGATAACCTCTAGGCTGTTGGTCATGCATTACTTTTAGATGAAGATACACGTTAAGGGTGTAGTAAACAGAGGCTCCATCATGTTGAAATCGTGCACAACAGTTGATATGATGATAACAGATCATCGCGTACATCCTCCAACTGCTGGGGCATTACTTGCTAATAAAGAAGCAGAATCTTTGTACTTGTCATACATTGGAACATCAAGCATGTCCTGATGAAGTGGTCTTCTATGATTCCGGCCAATATTTTTACTGAAAATCTCTCCGAAGTTTTTCGGATTTTTGCTGTGAGTTAGTTCTCTTCGAACCACAATTCATAGGAACTATGTGAATTGAGCATTTCCTCTAACGTGAAAGCTATGTTAGTAATCTCTACTCGAACCACAATGCATATGTACTATGTGAATTGAACATTCCTTCTAACGTAAAGGTCGAGTCATCAATCAAAAACTAGTGTCTTGGGAACAAATTTCATACATTAATCTGTAAATACTAACAGACGAAAGCCAACCGTTAAGCAAAATTGCCAACGGTCATATTGAGGATGGGATGGTCATATGGAAATTCTTGACATGATTGGCGACAAATTGCCTACGAGTACCATAATTATTCTTATATAAGATCTAGCATATACAGTCATATCGATTTTTGGCTTTAACTCTTCACTTACGTTTTTGCGTGACCACAATAAAAGATAAACTGTAAGACAATCTCTGGTGCAAGCGTGCAAAATATATGCGTGGTTGGGATTTTGCTGACTGAAGTAACATTGAGCATACAAACGCTAAACGATTCATTTCATTGCAATAAGCAGCCTCGTATACTAGACACTTATCATTGAGATCCGAGTTTGTATAACTTCCCAACCTGTTACCTCTCTGCTGAAAGGTGAATAAAGCTTCACAGTGAGCTTTTCAGTTGCAACTTTGTTCACATGCATTCCCAGTTTGTACAGCTATAGCTATCGCGCTTTGTTCGCATGCAATGCCAGTTTGCACAGCTATAGCTATCAGGCTTTGTTCAATGCCAATTTGTACAGCTATAGCTATCGTGGATTCCTGTCAAATACATCCGAATATTTTAGCTGTGTTCATAATAATAAACAACATATTCTCTCATCTTGTTCATGTCTTTCCTTTCCATCGTTTACTTTTGCTACTACAACAATATGAGGATGTTTCTGACAATATATTTCCATGTAATTTCTGAATCTCTAAGAATACTCTATACCTCCTGGTGTTTGTAATCGCTGTCAGATACAATCTGTATTTAACATAACAAACTTTTGTCCCCAATTCAGAAATAAGTACTATGTTAACAAATACATCTGAGGACATTTTTGGTTTTCATATTTAAAAATAGCGATATGTTTAATAATTAGTCACTTGTTTGAGACGAAGTTAATGAATATATTTGTAAGAATATTCATAAATCAAGACCAACTGTAACGATTTTAGAATGTGTACCTTCTCAAGAAT
This sequence comes from Latrodectus hesperus, assembly GCA_037975125.1. Taxonomy (NCBI): domain Eukaryota; kingdom Metazoa; phylum Arthropoda; class Arachnida; order Araneae; family Theridiidae; genus Latrodectus; species Latrodectus hesperus. The sequence continues at coordinate 59,615,478 of CM075858.1, forward strand.
ATATTGTAATGAATAAGCAGTCTGTACTTATCTTTTGTAATTAATATTAGCCTCAATACTACTTCATGAAACTCATTTAAACTTTTATTTATAAAAACACAAAATTTATTTTGTGTTTTTATAAATACTATATATACCAATTGTATATATACCAATACAATTCATTGGTATATATACCAATGAAATATTTTAATAGCAATTTATTATAAAAAAGATTCAAAAGAGAACAGAAATCTCATGAGAAAGAAAAGGAATTTATTCTTTTTCAAAAAAATAACATTCAGTTCAAAAAATTTTGTGAAATTATTGTTTAATTTTAAAAAAAGTTTTTATTATTTAAAATTATTAACATCCAAAGTTTAACAAAAACATTTTAATGTAAAATTTTTACACTTCAATGAAAAATTTATTTCCCATCGCCTAATATCATATTAGAACTGTTATTGTTGAAAAAACTGTTACTTAAATGTTTAATTTATTAGTCAAAGATACTGAAAAGATGAAAAGATTGTTTCTATTTAAATTATTTTGCAATTTTTTATTTTACACACACACACAATTGCAAGAAAAATTAACTATTCAGTAACAATTGTAAAACTAGTAAAATTATGAAAATTAAAAAATTCTTTTTAAGTTGCTTAATATCAACAATACTAAGCAGACTAAACTAAAGCTGACTAAAAACTACTTTTAATCAAGAAACATAACAGACGAATTAAGAAACGTTTTGGAAAATGTTTGTGTTTATGATAAAAGATTCGTGACATAAATGACCAATAGATGGCAGTAGAATTCGAAAGCAAACTATATTCACGGAGTGAAGGATTAAAATTTTACCTCAAAGCTAAAATTAAAAGACAGCAAATGAAATCCACAAAACTAATTCATTTTAAAATGCAAAGTTTTCTATCATTGATTCGAAAAAATCCTTCAAATCACAATATTTAATTGATTATTAATATTATTCAAAATTTGATGACTAATTATAGCAAAAATGTGTTGTAATTGAAAAGTATTATATCTTATCTTTGAATGATGACAGAGTATTGTATTATGAATTGGACTATTGAAATATGAGAAAATGGTAACATTAACTAGTATATAGAAATATAGGTGGTACATGTCAAAATATAACTGTGACTGGTTTGATAAACACACATATGGTAACGATGTTTTTCAATGTAACTTATGTTTTTCAATTCAGTTTTCTTACTCAGAAAGCAATATATATTTTTTGGCATTTTAAACATATCTTTAAACATATCAATTTATGAATGATTTGATTAATAGTAACAACATCTATGTAAAAATCATTGTGTGCAACAAAATAAAATAATATATAATAATTACTGAGCATTTTAAATTAAACATAAGAATTAAAGAAACAAAGATTTCAAATTTATAAAAATGGAAAATAATTGTAAAATTATAAGTATATATAAAATTGGTGAAATAGTGTTATTAAAATATTCTGCTGCGCTGCCAAGCTTTGGCTAAAAAATTTTAGCATGAAAAGCAAAAATAATTCTTTGAAGTTGCTTTTTATTAAAAAAATTTTCTTTTCTTTCATACCTATAAGTATAAAATCTCTATTCTGTTTGTGCACCAAATTTTTGTCCAGACCAAAATTGAAAATGGCTAATAGGAATGAAATGAAATTTATAATAGGATATAGCGCCTGGTATCTAGCTAACTTAAAATCAGATCTGTTTTCTATCGAAATGTTGATAACAGCGTTTGTAATTAATTTAAAATGTAATGATGATTTGATATCCTTGTGAAGTTGCTTACTCCGCGAAGCAACATTCTGCTCCGAAAATTTCGCTTCACCCAAGAAGCGTAAGGTTTTTTTTTTTTTCCAGCTTTTGAAATTGCCATCTAACCAAAAAGTGTAGAGCAAAATTATTTTCTACATCTAATCCCTAATTTTTCTAAGCTCCCAAAGAGTAATTTTTCAAAAATAAATAAATAAGCAAGTATATTTGCCATTTTTTTATTTTTATTTTTATAAATGTATTGATTATGTCCTGAGCAGAGAATGTATTTTCACTTTCCCCTTTGCGTCACCAATTGGAAATGTATTGGAGCGCGGGTGAAAAAGTTTCCTCAATAAATATTCAATGACTTCATATCTAAAGTTAGTTTTCAGCTTTATACGCACAATTTGATTTATTTTTAGCTAATTCATACGTGTAATTTTCTTTCATGCCAGAAAATATTCTTTTGAGATGGTGTTGTTATGATGGTTGATATTAAAAATTTTCACTTTTTTATGTTTGTTAAATAAACAAATCCCATGTTTTCAGTTTAAAACATAAAGGCGTATAAAATTTCATTTTCTTTAATATTTTAAATTAAATTCAATGTTTGTCTTTTCTGTTCCTATGTAGATTAGAACTTAAAATATGTTTCTCTTTTAAGAGTTAAACAGTAAAATATATGTTTTTAACTTTATACTAAATTTCATTAAGAAAAGAATTATCTTTAATACTTTGAATTTTTGTTTATTTCAGTATATCATATAAAAAAGGATTTAACGAAAATTAATTTTTAAAAGAAAAAAAATACTGAACGGGAAGACATTTCCGAAATCTAAGTCCTCTCTTCTCCTTGGTAAAGGCGTAAATATAAGGTAAGGTAGTAACAGAATAAATATAGGATAAGTCACGAGACAGAAAAGTAGCATTCAACAAAAAATTCATTAAATTCGATGTAATAATTTAAATTGAGGCCAGAGAAACGGTGTATTTCATTTAGTTCTTTTTACATGGGCATAGTTTGCGTATTGTTCTTAGTCCACTTTTTTCTTACGAGGTCTAATTAGTTTGACTGGGACGTACTGTTCAGAGTAAATTCCAAATCATTGCAAACTTTCACATCCATTTTTTTGTCTCGTCTCCTTGTCCCGCCAAAACTCTTCTCGATATGAGGTGTAATTATTGTTAAAAATCAATAAAATATTACGTTGAATAGCATTTGAAATTTTGAAATTTGAAAATGATGTTTCCAACTCTCATTTTATTTAATAACTTCATATGATTCGCCATCACTAAGTAAACTGTTATATTTAGCGTAGTTGGTTAGATTAAGGTATATGTTATTGAAATAGTTTCGTGCTTCTGATTTCTACCAATCGAAAACGGCTATTTACCTTGTAATTCTCAACCACATTCGAGGGAGTAATAACCTCCTTCCCAAATTAAATCCTAAAGTGTAAAAACCAAAAATTTCACTTGTTGTGGTTAACCATGGTGTAAATTTTTTGTTTTCTAATAATGACAACTTTGTGTTTTCGCTTATTTATAATTACTACTTTCTTTTAATGCTTTTATTAACTTTTAATTTTTATTTTATTGGATAAAAATTGACTTCTAAATTAGCTATAAAATTTAAAGATATTTTCTTGTTTGATATTTCATCATTTTTTTACTCTAATTAAAAATTAACTTCTATCTTACACTTAGATACACTACTATCTTAGAATTGAAAAAGTAGAGAAATTTTATAATCTTAGTATTAATAAATTTCTTAATCTAATCTATAATCTAATATATCATAAACATCCAATATATATATGTATATATATATATATATATATATATATATATATATATATATATATATATATATATATATATATATATATATATATATATATATATATATATATATATATATATATATATATATATATATATACATATATATATTGCTTGAATTGAATTCCTATTTCAACTGTGGGTCTCAGTCAAGTTAGTATTTGTCGACATGAAGTGACAAACAAATTTTTTAAATTTGTTTGTCACAAATTTTTTAAATTTTTTAAACTGCATACGGAGGATAATTGTTTTCTACAAATATTTGTACTCATATATAAGAACTATGCCTAAATAGTTTAAAAATTCTTTCAAATACTAATGATTACTTGCTTAAGAAATTATGAAGATCGGAAAGAACATACCACAAACAAATAAATTGTAAATATCAAAAATATCAGAAAATAAAGTTCATGAAACTTTATTGTGCATTTTCTAGCTATTTGCACACACAACACTATTAAAAAACAAGTTATGAACATAAAAAAAATATCGATTATAATGAAGCTATGATTTTTTTTGATCCATTAAGATAATTGCAATATAAGAATTTTACGTTTATTACAACATACTTCTAACTTCTAAAATTACAATATTTTTCATGAATAAAAATTACTGCATTTAAGAATTACTTTATAAAATATAATTATATGTAATGACATATCATAAACATTCAAATTATCATTACGAGCATCTATCAAGATTTAAGAAGTCCTGTAATTTTATTGAACTTTTAACTACTCAAATCCCTTTAAAATAATTAGAATAAATTCTTGTAGGAGTAATAACCCAAGATTCGCTAATGCAATGAATTAATTGCTTTGAACAGTTACTCAGCCTTCTCACGCAATCAGAAATAGAAACTGCAATCGGCTGATATCGTTAGCAAGGATTTAAGAAGATTGACGACAACCACTCGGTACCAAACGACACCAGTGTGAATACCGATGGCTGCGGAGATGGTCGCTGGGAATGGCCGCAATCACCAGTCAAGAGATTAAAACATCATTCCCACCTCTAACTGTTAGGTGATAATCACACCTTTCGTAATCGTTGTAATGGCAGTATATATGTTTAACTGAACCAAATAGTTGCTAATTTTGAAATCCATATGTATTTTCGAACGAGTGGTGTTTCGTAGATATTTGAATAATTTGCATAATATGCCTATCAAAAACGAATACTATCTAAATAGAGGATAAAAAATATTATCGTGATTGATTATGTAAAATTTTCCTATAAGATTCTACACTGGGTGGTTTGGTTGGTTTGTTTGTCGCTCAACGGTCAGTTTTTGCACACGAGGACTAATTAGACCGGGACTTACGGTTTAAAGTGGATTCCGAACCACTACAAACATCCATGCCCAAGGTGGGAGTCGAACCCACGAACTGTTGAACCGAAGGCAAGAGCGCTAACCATTCGGCTGCCAGCTCGGCTCTACACTGGGTGATAACTTAACACCTGGCGATTGTTATAGACACTTCACTTTTTAGACATTTCAAAATATTGATACTTTCCATTAATTCCTTACATCAGCGATTCTCAACCTTTCAATATTTGTGGCCCAATTTTCCATCAAATTTGATCTCTTCCCCAATATACAAAAAAATGTATACAATAATAATGTATTTTGAGTATTCTTGTGTTACATCTGCACTACGGCATTTATTTTAAACTTTACAAATTAACAAGAATACTGAATTTTTACTTTAGAAATGCAGATTCTCCATATTAAGAATCCTGTGATTTTTTTTCACCAGATTCTTGCTTTATCGAAACTGAAAATCTATCAGTTAATGCGAATTTTATTATTAAATATGTCAAAATATATTTTTTTTCATGTGTATTTGCTTTCCTTTCAGTCAGTAAATCAAATTTTTAATTAATATATTTTCTTGGATATGCTCGCGCTGCCTATAGTATGCTAACACCCACTTAGGAGCGGGCCTCAAAGGGTGAGAATCTCTGCCTTACATAAATAAATAGTTTTATTCACGTGTAGCAATAAAGAAAAGTCATTGAATATCGAAGAATATCTCTTGAGTCACAGTAATAAGATAGCATTCTTCAGAGAGTTGATTCCTGGTTCAAATTTTTGGAATAACTAGAGATAGGTGATGCGTTTCTGATTTCTGAATGCACATATTTCTGGTTGGGTGCTTGTTTATTTTATGGAATTCCTAATTGTCGTGTGCCAACTAGGATGGCATTATGGGGTGCGCTGCTCCTCTTTTTCAATTGAACCATATTTAGGTGTGGGGTCCGACTTCCTCGGTAAACACATGCAATAGGTACCCGTTGACAGGGTAGGCACCCATTCATACAATGAAAGGACAAAGACAGGATAAATAGAGAGAGAAAGTACATCCATGCCCGAACCGGGATTCAAACCCAGGAACTCCCTATCCACAGTCTGTCACGCTGACCCCTAGACAAGTTAGTGGCTATGGAATTCCTTCTTTATGACAAATGAATGTCCGTAAAAATTCCTTTCAAAAGAAACATTTTGTAGACATTAAATGTTTGTTAACAAGTTTCTATTTTTAAGTTGCTCATTCTGAGTTATGAAGTATCAATCACACAGATTTGGATCCAGAATGAAGAAACACAATATCTAATTGCTTAGTATAATTAAAATCCAACATTTACTTTCAGAATGACGGTCATGGTTTTGAATGCTGCAGATTTGTTGAAACTATACATTTTCGCAGATTCAAAAAAATTATATTACTTAATTTGCAATGATACAAAATACAGTAGTATTATTATGGCACAAAAGCTCAAGCCAAAATTCAGAAATGAATATGACATCTATAAAATTCAAAAATATATTGAATTTTAAAAAAATCTGATTTTTTTCAAATGAAAAATTAAATAGCGAAAGCACGTTTATAAAATTGATATTTTTCTTGGATACGGTGAACAGATTGTTTAATTATTATCACTCGTTGAATGCAGCTGAATACATCATATATTCTTCTCCCATCATGTACATTAATATTTTCAGTGTGGTTAGGGATATATACTTTAAATTATAAGTTACTGTAGAACTACCCACCCTCATCTGCAAATGTAAATATAAAAACTGAATTTTTAATGAGGAATTTATGACCATCTGAACACTCAGAAAATAAAGAATGTAGATTTTAAGTCTTATTTGTTACTAACCAAATAATGGTTTATAAAGTCCTTAATAGGATATATTTAATTTTAACAGCATCATTATTTTTATGAAAACATGAGTAACTTGAAATATAGGAGATAACATGTTGAAAAAGAATGATGAAATACAAAAAGGAAAAATTATTCACATTTAATGGATTTAAGTTAAATTTACTGGATCATGCCATAAGTTACTGAATGAAATCAGCTTAAAAAAGTGGGAATTATTATTTTTTTAAAAAAATTAAACTCATTTTAAAAATGGAATTTTTAATTATTATAATAAATAGTATTTCAAGCTTAATTACGGAAGCTGGTTCAAGCTAAAATGGTAAATCTTTTAATTTCGAACATTTGCATACATTATTTTATCTTATATTTGCATATATTATTTTACCTAACATTTGCATATGTAACATTTATATCATATGTATTTTAAACATTGCATGTATATTTTATTACTGTTGGTATTATTATCGTTTTCTTTAGAAATTTTCAAATATATCATCTGCTACTATGAATGATAGTAACTGTTCCAACAAAAATATAGTATATACTACCACCCAGAAAGTTTTTTAAAATATACTTCATATATTCAATTAAAACACATTAATTTTAACTTTACCGACGTGTTTATTTCGAATGTAAAATCTTAAGTGATGCATAAAGATGCATTTATAATATCTTACATTCAGTTTCTCGATGAGAAAATTATAGAGCTACAATTTTTCTTATTATCTACAACTAAAAATATCATTCATTATAAACTAACTATGTATTCATCATGCGTGTAAGTATTAGATTATTTATTATAATTTAACTTATATATTTGAATTTTAAATTTATCTTTATGTATTTATTTCTAACTGCTTACAAATAATTGTTAAAAAATAAAGTTAATAATAAATAATAAAGGCAAAAATTATAAAAAATAAAGTTGCGTAAAGAAAGAAAACAAAGATCATAAAGTAGGATTTCAAAGACTTTTTTATTTTTTGGTAAAGAATTAAGCACAGAACTTTCTCATAATAATTATAAAATTTTACACATTTTATTTACAAAATAGAAATATTGTATATTTTTTTTATGAAATAGTGATAAACAATAAAATCTATTCCATTTAATTTATTTCCTAAATTGTCAGTGAATCATTCATTTTGAGATTTCTCTGACTAGAAAACAAGCAACGCACTGCAATTTTACTGAGCATAATTGAAAATCAGTTATGTAAATCGATTAATCGCATAAGCCTTTAAATCAATCTACGTATGAATAGCAAACTGGATTTGTAGCCGAAATCATCTATACAACTACGAATAAAGCCTTATTATAAATTCATTTTAATGAAATGTACAGCATTAAAGTGAAAGTAAATTTTAAATGAATGCGCATTTATGTTAAGCTATTATTCTTGATACAACAGTAGATATTTTATTTATAAATATGAAAGTTATTATTAGCTAAATTTCAATTAGAATAATTGAAGCAATCATCAAAGAAAATATTTTAAAATAGTAGTTTTATTTTAAGAATAATCTTAGTTTATTTATTAGTTTTGAAAAATAATAAAATGTAAGTTGCACATTTTTGTCAAAAAGTCAAATTTATTAGCTGGAAGTAATATATCAATGAATTTATAAAAAATATATTTTCAAAACTATAAAGCATTTATTCAAAATTTAAGAAAAATCCCCAATTACGTTCTGTAGCGTTATTTATATTTGCAGTATTATTATATAAATCTGCAGTTATTATTATATTTGTAGTATAATTATATAAACTAAAAATAAAAAATATTATATAAGTATATATATTCTTTTCGAGGCTTTTTTTAAAATTAAAATTTCTATATTATGACACGTTTCAATCATCTTATACCTAATAACTAAAGCAATAAAATATTGCTAATTACCTTGTGTGTTTGAGACAAAGGGACAAAATTGATATCTGAATTAGGATGTCATTTTATCCTGATATACAAAATAGTTTTGTACCTTACAAAAGCTATAAAAAGATTAAATAGCTTTTGTAATGTACAAAAGCTATTTAAGCTTTTGAAAAATGCAAAAATCATTTTTGCATCTCTCAAAAAAATTAAGAAGTAAGATTTTAAAAATGGTGGTTAAGACTTCAAAAATAGGATTTTAGGATTTCAAAAATGGATGGTAAAATTTTAGGTTAGGACTGGATTCAAAAGCATTGTCTTCTGGTGTCGAGCAGAATGCTTATTCCATAGGATTACCTCCCCGTTGCATTTAATGCAGAAGAAGAAGAAGAATATCGAAATGGCATGGCAAAAATTTGAATTTCAAAATGGCTTGAAAATGGCTTATCAGATATTCTTATACAGATATGCTTTCTAACACAAATAATTGTAGATTGCCTACACAAACAATAATACTCTTTTATTTTTACAAGTTTTTTTGGAGTATTTTTTCAAAAAAATATCGGCTTCTTCAGTTTTTCATGTGAGACATATATTTTTATATTATAAAAGACATTTCATTAATTTAAATGTAGAAAGAGTTTTTCTGTAGTATATTTTCTAGAAATTTTATGTTTTTGCCTTCCTTTCAAAAAGGAAAATGGGTTACAAAGGATAATTGCTTGTTGATCAATGAGAGCTTTATTAATTGTACATCACTTTCGATAGCAAAATGCTAACAAATTTGTTATGATGGTAGTTATAGATGCATCCAGAGTTGCTGAGGCAGTTTAATGACTTCTTGGGTTGTCAAGTGATTCATACAGTATTTCATATTGCTAAAATGTTTCATAATAATATTGCAGTGATCAATGTGAAAATCATAAGATTCAACCACAACTTCTACTGAAAACTGAAGAGTGATTGCTGATTTGCCGTGTCTTTCATTCACTTATATAGGAATGGATATTAGGAGTTCTTCCTCTTACTTCCCTTATTGATCCAAAATTGATCTAAAATGTATAAAAAAGTTTTCTTTAAAGATAAAGAAATACGTAGACTCAAAATGTTTACTTTTAACTCGAATATTATCGGATGTTACCAAAAGCCTATTGATTGCACGTTATTTATGATTACATTTTACACATCTTTATCAATGAAATCTTTTTTCTGTTATGTCTATTGAATTATTATAACAAAAACATTCTTTATTTATTAAATTCATTCAAATAATTTTTACCATAAGAATCAAATGAAAAATATCTTTTAATCAAAGTACTTCATTATCTGTTGCTCTTAAACAAATTTCTAAAAACCTAATTTAATGAGAAATATTTTGGCCATCCATGTTTTTAAAACATTATCTTTTCTTTAAAACAGCATTTGTAAGAAAGCATTTAATTTAGAATAAGATATTTTACTGCACAATGTTTAACAAATGTTTTTTTTTCCTTAAAACACTATTTAGAGTGACGTATTTGAAAGAAAAAAATCAACCAATCTCATCAACTAAGGTCAAAAATAAAACACAATAAATTTCAAATATTAATCTTCATAAAAGTACAAAGAAAACTAATTCGTGAAAGTGTCTTGAAAGAAATCAGAGAAAGAAAACATCCTCAGTCAGAAGACACGAATTAGACATCTGCGTGCCGGAAATAACTTTCTTGGGAATATTTCCTCCCTTTAGTTAAAATCGCTCTAATTAATCGAGCAGTACAAATGGCGCTTTGCTCTTTTCAAAGAGTATTACCACCTGTCACGTGACAACCTCAGGCTCGCCAGTAGACTCACGCAAAGCAACAACGAGCTTCTCCATCATCTTTGAACTTCTAGCACTCAGCAAGCGTTTTATTACTTCTCAGAAAGATTTGAAGCTATAAAGTGGTAATAATTTATATATCTTGATAAATGCAGTGAAAGACACTTAATGATGAATATTTCCAGTTAGAAATTTGACAGAAATAAGCTGTTAACTAACTCATATATGGTTTCTAATAACTACCTTATATTTTACAGTGGTTCGATTCTCAAGTACATAATTACTGCAGAACATGAAATAAATTATTTCTAGCAAAGATATTGAACTAAGAAATATTAAAAAAATATCTTCAGTAGAAGAAGTAATTAGCATTTCATGTTTAATTTTATTAGGGAAAATTTTTTAAATGTAGAATAAGAAAACATTAGTAGAGTTGATTCTTTATGATAAAACAATTTAAAAGTAAAATTAGGAATGTAGGAAAATATGGATAAAAAATCTTAATTCAGCGAAATATTGTATATAATTATTTCAATCAAAGCATTTCTTTATTTGAAAGAGCTCATGTATGCATATATGTGTTTTATAATTTTCAAAAACTATTTCAAATTTTACTTTGGAATAGTGAAAAACTGAAATATGGTTAGTTTCTAAAGGTGAATATATTTGGATCGAAAATAAGATAAAGCGTCAATTTCCTTGAAATTGAATTTGAATGTTATTAGTAATAATCAAATGAGCAATAATAATGTTTAGTTAGAGCTTAATGTTAAAAATCATAACACTAGAAAATTTTGTTTCCTATTGTTACAAACCCTAAATAATAATGAAAATCTAACGAATAAAATAAAACTGAGTAAATATGTGTATCCTGATTTTAATACATTAAATATAATTTGGAATGAAAAATGCTCCCTTTTCTTCGTCTCCGTCTCATTCATTGAAACATTAGACAAAGTATAGCACAAAATAATTTTAACTGAATGATTTTAATTTATTATTTTTGAATTTATGCTGATAATTTTGGAGCCTAAACTAGTTTTTCTTCAATGACACTCAAAACGCTGCAGCAAATTAAAAAAATTAAGTTTAGAAATATGTTTCCGATGCAAATATTATTTGATTTTTCTAAAAATACGTCAAGGATCTCTGTAAGCTGAACTGTTTGAAAATATTTTCCAATTATTTTTAAAACATATTTTCATAATAATAGGTTGTATACATTGAAATTTTTTTAAAAAATATTGCACACATATTATCTATGAAAAAATGCTATTCCATTACTTAAATCTGTTATCAACATCTATTTGGATAAATTAAATTGTTTCAATAATAACCCAAAGAACTGCTGATTAGGTTTACAAACTGTTTTACATAAAAACATAGGTCACTCACTTTAAATAATTTTTATAGATTATGATTTTTATTCGTTGTGAAGAGAAAAAGATCGGTAAGTAAATTAAATTGATTGATTTTTTTTTAAATTTACTTTTCTAAAAACTTTAAAAAGTCAAAAGTAAGATTATGAAACACGTGTCTCCTATACAAGCTGTGATATAATTAAGAAACAATTATTTAGCATTCTCATAAAATAATAGTTTGAAATTTGTTTTCAAATTTATCCTAACATTTGCAATTGAAATTAAAAAATTCATAATTATAAGCATGAAACATTTATGTTCTTTATGAAAATGCTTCCATCAATATTTCTTACAAATATATATTACATATTTCTGCTGTAAAAATTTTATAAAAGCAATTTCAATTATATGTAGGAAAATCAGCTAAAGAATTTAAAAAGTTCTCAGGATAATTATGACACAAATGTATCCCATGCAAAATATTATGATATTTTATGTAAATAATTGCTTACTATTCTTCAGATATAGATTTATATAGTTTGATATAGTTATTACTATACAGATTAAAAAATAAGAAATCAAAAATACAAGGCATTATAAATCAAATTAAGTATTTTAAATTCTTATACGCTTAGAAATAAAATTTAAGTCTAGTACATTAATTTTTTAATAAAATTAGTGCATTAGGGATTAGTAATTCATTTATGGGTTAACGTAGTTCACATTTACTTCTACTGGAAAAGAAACTGTAGCAAATAAATTTTGAGCTATCAGGAACAATCATTGAAGACATACAAATTAAATAAGCAAATTAAAAAAAAGTCAAACATTTTGAAATAGTGAATTATTTTAAATTCTTATATATTTCATAAAACTAAATATATTACTTATAAACCTAAGGCATTAATTTTATAACAAGATTTATATCTTAAGGTAATAATAGTTTAACTACATCAATAAAAAATTCCGGTTTATTTCCACAGAAGAATTAACACCTTTCAACTTTATGAGCTATAACAGAATATTCTAAATTTTCATGCATTTAATAAAATAGAAAAATTAGTACTTAAGCCTAACTTTACAACTAATGTCTATCTTTTAAGACAGTAATTCCTCAGTTAATGTTAAAAACATTCCTGTCTATTTCCAACGAAATATAATCTGCTACAAGTTAAAATCTAAGCTATAGGTATAGCCAGCCCATGTAGCATTTACACTGTATTGTACAACCATTGTATCGGCATTTTACAGTACAGTCATTCTACACATACAGTATAGTACATCATTGTATACACTATTTAAATAAACCAATGTAAGACTTTCATTAAATGAATCTTTTGAACTTCAAAATTTTATTTTAATTCAGTGAATTCATGCTTCAGAGATAAAAATCTTATTGTTATTGAAATTAATAAGGAGCATATAAATTTGTTCAGTTTAGAATTTAAGAAAAATTATTTAATTTTTTTAAGCAAAACAATTATTTGATTTTTATAACCATTCTTCTTAAATAATTAGAAATACCATGAATGTATATTTATTGAAAATCGCTCATTAGAAATTGTGATTTAATTTTGAACAAAGTATTAAACATTCAATAATATAATGTACATTGATGTACGAATGGAGTTCGGATTTTAGGAGTTAAGGAAATTATTAATACTATATATATTTATTTTTTAAATAATAAATCTTTGGTAGCAAAACACAATCCTATATGCTACATGCATTACGAAATTATCAAATATGTATTTGTTTACATTTAATTTATGATATGAAAGTTTCACTTTCTATATTTTTATCCATTCTTATATTCCCTCTTTAATTTGTATCTTCAGAATTTTCATTCTTTGTGAAATAAAGCATCAAATGTAATCTCTACAACACAGATTATTTTTGTATGTTTATTACCACTTCTGATTTTTCCGGAATAACTTTCGCAAATTTCTCGTTCTTTAACATGACAAGAACATAAATAATAAATGACATTATTGAATTCAGTAGCATTTTTCTTGCAATTTATAGGAAGTTATTTAAATTTTATAGTTCTTATTTTGACAATCAATTTTCATGAAAAACTGCCATATTTTACGTTGATTTTCATACATTTTATTTTTTTTGAATATTTGACTCGTTCCAGATAGCATCAAGAAAATATTTTATTCTTTAATATTTTATTTACCAGTATTATTTATATTCTTCTTTGATCATTTAAAAATATTTTCAATGTTCTTGGTCATTGTTTTTCCAAAGTGCATTGAATCAATGTAAAATTAGTTTGTAGATATTATATTCTTCTTGGATCATTTAAAAAATATTTTCAATGTTCTTGGTCATTGTTTTTCCAAAGTGCATTGGATCAATGTAAAATCAGTTTGTAAATATTATATTCTTCTTGGATCATTTAAAAAATATTTTCAATGTTCTTGGTCATTGTTTTTCCAAAGTGCATTGGATCAATGTAAAATCAGTTTGTAGATATTTTATATAAAAAGGTAAATATGATTTTTATTTCTAATTGTCTTTCGAGTAAGTTTAAAATTACTACTCTAAAATTTGGCTCCGAAATATTTTTCTTACCGAAAAATGACATAAATTCAAATTTCATTGCAGTAACAAAATCTTGCAAATTATAGGAAGTTATCTCAAATGTAACATCATAATTACATTTGAGAATTTTGTTGTGCATTGATGAAAATATTTATTATTTTTCTAAGCAAATCAAAATATATAAAAATACTTTCATTTTCTGTGGATTTTTAAATATAATCACAAATTAGACATATAACATTACTACAAATATTAATATTCCTAGAAAATAAGGGTTTTTTATTTGTTTTCTGCTTTTGCTCTTATGAAGTAATAGCCGTATTTCATTATATCATTTCGTAATATTATAATTTAATGCAATTTTAATTTATACTTCTGACTAAAGCAACTTTTTTTTCAGTTTATAGCTTTATGAAACCTTTTACTCATATTATTTGTAAGTATTTTAAAACTTTCATGAAAAATGATGTTTTTTTCACTTAGGAATTTTGACTATCTTAATAAAATTATATATGTCCTAACAGTTATATGTCAAAGTCTTATAACTGTTTTCATGGTACACACCATTTTCCCTGTGATAATTAATATTTCATTACACCTTTATATGAAAAACGTACCATTCTTTCTTTTCATACCAATTTTAGTGGTACGAATATCTTTTAAAAATAATGCTGTGCAACATTATAGATGATTAACAAATATAGTATATTAAAAAGAAACTGAAAGTACTCATTTAATATTGTTTTTTATTCTATTTTCAAAAGATAATCTTTTCCAACCGTTATCCAGACCAATCAGTTACAGATGATAATCTTCAAAATGTCAAATTTCATCTAAATTTGGCATCATCATTATCATAAATATTAAACTATAATTTCTATCGTTTAAATATTATAATGCAATAATATAAATTTTTAAATTATAATTCAATAATATTAAGTTATAGAGTTTTTTTGCAGACTAATTTTTATAGTAAATTTATTATGAAAATTAAAACGAGAGAAACTTGCAGAATATTAAATAGCTTCTCTAAACTAAACCATATATTCAAATCTTATATAATTTTAAAAAGGCAGATTGGGGCAAGATTTTCATAAAATCTAATTCTTTTCAATTTCAAATTTTACTACGAAAACAAGGAATTAATATATAACTTCTATTCAGCAGAAACAAAGTATGGAAAAATTTAGATATAAAAAATATTCGCTATAATGAATACCTGTTTCCAAAGTATATAATTTAAAAGGGTGAATACTGTGCAACCCGTATTTATTTAAAACGTTATTGGTTTTGACTATTACAATCTATAGAATTTGTTATTAGTTTTGAATTTTAGGCTAGAAAATAAAAAAACAGTAATGAGTTTGCATTCACAATAAATATTACTTCCTGATAATTGGTGAATACTAACTATTTTACCTATATTGAATGCATATATGAAATTCTTATGATTTGAAATGATGCAAGTTGCACACATTCAATAATTGTGTATCAAACTTAAGTGTTCTAGATTTTGAATTTAGTATGAAAATAGGAAATCAATATTGACTTTGCATTCAGGAGAGTGAAAATGTGAAAGCCAGTTTTACAATAAGTATTCACCATAAACTAAATGAATATTTGAAATTAATATAATTTATAAATAAGCCTATTGCAAACAGTATTTATTTCAAATTTCACTGTTAAACACAGACCTGTAAGAAAATAACAATTTTGAATTTCAGTCCAGAAATGGGAAGTTTATATTGAATTCATATTTCGGGGAATGAAAATACGTAAGGTCGTTAAGGGTTAAATATCTTTACGAAATTGAATATATATTTTCCTTTTAAACTGCTATGAAGTAAAATTAAACATGTTATATAGTTATTTATGGATTAAGTTCACATATTCTCGTTAAAGAATCCTTAGTATTTAGGACATTCATTAAAATATTCATTAAGAGGCTTGTGAGCAAAGAGATCAATGTGTCAATTCTCATTTGTTTCCATATAAAGTTCTTTCATTGATTGCTGGGAAAATAAACATATCCAGATTAGATGAGTTTCTGAGAAGCAAATTTCTCTACATATTTTCTTAATTAAATCTATTTCTTAGTTATTCTGAAGATTATCTTCGATAAAAAATTGAAATGCATTACGGAATTTATACTTATTACAGATAAAAACAGTTTCAGCAGAATTAAATAGGGTTAATACCCAATATTCCTTCTGATAACTTCATCTTATTTCAATTTTGACAAATAGTGAAATATTATTTCCTTCAGAAAAAATATCGATAGAGGTATTATATAATTTATTATTTAGATAAAATAAGCATACATTTTGTAGAACACAGAAGAAAATGCGTCACTGAGAAAAATGATTTAGGTTTTTAATTTATTCACGCTGATATAAATGTAAAATGAAGCAAGGAACGCTTAAGGTAGAAATTTTTTCTTAAATTGCTATATATGATAAATTATGAAAGCGTTAATTATCTCTAATCATATTATTCAATAAGCAATGATTATCATAACATTAAATTTATATCCATTCGGAAATTCATTTACTAAAAATTTAATCTATAAAGTCATGATTTGAATAATATTATGTCTATAACTTGTAATGATTTTTCAACTCCATAGAAGATTGTTTTCCTTAAAGTTACTAAACATTTCAAAAGAGTTTCTAGTTCTATAAATCTCTGAAAGTTTGATATATAAATGTAAAACATACCTCTTTGAATTTTGGAAATATCTTGCTATTATTAATGACTTTAGTCCAATTGAAAAGAATACAGTTAGCATATTAAAGAAAAACTTTTTACTCTCTCTATTCATATGCTCAAATGCAAAATATTTGTGCTTTGCTAACAACAATTAGAAAATAATTTATTTGGGTTTGGTTTGTTCATCGATAAAAGATAAAATTATAATTTGCTTACGAGAATTAATTAGACCGGTTCCTACAACTTAAAGTGGATTAAAAACCACAATATACTGATACCCAAATACGAGAATGGGAATTGGACCAACGAACTATAAAACCCAAAAGCAGTGTGGAAACCATTCAGCTGTAGCTCAGCCTTTTTCTTTTTGAAAGAGAAAGAGGGAGAAATATTCCCATCATATGCAGTAATATTAACCTATTATATATATATATATATATATATATATATATATATATATATATATATATATATATATATATATTATATATATATATATATATATATATATATATATATATATATATATATATATATATATATATATATATATATATATATATATATATATATATATATATATATATATATATATATATATATATACATTAGTGGCTATCAAAAAGTCTCGCATTAAATAACCTGAAAATGAGCTTATTGCCATATTTAAAAATGGTACGGATAGAAAAAAAAATAGTACGCTTATCAATGAAGCTATTAATGTAGGTAATTTTATCAATGATTTGTCCGTTTTATGCTCACCACCAGGAATTGATCCCTGATAACTCATATGTAAAGAAACAAGTATCTCAGAAATTTTACAATTCTGTCACAATCGTCAATACATTTAAATAAAAACATGAAATAATCATCGTGAATAATTGTTTCATGCTTTTGCGCTCCAAACTATAAAATAATTTCTGTTCGGAAGTAGCAATCTTTGAATGGATTACCATTATTTTTCTTCACTAACCCAACTTATTTGGAACATCCTAGAGTTAAGAATAGTTGATCCTCCACGTAACACGAAGGAAGAATTCACATGAGCCGGACTAATTATAAGATTGATTGCATACTTTATATTTTTTCACTTTAAAACATTATATTTTTGTATATAAGTATTTGATTTGAAATAAGTGGAATTATGGTATAGCTACCAATTTTTGCATTGATTTCAACATTAAAAAATTGTACACTGTTGACTTATTGGCGTAGAGATTAGTACTTCAGAATTGTTTTAGCTTCTTGTATGAAATAATCTGAAGGGATTCCTCATCATAGATGATATTATCTGGTTCATTTTTTTCGGAATTATTTATGATTGCTTTTTGGAAGATCATTTTTTCGAATAAATTCCCCAGCACAATCAAAGACTATGGACTCAATTGAACATATTTGGAACAAATTGAATAAGTCTGATGAACCCGTGATTTGCAAAAACAATCCAGCAACATGAAATATTAAAGATGGAAATACCACAATATCTTTTAAATATTCGAATCTATTCCATAGTTTCTTAGTGTGCGACTATGCTAAATGAAACCATGTCAGTTATTGAAATTTATTTTCATCCAAAAAATCCTAATTTCTTATTTGCTTCTATGATTTGAGATTGTGATATGTGCACTTTTTTGTTACTGATAAATATTAACAAACAATTGCTGTTTTTTTGTTTTATATATACATGTTTTCTTTCTGTTATGTTAAAATAACTATATAACGAAAGATCGATAAGTAAACTTTTTTCTATTTTACAATTTTA
Source organism: Latrodectus hesperus (assembly GCA_037975125.1). Taxonomy (NCBI): domain Eukaryota; kingdom Metazoa; phylum Arthropoda; class Arachnida; order Araneae; family Theridiidae; genus Latrodectus; species Latrodectus hesperus. The sequence continues at coordinate 59,634,307 of CM075858.1, forward strand.
ATTTTGAACTACATCATTAATATGTGAATTAAACAATATAAAACTATATTAAACAATACAATTATAGTTTTTAAAACTATAATTAATGCCTTCTATGTAATCTTAACAATAGTTAACCTTATAATCTTAACAGTAACTCTGGTTTCAATATTACATATTTATGGGCCACATAATTGGAAAAATCAGGTTTTCTGTTTTACTTTAAACTTTTGTAACTTCACATCATTTACTTTGTTAGATATATTTAATAAATTTTTAATTGTTTTAACAAAAAAAGTAAAATATAAAGAAAAATTACATTTATAAAATTAAATGTAGTTAACTATCATATTTTAAGATAATTGTTAATTAGCATGCATATGAAAAATTTCATTAAACTGTCACGTATGATTAGCATTTCTACCTCCTGCCTGAGAGTCTCGACATGTATAATTTATTCAAAAAAGGAAATATAAATATGAAGAAAAAAATACATTTTTAAAATTTAAGTGTAATTAACTATCATATTTTATGATAATTGTTAATTTACAAGCATATGAAAAATTTCATAAAACTATTACGTATGATTAGGGAATTTTTTCAGCGTTAAAAATTACATTTACTGTCTTAAAATAAGAACAGTTTAATTTTTATTACTTACAATATTTTTAACTTAAAAAATCTAAAAATAAATTAAATGTTTTACTTTTACGTTTGCCAATCAACTTGTCTAGTGGTCAGCGTGTTCTACGGAAAGGAGGTTCTGGGTTCGAATTCCGGTTCGGGCAATGATATACTTTCTCTCTATATGTATCCTGTCTTTGTCCTTTCCTTGTATGAATGAGGTGTGAATGGTTGCCTACCCTATAAATGGGTACCTATGGCATGTGTGTAGAGCAAAGTCGTACTTTCACCTTCATGCTGCTCTGATTAAAACGAAAGACGCTCCCAATTGACTTATATCGCATAGCATAGTGAGCTTGGCTTGTCCAAGTGTCATTAGTAAACAAAAACTTTTAAGTTTTATAAGTCAACGATATGCAAGACAAGTATGAAAGCAATATTTATTTCGAAATCATTATTACAAAAGCAATAAATTAATACAAAATTTGATTTTTAAAAATAAATGTTTAGAACTATTTAAATTTTTACAAATAAACAAAGCCAAGTGTAAAATGTTTAAACTATTGAAGTATGTAATTTTATTTAAATACAAATAATAATGTTATTTTACAAAGTAATATGTAACATTAAATACTTAGTAAATATTATCGAACTTAAATTCAGTCACACATAACAATACATACACACATACATACATACATACATATATATATATATATATATATATACATATACATATACATACATATATATATATATATATATATATATATATATATATATATATATATATATATATATATATATATATATATATATATAATGCTTGTTAAATCCCTTCCTATAATTTGGTAGATTGATTCCCAGAAAATACCATATTGTAAGTAAACGTATTATGTGTCAAATGTGTCAATCAAGTCAAAATTATCAAGAAGTGAATCTACAAATCTTTGCAGATAATAATGCTATTATTTCCTAAAGAAACTTTCTGTGAAATAATATCTAAATCTAGAATCTAAAATACACCAAAGGGAAATATCCGTATTTCGCTCAAGTATTTCAGCCACAAGCACAAAACATCTAAAGAAATTCCTGATGACATAATATTTGTATACTAATATTTTAAAATATATTAAAGTTATCTGTGAGAAACCTCCTGAAGACAATACTGTTATTATTTCCCGAAGGAATTTCTAATGAAACAATAACTGTACCCTGATCTTAAAAATGAATCCTAGTCAAAACTATTTGTTAACTGATTTTTCATAAAAAAAATTATCAATAAACAGTCATTAAAGACAGTATTTGTTACTACAACCATTTAGAAACTTTGGTGAGATAAAGATACCAATGTGATAAAGATACCAATGATATCTAAATATACCAATGTGAAAATTAGTATAAGTAGCCCTTCAAACACGATATCTTAGCTATTTCCTTAAGTAAATTCTAATTAAATAATAATTATACCCAGGTATTGAAATTTACGAAAATCAGAGTTATCTGGCAACAAATTCTAGTTCCAAGATTATGAATAAACAGCTACAGACCACAATATTGCGTTACTACCTTACTGGAATCCTGATGAGATAATAGTTGCAATCAGATACTGAAATAAATTAATTTCTAAGTTATCAGTAAACAATTCTCGAACAAAATGTTACTACAATTACCTGAAAAGGGATTCGCGAAGAGATAATATTTATATGGATATATTGAAATATATTAAAGTTTAATTTATAAGGGAATAACACCCAATATCGTTGGCACTGTTGGAAAAATAATTATGGTTATACAGATGTAATCAGATATTGGAATACATTTCAATATTACAACTAAAAATAGAGCATTCAAAATATTTAATTCTCCTTTCACTTTCTTACAACTGATTTTTTTTATTTAATATTTTGTTAATTGCAATGCTTTAGTGTCCATTCTAGCATTTACAACTTATTATTTAAATTCTTCAGAAACATAACAATAGAATAATTGCTTTGACATAGTGCAATAAATAGCCTATCGGCCGAAATCTGTTGTAAGTAATTTCATGAATTACTTCTCAAGAATATAAGAGACCATATTCATATGTAGGTAGGGAAAAATCGGGAAGAATCCAAAGCACCCATATGCAGTTCATGCAAAATGCAAAAGCGAAACGTTTATTTCCGGTTCAAAAGTGGTTAGAATCGAATCCGGGACATTTCCCTTTATCGAGCATTATTTTGACATGGTGAGTCCGGTAGGACAATTGGCTTGCAAAGATAATTTTTGCTTATGTGAATAGTTTTGTTAAGTAGTTTATCCCATTCCAGTAAGTAGAAAATCAATTTTATTATGGCTGTCGACATATAGCTACAATATGAATGACGGCATCATATTTTCTTTTTTATAATCAAAGAAAATTTGTTTTCTTTTCAAATTTTTTATTGAAATCTTTAAATAGAGGTCACAATTTTTTATTTAAATATTTAAAGAAATCACATGTTTTAAAATTTTTAAATGTTTTCGAAAATTAATGAAAATTGAATTCCGATTATTTATCCAGTATATCTCTCCATTAAATAATGTTCAGTAATATCATATTTATGCTCTTAGTCTCAGAAAGCTCAAATATTTAGTAAATAAATATTATTTTGCAGTTTAAGAAAATGGTAATATGTAACAAATTGGATCATTTTGTGGCGTCTTCTGCTACATTGTCATAATAACTGATCGTAACTTGATGAATTCCAAAAAAATAAAATCACGTCACATACCAACTGCCATCCAACACTGCTTGTGAACCCGAGCGTTTGTCAGTTAGATTATACTGTAACAGGAGCATATGTGAATTACAGGGAAGTAAATTTATTTTTATTTAACACCAGTGTCCCGCATTCTCATTCCTAATAACAACTATATTATCGAATAATATTTCTTCCAAATAGAAGCAAATTTTCCATTCTAATGTTGTTATTGTGTCAATAGTACTTTATTGTACTTATTTTGTACAGTGTAATAGAATGAAAGATATTAATATTGTAATAAATATATCGAAGTTGTAAGTGTGAATTCATAAAAATCCTTAGATTGGTTATAAATGGTAATAGAAAACAAATAAACAAAGTAGATCAATTCATACACTCTTTATAATAGGCCATTATAAAGAGTGTATGAATTGATTAAATTATCTTTTCAGACAAAGTTAAGAAAATATTATCGTTTAGTAATTATACTTCAAATACATTTTACCAATAACAGATATCAAATCGCATAAAACTTCTTGGTCACTTGAGTGTTGTTACTAAGTTCAGAGAAGTAATATTTAAATTTTACTTTAAGTTAAATAATAAATCAGTTTAAGTTTCAACAAATAGCTTAAGTAAGATACCGTTTCATTTTAAACTTCAATATATACATACATACATACATACATACATACATACATACATACATACATACATATATATATATATATATATATATATATATATATATATATATATATATATATATATATATATATATATATATATATATATATATATATATATATATATATATATATATATATATATATGTTTACAACAGTACGTGAGAACATGATAGGTAATTATTTTAGAAACTGTGTAATAATAGTCTTTGTATAATATATTTGGAATAAAACGAAATTCTGAACTAAAATAATTATATATATATATCACATGAAAATTAAGTATAAAATGCTTACCAACAAAAATTTCTTTGTTACAACAATACTTTAATAGTAATTTAATGAATGGTCGTGTACACAAAATTGTAATTTTGTGTACACGACCATTCATTAAATTTTAATTCAGTTTGCTATCAGATTGAAAAAATGCATTTAATATCGACTATTTAATGAACTTCATTACCAAATATTCTACTCTTTGTGAGTTACTATATTTTTTTATTCCATCAGATTACCATTTAATGCAAGATGAAATACCGCACTATTAATGAATTTCAAATAATACTTTTGAGTTTCTTTTCACAAAATGCATACTTTTTTAGTTTTTTAATATTTAATATGCATGTAATTATTTATTTATTAAACTGCATTAAAATAAGAAAATTAATTACTGAGTTACCAGTTTTTATTTTAAGTTCAGTATTACTGTTAATTTTGTAGTTCTCCTTTTGAATTCTAGGAAGAGGAATGTTTCTCATTAAATAATGATGATTTCTTGTAGTATATTATGCTTCGCTGATTTCTTCTCCAAATACAATTTGGATACGATTGCTATTTTATTCCCAACTTTTAATTTGGTTAACATGCGTAGTCTTAAATTTAGATAACTATAATGACTTACATTTGTGAAAATCAAATGAGGTGAAAGTAATATCTGTATTTCTTAATACTTCATAAATATAAAATAAAAAAATCCACGTGTATTTTTGCATGTAGTCTTTGAAGAATAATCAAAAGTAGATTGAAATTGAATATTGATAAAAATCTTCAAGTAGATATCTTATCGCTTATTTATTATGATTTGTTAGCATAATTAACTACTTTTTTTAAATCAATAAAATCTTATTAATAAGAAATGGAAGCTGAAAAGTTAACTTAATGGTCAAGGCTCAGTGAGTCATGTACCATATAAAATACGTACCCTCAAGTATATTTACACTAGAGTGAACTTTTGGTATTTAACCAAGTTTTTTAACTGTAAGACTTGGTTTTAATACCAAAAGGTACTAACCAATGAAAATTTATTTAAAAAATATATTTGCAATGTAAATTTTAATTATATTTTAAAAAAGACTCTTTTATCTTATGTAACTTGTATCATTTTATTTCTTCTAGCACAAAATGACAAACCTGAAACATGTGTGAATGGTGGAAATGATAAAGTGATTTAAAAATAAAATTTCTAATTACTAAAATTTTTAAGTTTAATAATCCATTTTAATCAGTTATTGTTTTTTAAAAAATACTCACTTTTCCGTAATTGTATCCCTTGAATTTATGCAATAATTAAAATTTAATTAAGTAAAATTGAAATATTAATATGTATTATGAAATATTCTAGGGAAAAATATATTTATTAAAATTATTGCTTAAAGATAAGATTATAAATAAGTAAAAGACTTGCATTGAAATGAATGTTATTTGACATATTTATTTCATAAGAATTTGAATAGAAATAAAAACGAAACCTAGAGATTCGTTTACAATTAACAAAAGCAAAAATGTTTGAATGGAAAATTTTCTCAAATACTGAATTTATTAATACATATTAAGGTAAACTAAAATTAAAACTTTTGAATTATCAAGTACAATATATTTCATTAAAATTGCATGAATAATATTGTGAATACCAATTAGCAACTTTAATGAAGACATAGAAATATTTCATCAAGAATTCGACTGAATAAATATATATTCACATAAGTATTGATTAAATTACCATAAAGAGGCTGGAATTTTTTAAAGACCTTTCACATATTTTCTTAGAAATTTCCATTAAAAGAGTAGAAAAATTAAACTAAATAGCTTGCGTTTCAAAATTGCTAATATTCTTATGAATGTTTTATCTCTTATTAATAAAATTCATTTTATTAGAATAATTAGTTATTTTACAAAATAAATAATGGTTTGCTCATAATTCGCATAAACAATTAAATTGCTAATTATTAATAGTTAATGGTAAATGCACATGTATTGAAATGAAGAAATGTGCATAATATAATTCATTGAATGTCTTTTTAATACATTTTATATCAAATGTTACATTTATTTTCTTTATATTTATATTCATAATACACCAATATTCAAATATTTTTGTTGTATGAATCATACTTGTTTTAAATGAATATTATTATTAATTTAAGTAAAATTTTTTGTTTGTTATAAGTATAACAAATATGTCTTGTCTGAAATAAATGTATATATTGTATTGAAAACATTGTTTTTTAAGAAATAATTAATATTTTTCAAATTCATTCACTGATGAAAAAATTTATATCATATTATTGAAGGATATTGTGTGTGCATTATCTTATTTATAATAATACAAACATCAAAACAAACAATGAATATTTTATCACAAATAACAATAAATATTTTGGAATATTAATGAATATAGATTTTTTAATCGCAATTGATTCCCCATCTACATTTTTGCATTATGATAAATTAAGTTCCTAAAATACGATTATCATAAATATAATAACAAATGAGAGGTTATAATAATTGTAATCTATTTTTAAATAAGGTCACTTTGCATAATACTATTTCAAATGCTGAGAAAAAACTTTTGGTTGTTATTTAGAAGATATCTTCATAAGTTTTAGTATTAACTTGCTAAACTTTTTGAAAAGAGAAAAAGTACTAAAATTTTTTAATAGCAGAGTGAATCCATATAAAAATCAGTATGAGACAATGAAAATTTCTATGCATCCATTCGAATTGGTTTCCATGCAGAAGACTAACACTTAGCATATGCTATTTAGCCATGCATGGTATTGATCCAAGGACCTTCTACACCGAAGTATAACATTGAGCCACACTGAAGAAAACGGTATTTAGGAAATATCTATTTTTGAACTCGAATAGAAAAAGCTTTCGTTAGCAAATAACTTAATTCAAATAGCCGCATTACAAGATGAGAGAATTCTTAAAATTCTGTAAGCCATACTTAGTTACTCTATGTTCTAATATACATCGAAACAAAACTCCAAATGCAAGAAACATGATGAAAAAAGATGTGTTTTGATAAGTAAGCTTGAATTGCTATTGGTTTATATATGAGTATTTCATCATTTAAGAAGGAATCTAAAAAATTAACGAGTACCGACGATATTAGATTCCTTTCACACACAAATTTCATTGCATATAAATCAATATGAAAGTTACATTATGATTTATCTATCTGAAAGAAAATTCTACTTAATTTATTTACTCCGGTATATTTAACTATATATTTTTTATTTTTGGAAGTAAATAGTAATTTTTTAATAATACAAAGGCTAACAGCAACAATAATACAAAGATCAACTTTTGTAAGTTATGATTAATATTGTTGATAGCTTAATATTCAAGCGTTATCCAACGCCTATTAAACCTAAGTCTCATATTATCATCTACTAGGAGGACTTTTATCATAGACATCAGGTTATATCCATGTATATCAGAGGATTTTATTTGGGAATGTCACTAGTATATCTCTAAACTGATGTGCAATATTAAAAATAAAATTCTCAGTTCACGCTGTTAAAAATAACAAAAATTTAAATTGGGATTTATCATATTGAAAATTATTGTTCTGCAACAATACCACAGTTCCATTCTCAATATACATCTGCTTGAAGCAATTGTTCCATATGTATATTTGAAGTCAAAATGAGATATTTTTAATCACAACAAATATTTTTGTAAAACACAAATATGTTTGATGTAGCCAGTATTATCTTATCCTTAACCGTCACTTCATTTTTACTATCGTAGGAGTGATGCACGCAGTGATATAAAGATACGAAATTACTCTCGTGTAAAAAAGTTTTTCTAACTACATATTTAAAGTTGAAATTTTATGTTTTAGATGTAAGTGAAGAATATCATACTATTGTACCAATTCCGAGTTCTCTAAATCCATCATAGATTCCTTTACTCATTGAATTCATCGTCATTATAAAGAACAATTTCATGTCAAATCCTCTCATTAAAATCCTCATTACGACATCAGGGGAAAAGGCTCTTTGGAATAAGTTTGGAAACACACGTGCGTCCTTTATTCCTTGAATACACACTGATTGCGAGCGAAAGAAAGAGTGTCCTTCACAGAAAGATAACTTAAATTATTTAACAGTTTTATTATGTATTTTCTTCGTGCAGCTGTTATTTGAATAACCTGGAGAAGAGATATTTTAGCCACAGAAGGCGAAGAATATGTTTCAGAATGTGAGTAACTTGTAAAGCATAAATCTTTAACCATAAGTTAGATTTCGTTCTTATGTACTTTTGATGATATACTCTCAAAGTCTCAAATATACCATTTGTACTAAATACTTATTTTATTGAACTAATACGTAATAAATTCAGATTGTTTCTGTAACTTTTATGGGATTGTATGTAAAAATGGACTTTATTTATCATTGCAAAATATAAAAATGGAGCTTTCTTAAAATTTAAAATTTTATTTATAAAATACACAAGAGTACACAAACGCATATTTGTTTTTATTTTTAGTTTATTTACATTGTAAAAAAAAGAGATATAAATATTAAGAAAAAATTTTCTTAAATATTGAACTAATTTCTATCATTACAAAAATCATCACTTAATTGTATTTCTACGGATGCTTTTTGCACACACCAACTTTCAATTTAGCTGAAATCTGCAGTTTAAAGTGGATTTTGAACCTTTGTAGCTTATGATTAAACTGGCACATTTGCAAGGATGATCTTGGAAATCTCAAACAAATTTAATATTCCATATCATATCTTAGTGATTAAGGCAAATAAAATAAAAACTAAAATATTAATTTTTAACTAAATAAATATATGAAACAAGTGCATTAAATACAAATCAAATGCATATTATTAAAAATGCACATTTTCAAGACAGCGAAATAAAATTGAAAATTAAATCAATACTTAGAAATCAAGATAAAAATATAACTTACAATAAGTGTTTAGTTTTAAGGAAAGAAATAGTGTAAACAATAATGTAAATTTATTTGCAAGATTTTAGTTTTGATAATTTGGTCATATATTTACATGTCATATTTAGCAATATAGTGCGAAATATCATATTAATTTAAATTTGCATTGGTATTCTACAATCTTGTATTGTGTAAATAATAAAGGCCTGTTAAATTGATTAAATTTATTAGACTTAATTTCTGAAAAATAAAGAGTTTGCTGTTTGTTTCTTTGTCGTTTGTTTTTTCTTTGATTTCAATTTAACTTTGCTATAGGTACAAAAGATATTACCATCTGTCCATAGTGTTAAAATATTTAACGAATGTAAGCAACAACAGACTTTGGTTTTGCTAATTTTGTTTATTAATGATTATTTTTTTATTTCCAATGATCAAGCAAAATACAAAGAACTAAGGATTACAAAAAGTAAACTACAGAAAATGGACCGAACTCATATTCCTAAGGAGCAATCTTACCGCCCTATAATCTCGCTTCCTCCATTGAAAAGCAAAGAGCCCCACAAAGGGGCAGATGGTCCCTGTCCATTATTTTCTCAGAGCCGCAGAGTGGACAAGTAGGAACAGTAAGAATGCTCAGCGCTTCAAATGAGAGACTAGGCAGTCATGTCCAGCTGTTAGACGAAATGTGGCAACTGCATTTCGTTTTGGTAAATCAGGAAAAAGAGAAGGGCCTAAATTACTCCAGTGTTTTTAGTCTGTAGGTCTTATTAGGCATTAGAAGCAAATAGGTGCTTTATGAACCGTTTAATCTTTCAATACGTGAAGGGTGTGGAAGGATGTTGTAGAAAGGCGACACCTTTTTTTGCAAGGATATCTGCTTGCTCATTGCCACATAAGCCACAGTGGCCGGGTACCTACCGAAGAACAATTTGCTTTCCTCTCAAAGCAAACGTATTAATATCGTTATAAAATTAAAAATATATGTTCCCAAATTTTCATATTTGTTAGCTTCATCAGTTAATAAATATTTATTTGGAATTTATTTGAGAAAAATTTTGGTTAATATTTCTGAAAATGCCTTACTTTAGGAATATTTTAATTAAGAATCCATAAAAAATGCCTTTCTTAAGGAATATTTTACTTACATAATGCGAATAAGAGAACTTAAAATCATATTTTCATTTTTAGGAAATATATTGATCTAATTATTTAGCTTACCTTAAAGAAGCAAAGGAAATAATGTTATATTTTTATATAAATGTTTAGGATTATAAAAAGTGTTGAAAATAGATACGTAATAGTGTACGAAATTATTGCTAATAATATCGAACATTAATTCGTATCTTTTAATAATTACAGTGTATTTTTAAAGTTATTGGAAATATATTACCTAGAAACAAATAAAATCATTCTTTCTAAAAAATGGAATAGCCTAGTTGGATATATGACATAAAGCTTCCATGGTGTGTTGCTGTATGATGTGTTGAGCTTTATCAAAATTAATTATTAACAAACTATAGGAAAACTAAGTGACATCCTTACATTAAGAAATACCCGTTATTCATTAGGAATAATGAATTTTCATATTAATATAGGACAAAGTTTTGTTGAATAATCAATGAGGAATAAAACACATAAAATATGAAAAATAAAATGTATTTTCAAGAATTAAAATCAATTTTTTTTAATCTTCATGAGTTATAAAATCTGTACATTTCACTTATTGTAAATTATATACTATTTTTTTTATTATACATAGTATTAGTATAAAAACCATTGAGATTTATCGAATCCAGAAGAGTTTAAAAAAGTGAAATGGTTTTCTTTTGAAGAAAATAATGTTTTACTCAATAAAGATATGAAGTTCACGAGGTACTAAAATTTCCTTTCATTTAGTCTTGTAGGTAACAACATTCTATTTGAGAAATTTTTTGGACGATAAATAACAAATATACTTTTTTTCAAATACGTTGGTTTAAATTTAAATCTGGGAAACAGCTGGCTATTCCATTCTACAACATTCATCGTTCAAAAGGAAGTTGTCCATCTTTTTGGTACAGATAATCCCAGTCTATTCAAAATATTTTATTATCCATTTATGAAGGTGCTTGTTATTGTTTGGCAATCCTAGTTGTTCCCCATTTGTTTAAATGTTATTCCCCATTTTGTTCCCCAATTGTTTATTCCCCATTTGAGAAAATAAATAAGATCTTATTTCAATGCTACTGAGTCATCAACGAGTAATTCTTGATAATATACCAGCCATAGGGATCATTGGTTATAGACTACAATACAAATTGGGAATTTTTCCACAAATGTTAAATATCTTTTATATGGTAAATTTTCATCATGTTGTTATGCTTCACTGATGTACTGGAACGTTATTTCATTTGTCTCATCCAAATTATCAAATTATTTCAATATTTCTGCGGATTATATACTGCTGCTAATAAAACACAAACATAATTATGGCATCCTATTTTCAATAAAAAGTAATTGATGCAAAAATATTATATCAATGTCCAATTATTTAGGGGAAGCACATTAGTAATTACCCTCTGCCTGTAATGAAACAATAAATTGTAATCATAATGTGGTTTCTCTAAGGTTTTAATTCTTAAATACCTAAAATTATTCTTATTTTGTATTATTGTGTGAATACTATTTTGTCTTGAACTCTAACTTGTGATTTCATTTTTCAAATATTGATCATATTATCTAATTATATTTTACGACATTATAGACACCTCCTTTACATAATATTTCATTTGTTCCACACCTAAACTATCAACAGCTCTTCAAACTGCTAATACAACAAATGCATGTTGTCTAGAAACCATCCTTGTTAAAAAAATTAGTATTTAACATGTCGTATTGGCCATAATATATTAGGATTCGTAGAAAGAAACGGAACACGTCCAATGTATCTCATTTCTCGGATAGAAAAATTAAGCAAGCAGGCTTATAATTCTGTATACATTGAATAGCTAAATTATTATGTAAATTTCACTTCTTGATTATTAATTCTGAATTCTGGTTGATATTGTTAAATCAAAAATCTAATATAAAGAAACCTAGTGAATTTCCAATATAGCAATTTGCTTCGAAAGATTTGGATTAAGCAACATAATTGAAAAATTTAATGAAACAAACTTTTCCTTAGTTCAAAATCATATGTTTTTGTGCTTAGTGAAAAGTGATTATCCACAATACAACAGCAAAAATAAAAATAAAATAGCAACTATTGTTGATTATTATATCTAAAAGATTAGACCATCTGCCAGAAACAGGTGTTTGAAAGAGCGAAGATGTAGACAATAGTGATTATTATTGTGGCAAATAAATTTGCAGGAGAACAGCTGATAAGCAATAAAAAATTATAACCAGATAAACTTTAAATCACCTATGATCATGATGGTAACACATTCTAATTCGTTTGAAATAAGGGAAGTGAAAATGTGACCAAATGCTTTAGTCATTAGTGCTTGAAAACATGAAGCGTTCTTAAGTCGTGGCAAAACAGAAGAATCCGATATTCAAGAAAGAAACTTTTTGTTTTCTCTTATGACTTACATGTGAATTTTAATTGATTTATATAGTATTTAGACCATCCAGTGTCCAACATACACGAGTATCTTCGAGATGGTAAAGTTCTGCTTTAATCGAAGGTGTCGATTTGCCCTATACTGGACACATTTAACTTTGAGCATTAAGCAAAGTTTTAACTATGTCAGTATATTTGTACGCTTTAAATAAAATCATCATTTAATTTATATTTCTGACTTTGCAATTATGCAATATTTGTGTATGGTTCAAGAGAAGTTTTCTCATCAAAGTTATACACATAATCACAGATATTAATCTTAGGTGAAATGTGTAGGATATTATAATAGTTACCATTGTTTCAAAACTCATAAAATGTAATAATTGGACAATTCTAGTAATTTGATATGGATTTTGTTTATTTACATCATTTTCCAACATTTTCAAATTTCAATACAAAGCTTAATTACCAAATATTGATAAAATAAGAACCACTGAAGAACTGACGAGTTTGTAACAACTATCAGTCCCTTAAAAAATTAATATACAAATTTTAGTGCCAGTTGTTATTGTAAGTAAATTCTAAGCCATTAACCATATTAAATCTAGAAAATTAAAAATTAATATTTTATGTATTTACAATAATTCTTTAAAATATCTAAATTAATAAATAACATAATAAATTTTATATAGTTATATGATCAAATGTTTGGCATATTTAAATAATTGCAAATAAAATTTCTACTTTCCTAAATTTTTGTTTCAAGAAAAATCATTTTTCAAGATTGAGTAAATATTTGATAACATAAATTGCTCTATGAAAACTGAAATCTTAGAAAATTCTATCGTGAACGGAAACAAATTATTGATATTATTAAATTTTTTTAATTGATTTATAAAAATCAACATTATATTTAATTTTGAAACGGAAACGGATTATAGTAAAAGTAGGCCTAAATTAATTGTTTTTCTCTCAGTTATTCCTTTAAATGCTATTTTATATTGAAACTTATTCATTTTATAACCACCAAGCTGTATTAATGGTAGTAGAATCTTAAATTATCTGCTACCATTAATATTTCTAAGTAGCCTTAGAAACAGACATTATCTTTATCTTAATCATATTTAAGAGTTAACCAGAAGTTTCCTAAAATAAAATACGTTTATATTTTATATTGTAAAATTTTCATGTTCAGTATGATAATTTTATCTATGTTGACAAATCATTAAATAAAAATCTTGATTGTTGTTTATCTTTCTTGTAAACGCAGAATGCTATGTAAAAATATGTGTACTTAAATAAATGTAAATATTTGAATTTAATGAACTTGGTTTGTGAAATACTATGTTATTTATTTTACATATATTATATATAATCTAGTTTATAATAAATTAAAATTAAATATATTAAGCTTCTTAATATTGCATTTAGTAGCATGAATTTGCTACTTTTTCAGAAATCTGTTCATTTTTATCCATATTTATTACTGTCCCTTTTTATTATAAAATTATTACTGTCCAAATTCATTCATTTTTATCTAAAAATTATTGCAAAGATTAAAAAACTAAATTGATTAAAACTGCGTTATTTATTTAAATTTATAAACTAAGATAACGACATAGCATCTTTGAAATGACGATAAAATTTCTAAAACGCTTAAATTATTACAAACAGTAAAATTATGGAATTAGTTTCGCAAAATTAAGCATATTATTTTTATTTTTATATAAAATATACTCTATGAATTTGAAGGAAATAATAATAGCTGAAACACTGTGAAATCCATTATTAAACGCAAGCCATTTCTATAATTATCTGTGGATGTATGGTTAATTTTGAGACTCCTCAATCAGAACCACTGACAAAACCTTACAATTCTCCTGAATATAATTGAGAATCAGTTATGTAAATCGATTAATCACATAAGCCTGTAAATTAATTTGTGTTAATAATAAATTAGATTTGTGGGGAAATTCTCTTCATTGTTATAAATACAGTTTTATTTATTTATTTCTAGTAAATATATGATACTTTATAGAAACTAATTATAAGTTATTGCTCAAAGATTTATAAAATTGTTATTTAATAATAAAATAAAACTTTATCATTCACAAATCTTAGTGTAGCTCAAATTAAACAAATTATTATCGGTTAAAATAATTCAAGCATGCTTCAAGTAACTGCTAAAAATCTCAAAAGCTTAGAAAGTTTAATTTTTTATATTGAAAGTACGAAAAAGCTCTGATATTTTCCAATAACGAACCAGAAAATTCAAAGTAACAATATCTGTACAGAGTATATAAATAAATATAATAAAACATGTGATATTTTCAAACTAAAAAGTTATTTAGATACGTCAGTTACATTTTTCTGCGTAATTAAAAATGTAGTAAAAATAAGAAAAATGGTTTGCTTAGAATATTTCAAACATAATTCCATCATTACTGAAAATTCCAAATGTTTTTGAAAGTTCTTTTTTTTTTATTAAAGTTATTAAAAGTAAACCATAAAATTTTCCAATAATGTACCAGAAAATTCGATTATCAGCAATATACATATAGTATACAAATCAATGTTATAAAATATAATCTTTCAAACTAAAAATTAATTGGATATATCCTTTAGCAACATTTTGCTGTATAATTAAAAATGTAATGAATATAAAAAAAATTGTATTGTTTACTTGAAAGTTAAAGTATAATACACAAATATATATATATATATATATATACAAATATATATAAATATATATATACATATATATATATATATATATATATATATATATATATATATATATATATATATATATATATATATATATATATATATATATATATATATATATATATATATATATATATATATATATATATATATATATATATATATTCACAAAGCATATACTGGGCTACCTAATAGCTTTAAAACTGACTTAAAGCATTTTAACAACAATCGTTTATTTTTTCCATATTTATAAATATTGGGCTATATTTTGATATAGTGAGTCTGAAATAGAATGAAATGAAGAAATACAAAAAATCGAATTAAAAATTTAAAATACTGAAAAAAAATTGTTAAATTATTTATTGTAAATATGGATAATTTGAGAAATATTGTTTTTTTTATGACAACTGTTATTTATTTTCCTGCATTTCAGCTCAAATCAATTGTAACATACAATTCATATGATGATCCAAGACAAGGAATTTCTTGTTTATTAAAGTTTTATATAAATTTTTAAAGTATGCCACGCAGGAAATTTCAAAATTAAAAACACATATTCAGTCAAGATTTTGAAACCAGTGGTACTGAACCTATTTCAGTTTATCAATCCTAATAAATTTAATATCTTGACTTAAAACTTTTTTATTGTTTTGGTTGGATACTTAAATATCCTCAGCAATGTTTTCGAAAAAAGAAATAATTTTTTTGGAAAAATAGAAGAATTGCAATAGTAATTTAATAAGGAGCTCGAATAAACATACTTAACTAAAATAACTATAAAAGTTACATTCTAAATTATCATTCTGTCTTAAGATTTTGCCAAACATTTTTATTGCCCGGTCAATGATTTTATCATGATAATTTTGATTTATTTTTTACTCTGTGTAATGATATCTATTTCTACATTTTCTAGGGTTTAATCTGGTGTTCATACATATACAATTATAAAATCTTGCTCAAAATAACAAATGAAACAACGTAATATTGATAATTTTGAACAGTTATCATTAAACATTTTCATTTAAAATTGTTAAAAAGAATTTGAAATATGTTTCCAAGACAAGAATCAAATTAGAAAGCATTTTTCGCTGAGTATTTTAAAATCCATGACTAATTGTTCTCTTAAAATGTTATATAAAACGAAGAATTAAAAAAAATCATTGATATTTACTACTTTTAGGATAATACATAGAAGGTTTCAAATACTTAGTTTTTTCCAATAAAGCTACAAGAATTCTTTTGCTCAGTTTCACGGAAGAACAATAGCCAAGGAAACTTGTTTAAGCAAAAAGCACAGTTTTGAATTTTGAGTAACGGAAAAATATTCTTCGTTCTTTTTTTGGAATCACTGTAATTTATCCAGTAATATGAATCATTCTCTTTGTTTTACTATGAATTTTGCCATTTGTCACGTGACAGCATCAGATTTGCAAGTAGAACCTTAAATAGTCTGAAATGCAGAGAAATTTGCAATGATCTTTGAACTTTAAGTATTCAATGAAGTTTCAATTATTTGATCAAATTAAGCTATCAACTAAAAACATATCTGAATTCCAAATGCTGTTTTATTTGTATAGCAATTAAGTCCATATTTGCTTATACAAATTTACTTTAATGGAAGATATTTGTATAAGAAATTAAAGAGCCTTTTTAATGAAAATATTAATACATAATTTTATTTCATTTCAGTTACTAAGCAATCCCTAAAAATTCTAAATATCTAATAGTAAGAAAATATTTTTGTGAATTTTGTCCATTAAAATATTTTACCTTTAAAATTTAGATTAATGTTTTAATGTGTAACTTATAAACTCGTCCTGAAACTAATATTATCGACCTGGAATTAATTAAGTCAATAACATATTTTCTGATAAAACAATAGTTCCAAAAATTTATATAGATCTATAGGGTCAGTCCGAGCAGTCTTATGAGTCTTACCTTTCAATGAGTAATTTCTATTTATCATCAGCGAAAAAACTGTAATTTAGAAAGTGGTGCTATTTATACGAACTATTTTTAAAAATGCTTATACTATTTACTTAGTTTTTTTCCAAAAGATATTTTACTCTATGAAGAAGAATCTCATGAATATATATATATATATATATACATATATATATATATATATAAACAAATCGAGTGCATTGTTTGTTGAACCCTTAAATATTTCCTTAGTTTAAAGATCTGAAGTATTGGAATGTAGAGATTCCCAATTCATCTACGTTTTATTACATTTCCTATAGGAAGAGTATTGGAAAAAGCAACAACTCATATTCTTCAATGGTAAAAACAATACTTCTCGAGAAATCAAAAAGAGTATCATCTTTATTCCCTATAAAATATTATTTAAGAATATAGAAGAAAAGGAAATACACGATTCATAACTTTTTTAATTTTTATTTTTTATTTCGATTTGCAGCTATTAAGCTTTGAAATTTTATACCTTCAAAATTGCTTTTGTATTCTCAACAATAGAAATAGAAATTCTATACTTTTAAGTATCCAATTATATATGCTCTTTCTCATTAGAATCTCTGATGTCCTAATCAATCCACACTATGTAACACTAGTTTAGATGTTAAGAAATTTTTCAAATAACGAATATTGGAAAATGTTTACATCTGAACAGCTAAAGAATTTAGTAGACATTTAAGAAAAAACGATGAATATATTAAGAACAGAAGAAGAAAATAGATTTGTTGTTATTGTTGGCTTATCCTCATTAAAGATCTGACATTTCTTCAGATCAACTCCATTAAATTGTTGACAATTAGAAAGTCAATGACTAGCAGGGGATTTGAGGATAAATCCTCCCGGGAAAGTCCGATGCAATCCAGAATATGTTTCGGTGAGGCTGGATGGTTCAAGCATTTCTTACAAGCGGGATAAATTTTTGTACCACGTTCAAACAATAAACATTTTAGAATGTCCACTTGAAAATCTGGCCAAGGCAGTCTTTCGGTCACATTTTGCTTCCAGAAGAATTCCAGGATATGTTCCAGAGTACCATTGGCGTGCTGGTGGAATTTGCCAGATTGAATGAAGTCTAGATTTTTCATTAGAGTAAAGTTCCTAGAAAGTAGATCTAATTTGGACTAACGTTAAATTAATTGAATTTAAAAATTGTTTTTCTTCTTAATGCTCAGAAGTTTAGAATTACCTAAGCGAAACATTAAATTATAACTTAGAATTTAATAGCGTCTAGTGGATAGAGATAATTCCGGATGATTATCAATTATTGATGTAGTATATAAAATGTACAGTGTTGTCCATCTCATATAAATGTATAATGTACAATTCATGTGAGTAGATACTGCAATACGTTATCA
This sequence comes from Latrodectus hesperus, assembly GCA_037975125.1. Lineage (NCBI taxonomy): Eukaryota > Metazoa > Arthropoda > Arachnida > Araneae > Theridiidae > Latrodectus > Latrodectus hesperus. Next base: position 59,653,116 of record CM075858.1, read on the forward strand.
AAAATGCCTCAGAGCAGGCACACATGCTTATAACGTTTTCTAGAACGCATTAAAATAATTGTTTTCATCAAATAAATTTTAAATGATTCATTTACAATCTGCAATATAACCAAGATTGTAGTCATGGGGCTTCACTATTTACTACGATTCTGTAAACTTATTAATAAATTAGATGGATGAAAAACACTGCTATCTTCATATACTGTGCTTTGGAACTATTAAGATTATTATACATCGTATCCATAGTTAATATACAAACAACTTTTCTATTTACAATATCAATAATGCACAAGCATTTTGCAGGAATACAGCTTGTTGTAGATAAAAAATATGTAGCTAAATATTTATAACATAAAGCTTACTGCCTTATCATTGATAAGTCAAGTTTAGCAAAATAATATATATATAATTTAAATTTTGGTTGACATTCATTATACACTCATTAAATTTCATGTTCTCCAAGAGCTTTAAGGTAATGCCAGTGTTCAGTAACACATTAAATCAAATTGTAAATAATATTCTTGAATTTTATTTGAAAGTACATAGCATTTTTACAGTTTGTGGAACAAAGTCACTCGTAAAAGAGCGATTATAATTTATCATGTTACTGACTTCGTGACAAGTGATTATTTTTTTCATCAATACATAAGAAAATACATGAGAAATGTCAGGAAAAGCATCAAAACATTTTTAAATTATGAGTTTGAAGATTGTTTAAGGCATTGGACACTTTTATCAGTATTCACAGCTCTTAAGTAAATATGCTAAAAATATGATGCGATCTCTTTTTCTCTTTACGATGCTGATCATTTCATTAATGAATAGAATGGTTAAGATTTTAGCCCACATCTCAACAGTTTTTAGGTTTGACTCTCGCCACTAGTGTGGAAAAATATTATGGATTTGGAATCCATTTCAAACGGTATGCTCTAATTGATTTATAAATCAATTCTATCATACTCTTGACACACATATACGTACTCATAAACAGTGAAAAAGATATTTCTTGCTAAAAATAGTTTTTAGAGTTAAAGGAGTATGGAGTTATGTGAAAATTTATTAACATCATGATGACAAGCTGCTTTTATGAAAAAATAGTTTTTGCCAATAAAATTATAAAAAATAGAAAAATATTAGTTATCTTAATTTTGCTGGCCAACACCTTCAGGGATAATGATGCTCAGAATCTATTGGCCCACTACTTATCATCCAGCTCCGGTCTGGTTTATTGTGGCCAGCACTCACATGTGGCTGTTATGGCCGAATCCTGGCCTTCAAACAAACATGAGCGGCTTGCCGGGGCCAACAGGAAACTACCTAGGCCAGCATTGGCCCGGATTTTTGCCGGCAGCTTGTGTTTGCTGGGTAGTCTTCTCACTGAATTAATTGATTTTAGATTAATAACCAATGTAACCACAATTTGCGATAATTTCGTACATTTACCTACATTCGAATAGATATTATTTTATTCCTAGAAATGGATGATGTTATATTAAAAAGATAGTATACCTATTGCAACACACAATCGCTTCCTTATAGCAATTTTATGTGATACTATATATATTAAGCCAAGTTAGTGCCTGTAATCGTAAAAAAGACAAAACATCTACTATATATCACAAAGATTATAAAATAAAAAAATATTTGTCTCGAACTCTACCTTTTAACCGTGTTTTAAATTTAGCATAGAAATATGAAATAGATTCAGTAATTACATATCAGAAATGAATTTATGAAAGCATGGGATATATTTGGTATTTTTACATTAAATTGAACAGAGAGTCACAATTTAAGTTTTTATCTTATATCCAGATAAGATGAATATATTCTGCAGTTGTTTCAATTCTCTGTATGATCATCCCCGAATCCCTAACTATTGAATACCTTCTCATAATGATGTCGAGATCAAGTCCTCTCTCATTAAAATACTCATTATAACATCAGAGCAAGGCTGATCTTGGGATTAAGTTCAGTCACACGTGTGCCTTATATTCACAATGGTAACTGGAAAGGCTAAAGGCTAGGAATCATGCAAAGCCAAATGCTCCTCTTTAACAGTTAAAGTTAAAAAAAAAGTTTCTCTATATTATTTATACTTGATTCATAAAGTACATCTTTCAACAAATAAAGGCATTAGTATCGTGAACTTATTTTTTGAAAACATAAATCTTTCAAATATACCTCAAAGTCACTTCTTAGTATTTTTGGTATGTTTGCTATTAATATTAGCTTTTTTAATAACTATTTAACTTTAACCGTGAAACATACAATGTGGGATTAATATTTTACAAAATTAAATAACACATTTAAATTTTTTTACGGATAAAGTGCATATTTCGGAATTTGGGGATATTTCATATTCAATTTCTTCATTTTTGTAGAAATATAATATAAAAAAAGTTTTATTATAAAGATGGAAATAATTTTAAATAATTCCAAATATACAGAAGAATCTTAAATTGATTCTTCTTGTATAGTTATTTTTTTGTACACGAGTACCAGTTACATCAGAATTGTATTCATTCTGAATGAATTTTGAACCACCACAAAGTTCACACGCCAAATCAAAAATACAAATCGCAAACTGACTAACTTAAAACTCTTGATTGTTAACTAATTAAGCTGTCATTTTTATGAAAATATCATAAAAAATTCAAAGGAGTAAGATAATTTTTAAAAAAAATTTGATAATTTTGTATCATATTGCCAAACATAGAGAAAATAAACCTACAACGTAGATTTTGTTTATTTTTTAATAAATAAGTAATATTCAAACATTTTGTGTTATATTACTAATTCAATATATAAAGGTATTTTTTCAAACATTATAAAATTTTCTTTCAATGGACAGAAATAAAATTAGACTTGAATAGAAAAATTTGTCAAGGAAATACAATGTAAACAGAAATGAAACATATAATTCTTTTAACAAACATTTCCAAATGAAGATTAGTTTTGTGTAAAACAAACAACAGAGTGAAAACATTTACCACTATATATGGCAAATATTTACTTATTTTGAGAATAGGAAAAATATTGTCATGCTCAGGCATCAAATTATAAAATTCGATGTGAAAATTCCTGATATTATACCAATTATATTTCACCCCAGTGGATTAAATATATGTGGTATGTTTATGGAATCGTTGCAATAATAATTATTTAAATAATATTTGTAAAAGAGAATTTATCTTAGAATTAATTTAATCTTACAAACATGTTTGGTAATCTTACATGTTTGGTAATATGATACAAATTTGATAATTTTGTATCATATTACCAAACATGTTATACCAATTATATTACACCAATTATATTTCCCCCAGTGGATTAAATATATGTGGTATATTTATGGAATCGTTGCAGTAATAATTATTTAAATAATATTTGTAAAAGAGAATTTATCTTAGAATTAATTTAATCTCATTAACATAACAAGCATAGTGACCATTTAATTTAAAATTTCTAATAACGAATTGGTACACCTAATAAATTTGAGACTTAAATAAGAGTATCTTTTAGCGGGTTCTTGATAATTTTGGATTTGACATGCATCTGTATCTCGATACAGCCTTTTTTCATCATAATTTCAATTAATCAATGGTGGTGATAATATGTTAGTGATTGTTTATTGATAACTTCAATATTAATATACTTCATTAACTTAAAATAATATTTGCCTCATCAAGATTTAATTTAAAGTAGAATCACGCATATTTTGTTCGAGTATTGATTTCTGATCTTACTGATTTTACTAAATTTCAACATCTAAATGCATCTATTATTTTTATCTAAATTCTTGTTTAGGAATGGCTTGTTATATTTCTTACTAAGGATTTTGATAAAGGCTTAATTCATTATATTTAAATACAGTATAGAGCCGTGGTAGCCTAGTGGTTAGAGTATCGGCCTTCCATCCGGAAGGGTGGGGTTAGATTCCAAACGCCGCCAAAGACCCACCGAGTACATTCGATATACGTGCTCGTTAAATCTGTGAACTCGAAAGTCCTGTGGTCGGTCATTGAGCAGTTACCATGAGTGCAATGGTCTGGAGAAATTTACTCCCCCGTCAGATCAATTCCAAAATTGAGGGAGTAGCTCCTCTGCTGCTGCCATCTATCGGAGGATTTGAAGAGCAAAAGTCGTACTTTCACCTTCATGGTGCTCTGATTAAACGAAAGACGCTCCCAATTGACTTAACTTAAATTGGCATAGCCGAGGCATAGCGAGCTTAGCTTGTCCAAATGTCATTAGTAACAACAACAACAGATACAGTATTCTATCAACAGAATTCTCTTAAAAAAGAAACGGTGATATTGTTTTCAATGCTTGAATATTTAAGCGAAAATAGAGATCTTCATTATCCCAACATAAAGTGATTAATAATTTCTTATGAACAATGTTTACATGAGAAAGCAATGAAACACTCATCTGATGATTTTTTAAATAACACGATGCATTACTTAAAAAATGCCGAATTTTCACAAAAATTCAAATAGAGACATTTATTGTATACTTCCTGAGTGTTATTATTTCTTTAACATTTCTCAAGATTTATAGCAATACATGGGGAAAAGAAGGAGAGAGCTACACATGTCTTTATTTTATTGAATTCACGTAATTAGTAAATCGAAAATTGCTATTATAGATAACTACATAAATATTCTAAGAATTCTTTCATTCATTCGAATAAAGAACTTTTAAAACTTTCTTATAATTAAAATGCATTAAAATTGCTTTTTCTATGAAGAGTTTAATATTTCATTATTTTTGTTAAATTATATTTAATTAAATGGTTTTTAATTCCATAACAGTATGATTCGATTAAAATATTTCCTAATGGGCTTGAGAAACTTTGTTATGGGAAACTTTAGTTTGGAAAAAAGAATCGTATAAAAAGCTAATTATCAACGAAATCCTTTAAATCCGAAGATTTATGCTAGGCTAATTAAAAATGGTGACAAAAGATTCACTTTGTAATATTCTAAGAAAATAAAAAAATATGATATAAGTAATTTGCATTTAAAAAACTTTCATTTGTTGTGTAAAATATTTTTTTTCCTTTCGTCTCAATAAATATGTTAATTTCAAAATTGCAAGCTTTATTTTTCGTTATATGTCAAAAAGTAGATTATGGCAGAAAATACCATCGAAATAAATAATTAATTATGGCATACTTTGAAATAATTGACACATTTTAAGAAACGTTAACTTTAAAATTATTCCTATTTATTAATTCACATTTAAAACTGATTATTTTCTTATCATAAACATTATAATTATGAATACCCAAGTAAGATTCTACTAAAATATAACTATATATGAATTTATAAAATTTATATAAATTAAAAGTCCTCAAAGTTCAAAATATTTTAATGTCACTTGTTTCATAAATAAGAAAAATAAAGATGACATGAAATGAACTAATTGTTTAATGTTTTATCTCATATAAAATTATTAAAGAATTGTTTGCCTTATCAAAAACAAATTTTCACACTTGAATTGAAAATATTCTTAAATTTGGATAAAAATAGTTACTAAAGTAAAAACTTTAATTTTATATTAAAATATATTTTACAATTTTGCTTATAATCACTGATTGCCAATCTTTAATTTTATGAGAATTTGAAATATCTTATATGAATTCAGTTGAATATTTTTACATTTCTAACTATCTATTTGCAGAAAAAATCACATCTGATTGGAATCAAGGATTCTGCTTATTGTGCACTCAGCGCCACCTAGATAATAAGGTTAGTAACATTCTATACGTATCATCTAGAAATTATAATTTAAAATATTCTGCATAAATCATATTATAAACACTACATGTAAGAAGGGAATCGAACTCGAGAACTGTTGAAATAATAAACGTATTTTTAATATTCAGCTACCAAATTAGCCAAATGCATGAGGAAATATAATTTCAATGAGGTTTTTATTTGTTTTCAGGGGTATATTGGAGATTATCTTACATAAAACTGAAATAAAAAATATATTTTGTATTTCCGAACCGAAAATATTTCTTAATGACTACCTTTTGTCATCATAAAAAATTATATATATTACACGATATTTTATAATAATTATTTCTTCCTTGCATTGAAAATAAACGTATATATATATATATATATATATATATATATATATATATATATATATATATATATATATATATATATATATATATATATATATATATATATATATATATATATTGTGTTGATCTTCAAGTGCTATTATAAAGTTGAATTTTCCAAAAAGAGTTAGTTGAAAGGAAATTCTATAAATAAGATTAATATTACTCAGTTCCTTTTTTTTTTTACTTGGTAGGAATTTTCGAAATACAAGTATAGGAGAATATACAGAAGTGAGAGAATACAGCATAGAGCAAAAATTGATGAGTAGAAAATAAATCGATGAACTCATAAATTAAATTCATAAACATCAGGGAATGATTGCTTGTCCTATGCTGTAAGAAGTGAAATTATATATGAGTGAGTGTGGAAATATCGTAGTGTGAATTCAGCTCTTATGAAACCTCAATTAAGCTAATATTTTCAGGAAAACCTGTAGTTCAGTAAATTGTATGCTTAAAAACCCTTAAATACCATGAATTTTAAAATTTAATTAATTGTTAAATTTTCAAGTTATAAAATTTTGTAATAGTTAAAATTACACAAATACATGTATTTAAACATTAGAATTGAATAATAGAACTGTTGAAAAATTTAAAAATTATTTATTTGTTAACGAATTTTTTTGTACGAATTTTTATTTTAATTTTCAAAATACTTTATATTTGATTTAAGAAAAAGGAAAATAAACGAGAATTCTTTTATTTATTTATCTATATCTTATCTAACTATATATATATATATATATATATATATATATATATATATATATATATATATATATATATATATATATATATATATATATATATATATATATATATATATATATATATATATATATATATATATATACTAAAAAGTCTCATAGTGATCATTTAATTTTAAAAAATATTATTTTTTTATAATACTCTTTCATATTTATTGGCATATTTGTCACTTGCACAATTCTTTAAGGAATTGATAAAAAATTGATATTCAATAATCGTTTCTTAAACTTTCCTAATTTTCTTAACGACAATCCTCAAGAAAATAATATTTTGAACGCAGAATTTCCGGTTAATTAATTGAATTTTAGAAGAACTTATTATATCTCTCTAATACTTTAAAAACTTTTGTTTATTACTATTAAATAAATTCAAGAAAAAATATGTAAATAAGACACTGTAATCCATTTCAAAGTAATTTTATAAAAATTTAAACTATCTCTATATATTTCAGCATTATATTCGATTAGTTTAAATTGCTTTATGCAAAATTAATTTTTAGTTTCTTCCTAAAAAATATTTTGTTATTTTTATATTGATAACAGTAGTAGTGAAACAGTTGAGCTGCATATTAAATTTTGCTAATTATTATTAGCTTCTTATACTTATTTGCTCAAAATCAGCTACATAAACAGATAAGCTAATAAACAATTAACTTAATCAGCTAAAAAGATTGGACACCACACAATGAATTATAGGTTTAAGTACTTTCTTAACAAAATTTAGCTCTTTATATCTGATTTAATTAATAATTTAAATCCAATTAGTTTCTATAATTTTCATGGACTTTCAGAATTAAGGAGCTGAAAAATAAAAATTTGATTAAATTACATATTAAAACATTCATTTTATATAATTTTTAAATTTCATAGCTCTCCTCAAAAAAGTATTTTTGAAAATAACATTTTTATCAAATAAACAAGATATGAAGTTTTCTATGGCACTAAATAAAGTCATTCTGTAATCAAACAATATATAGTGGTTAACTCTTAAAATATTTATCCAAATTCATTATAGCAAAAAAAACAAGGAAAGGAATAGAAGCAGATATTTAGTAATTTTCTTTATTGTGTGAGTAATAATTTCAGACCAAATGAAACGTTTGAGCTAAATTTATTAATTACACTTTTTATTGTTTTATATTAACTCTACAGGTTACAAATGAAAGTATTAGTTTTCATTTCATTTTTTTCAATACATATAACCACATTAATATCTTAGTAGTAATTATTAGCAATAGTAATTCTGCTAAAACTGTAGAAATAACTAAACTTTTCAATGTGTTTGAATATGTATGTATATATATATATATATATATATATATATATATATATATATATATATATATATATATATATACACTATTTACTATTATTTATTTGGAGACCTGTGATAAAAAAGTAAACATAATTTATCTATCTTTAATAGTTAATAGAGTCACCAGGTTAGGCAATAACAAGGGTGAAGAAGAATGTAACTTTAAGATTTGTTTGCTTGAAGCTGAAAGGTACTTTTACTGCACACGAGACCTAAACAAATAATGACTTCCTGTTTAAAGGAACTCTGAAGGACGAAAAATTACAATAATCAGGTGGGACTCAAATCGGCTTCATCTGACGCTTTTCTCAAAATTTTTTTAATAACATACACCAATGATAGTGTGAATGTATGGCAGTGTAATCAAATACTGGATCTTAAACCGTAATATATTTATTCAAAGATTTTACAAATCTCTAAATATCCAAAATCTATTTGAATATATATAGAATTATCTTCCGGATAGGATACTCTGAACACATTTATGACTCAACTTATGTGATTAAATTTCTGATTACGAATTAAAATTCCTCACATATAAATTTTAAAACTTTATAATTGCTTTAGTAGAATAACTAATTATTATTATATATTATTATTATTATTATTTTTATTACATTGATGAAATAAAGAAAATTTGGGAAAAATATTTCAACAATAGAATATTTCATCTAAGCGGCTTAATATATATATGTGTGTGTGTGTGTGTGTGTGTGTGTGTGTGTGTAATATTATAAATTGAGAAAGAAATGCAAGCACTTTTCTAAGATACTTTTTTATTTCTCTTATGTAATTAAAACGTTTCTAAAATGAAATTTAATTATAAATTTTATTCAAAAATGAAAAATTTTGAAGATCCTTCAAATTTATGCAATTAAATGTTCTACAACCACTAACAAAAGAGCTTTAAAATGCCTAAAAGAAGAGTGAGTATGTAAAATCCATTTAGAGATGTAAAATAAGTTCATAAAAATTTTAATAATTCATAAAATCTTTTCCTTAGAAATTATAAAAAAATAACTGCTATGCAGAAATTTTTAAAATAATATTCTGTGATCCGTGATAAAGAATGTGAAGTTCTTAAAGATGAAGTAACTGTGAAGAATTAAAGACGTGGATAAAATTTTGTTTAATGCAATGAATATTTTATTTTAATTTAAAATTATTTTTTGTTGCAGTGATTTCCCTGTACTTAAATTAACAAAATTTGATAAATAAAACTACTGTTTAGAGAAAAATAAACAATTTGGCATTTAAAAAAATATTTTTAAAAAGGACTTAGAATCTAATTAGTAATGTAGGTGAGTACATTTCTATTTTTATAGGAAAAAAATCATTGAAGAAAGTTTTTCAGCAAAATATTTAAACTGTTATAATTAGCAGATCAAGTTTTCTATTTAAATATAACATTTGTATATTAACACAAATTTTTTTGCGAAAATAAAATGTGATATTGTTAAAATTGCCAATAATTTATTGGGTGAAGATTCTAAATAAAAGCTGATATTTTGTTTAGAGAAAAATCTGCTTTTAGCCCAGAAGAAAACCTGTCGCTTCTTGCTGAAAACTAAACGGATAACAGGGTAATTTTAAGTTTAACAGTTAACAAAATCAATTCCTATTTCGAAAGTTAATCTTTGAGGTGGTTCGATTTCTACTGTACATAACATTATTTTCGTTTCTAATTATTCTTCTCATGCAAAAATTAGACGTAGAAGAATTTATAAATCATTTAAAGGAGTTCGAATGTGGCACAAGGGGAGTAATATGCAAACTATATTATTTTTCTTTGAAAGTACATCAAACTATTCAATTAGAAACGAATCAGTCTCGACGGTGTGAATAGATGAATCTTTGATATTGTGTACTTGAAGTTTTAGGCATGTCTTTCACAACTATTAATGAATAAGTATTTAAGAAACACAGTCTTCAATAATTATCACCAAAAAATTTTAAAAATATTATAATATTCACGAAAAATTTTTAATTTGTAATTTCTCTCAGAGACAAAACTTCACAAAGATTTAATTATTTTTAAATTTTGAAACACATCATCTGTTAGTTGTTTAAATGCAATGATTTAATTGCTTAAAGCATACAAAATGATTTTAAGCACTCATAAGAAACTGCGTATTTTTCAAAGTTACTAGATATTATAGGTGTTAATGAATAAGCCTATTAATTACCTAAAATATAAAAGGATTTTTATATTTTATTAAGAAGAAGATGAATTAGCTGTAATAAAATATTTAACCAAATAAGATCATTTTTTGAATTTTTCAGGAACTCCTTCTTCTTTAAAAATATACAATTATTTCAATTTTGTTTCAAATATATATTAAATTCAAATTCCTGAGTAATTATTCTAACGTTTGCAGTATCTTGTCATGGTATACACAAATATAGTATCTTAGTTTCAGATAATTCCAGTTTCAAAACATAATTGGTATTATTTTGTTTATGGAATTCAACACGATGCCTTTTTGCTTCATTATTAATTTGTGTCATCTTTTACTTTCATATGGAAATGTGAAGTCGATGCTGAAATTTCCTTTAAAATTATAGAAATATAAAACAAGTTTAACATGTAATATCTTTAATAGAATGAAGGTTTTTATCTTATAAAAAGAGAAGTTAAATATACTCTACAGTTTTACTTTATTTTGGTGTTTATATATAAACTCGGGGACTCTTTTAACATTGAATGACAAGTTGTAGTTATACGAAATATTTGAACAAGAAGTCCCATTCATTAAAATCATCGCTTTGGCATCAAGGGGAAAGTAATTTAAGGAATTAAATCTGCAAACATACAAACGATTATTTCCTAAAATCTTGGACTTTTCCACAATGGTTACTAGAAACCAAAAAAATGGGTGTCATAGGAAGACAAATAAGCCTTTGACGGTTTTAGTTTAATATTTAATTTTCTCAGTCATTATATTTGAATCACTTAAATATATATAACTTTATATTTAGGTGTGTAAATTTAAAACTACATCTTTTTTCTATTAATAATAAATTTAAGAATTAATTGTCTGATACATTTAACAATTAATTTTAGTTTTCAATTTAATAGAGAAATGTAGTTTTAATTATAAATACAAATGTAGAGATTTTATTCTATGTATAAAATCATTATATTTAGAGATAACCATTCTTAAAATCACTACGTAAACTGTAACCACCCTTTGCAAATTGAGACTTGAATAAAAAATTATAGAATTTATTAATTGAAAACTTTTATTTATTTCTTTTCTTTTATTCATTACAAAAAATGAGATACAGTTTCAAAATGTATACAAAGATTCCATAAAATATAAATGAAATAAAAAAAGTTTCGAATAAGTAGCTTATGATAATAAGCAAATGTTTCAATTATGATCTGACAAATTCGGTACTTTATCAGGAATTACATTGAAATTAAAATATATATAATTCTTATGGCATTTAAAATTACAAAACCACGAAGGAAAGTAAATAAAAATATTTGTTTTATTGACATAAGCAAAATATGCCATGCAGACATAATAAATTTGCTTAAATGTATTTGTGGGATTAGGAAACTGTTAGAAACATTTATCATTATTGCCAAGTAAAATATCATTTAATTTGATACGCAAAGAGTTGAATTAAGCTTGGATGACAAAAATAAAAAATTCATAAGTATATGGCAATCTTCACCAACTAAAAGCAGTTAGAAATGGGAAGCAGTTGGGAATGGTTTAGCAACGCATGACCATATGTTTTCAACTCATGATTGATTTAAAAACTGTGTAGATCAGGAAAACAATCGAATATCCTCTTTATCAAGAAGGTCAGAAAAAAACGTATAATATGTGCTCCTGTGTTGTCTTGTTGAAAGATGACAGTTCGTAGGATTCGAAAGATAGGTCACAATCACTAGTCTTTAATTGTCAGAAATGTACAGTTTTGAATTTCCATCTTCCAAACAAGGGATGTGCGTGACATGTATCCAATGATTTCTACGCTGTCATCCAAATTCAGGATTTCTTTGTCGATATCAAATGTAACAAAAACAAGTGTTCTCTTGAGAACTAAAACACATATAGACTGCACGTAATAACAGAATAATCTGAAAAGACACTATGCCGCCTCTGTATCCATCGTTAATTTTGGGTTGCCAAAAGTCACTATTTTTCTCTTGAATCCATTGTAAGGGATAAATCAAAGCAATTTTTGATCTTTCAAATAAATAACGTAATTTAAATCTCGTTCTACTGTACAAATGGTTGAAAAACGTGCTTCAAACATGCCTGTTTCCAAGTTAATAGTCTATGAAGTGACTATCATTTTTCATGTTTGATCTTACAATATATCTGTTGTTTTCGGTAATAGTTAGGACGGATCTTTAAAATTCTGCCTGCTATTCAGTATCACCATTAACCAACTATCGATTATATATTCTTATGAATATAATTGGATTTCAACCAGTGCAAGTGATAGTATATTGCGGAACGATGCTCCCCTTTTTCAATAGGCAACAATCCTTATTCAATTAGAATCTGACATTGTTGATAAGCATTTCTTTTTAATAGTAGTATAACACTATATTCTGAGAAGACAACATATAAAGTGATTTCCAAATGAAAATACCACCACACAATATTTCTTTTGTTCTGTGTTTCAAATATTTTTGCCCTTTCTTTGTCTTCTGATTGCTCAGTAATGCAAGTCATTTGTGTATTCGAAGTTTCTTTTCCTTAGACTTTGATGTTCGTAAGACCATTCTTTTCTAAAGTTATTTTAATGGTTATCAATATATTAATGTTGAATACTTAATTATAATACATAACCTGAATGAAAAATATATGTTTATTTAGTACAATTAATTAACAATCAATTAATGAAATATATAAATAATAATTTCATATGAAATAAATATACATTTGAAATTTCTATTTTCTCATTTTCGATTTGCATATTCTCATTTTCGAATTTGCAAAAAAGTACCATTTGCTTCGGTTGTGACGAAATTTAATTGAATACTAATTTATTCAAGACTGAAACTAGAAAGGGCCGAAAAATTTTATTAAAGCAGTTTATTTAAAATATGTTCCAAGTATATGGTTTGAATCGTTATTAATTCAAATTTTATCCGTAAATAGAGTTTACATCTTCCAAGAGTAATTCCTTAAAGTCATTAAAAATATATTTAATTCACATAGATTTAATGCTCTCTGAAAAGCTATTGTAATTCCGAATACGTTGAATATACTTTACGTTCATTATTACAATAATCATTTAGAGTGCTTTTAGCTATTGAATTTAAAGGAAATAGTTCAATTTAACCAAATTGCATTTAACAATTTTAGTTATTCCATTTTTAGGAAAAGTTTTGCATTATTTTACTACCTAGAATTCATTATTATTCTTTATTTTCTATTTCCATATACCATTATAAATGTTAGTTTTAAAATAATAAAAAGGAAAATCCCCTACTATTTCTTTATGATATATGATTATGGCGACACATTATTATTGAGAAAAAACTCTTCGGAAGCGATAATTATGAACAAAATCTTTTTAATCCAATGATTTAAGTTTGAGGGAAAGTGCGTGGAGCTATAGTACCTTCACTTCATTTTTGCATAGATTATCGTTGGAGAAATAAAAATTAACATGTTTTGGTAGAATAGAATTTTATAAAATATATATGGGGCTTTTTTTTCAAATTCTTACGTATTAAGTGCTTATATTTATTTTCACTATTGCGAAATATTAACAAACTCAATAAAGTATTATTTAGCTTTTAATAATCAAAAATAATAAATATTTACATTAAATATAATTTAATTATATGATTCCAATATATACATTATTTTACAAAAGATCAAAATTTTATGAAATAAGGAAAACAAAAACTATACTCATATTTATTTATAATTATTATGTTAATATTATCGTCTAATCATATCTTCAATAATTTTTTAATAAGCTCGAATTATTTTACAGAAATTGATACATATAAAATACAATTAAATTTTTCCTAGAATAAATTATTTTCTGAACTGTATGAACTACTAATTCAGAGAAGTAAGATTAATTTCAAAATTAAATTACCTGTATTATTGCTTGGAATTGTATTTTGAAATTTAATGTAATATTTTATTGATTAATGGAAAAAAACGAAAGTATCTGCTTCCCAGAATGACACTTTTGACCACTTTAAGCCCCCCCAAAAAATCATAGAAAATTTAATTAAAAGGAAAATTTATTATGAAACAATTAAAAAAATAGCACTAAATATTTATTATTTTATAAGCTAAGCCCTTCATGTTGAAAACATTATCCATTGGCATATTCAAGACACATAAATTAATATTACTTCAATAAATGTTCAAAAATTAATTTTAGTCATTCCCTCAAATACAGGAATTACCACTTTTTAAGAAAACCTTGATATTTGCTTTAATTAAAATAGCGTTTAGAAAATGTTTTCTTATAAGAAAATAAATTTTCTCAATTGATTTCCATACACGTTTCTCACATCATTATTTTTTTATTTAAATCAAAACCAAAAAAAGATTTTAAGGAAACGTTTTACAATTAATATAAAAAAAGTAAATAATATATGATTGTAAAATATCGTAAATAAAATAATTGTGACCGTGTCCATGCGAAATCTTTCAATTAAATTGTAAGCATTTATGTTTCTTTGAATATTTTTACTTTGTAGCTATAATTATTAAAAAAATCTGGAAAATTATTCATATGATCCAAAATGAAAGTGACTTAAATAATTTGGTCTTTTATCATTTAATGAAATTATAAAACTTACATAACAAGAAGAACTAATCAAAAAGTTGGCAAAATGTGATCTCATGTTTACTGTTATGGTATGTGATATGGCAAAAATTTAATAACTGTTTCATTAGGAAATTTTACGTCTCGCTCAATTTTTAGCGTATGAAATATTTAACTGCAGGAAAGTAATTACTCTGGTTTATTTTTTTCTATGATGTGATTGTTTGGCAACTGGTACACAAATCATCGCTTCAATTATGTTGAAGTATGATGGACAATGTGAGTAAAGGTAGATATTCAACTTCATCCTCATTTTCATCAAAACATGATTGAATAAGACCCACTTTATGGATACGTGTATCGTCTAGAAAATTATATCTCGTGCAGCAAACAATGTTTACATCATAGGATAGATCTGGACTGCTGCAATTTTGCTTTGCTTCTCCCCAGTCACCCCTCTTTTTAAGTTTATGATTGGTCAAGAAGAAACCATAACAGGGCTGCCCATATCATGACAAATGTAGCCATATGCTTGACTGTTGGAAGGAAATAACCATGCTTATACGCTTGTGCAGGTGTTTTTCTAACGTGCAAACGTCCTGTCGTGCAGTAAAAAGTGACAAACAATCACTCAAATTATATCACTTTCTTCCACTAATCTATAGACTAGATCTTATGAGTGTTAACTCCACTGCAAACAACGTTTGCTGTTGCACAATGTCTATGATAAGTGGCTTTAAAATTGCTGCTCTTCCATAAATTGCTTCTCTATTTATGAAGCTGACTTCTAACAATAATGTTTGGTACTAGAGAATTCAAACGTTAACTGAGCTTATCGGTCATTTTTATTGCAGTTGTTTGCTTTTTAGACATTGCAATATGCTTGTCTTTCTATTTCAATGAGATTTTCTTTGTGAATATGCTACCCAGGCTTTAGGCATTGAACCACTAGAAACTCTCAAAAGTTGCAATGTTTTCTTTTAGCTAGATGGACTCCTAAAATTTGGGGTCTTTTAAGTTTTTAAAGGTATAACATTTTACGCTTTGAAACTATCCTACTTATAGACCTTTAATTAAAGTTACAATATATTACCAGAATATTTCTAATTAATTTATCAACATAATTCCAAATTTTAAATGCATTTAAGAACATGGTAAATAATTTAGAGAAACAATTCTTGGAATTATGTTCTAGAACGAAGACGACATGCAATTGAGCCGATATCTGCAAAAAATTCATTTGATAGATAAATCCTCAGAAATAATTGCAAGTTCTTCAAGCACTTCTGTGACGAATCAGTAGCTGACCAATCAGTAACCGGTTTATTCCTAAACTTTCAAGTAATGAAGCTTGGAATCAAAATGTATTCATGTGTAATTTCATTTTGTGGAAGTTTTTTAAAAATGTCACGGTGAACAATTTAGTCAGGTGCACAATTGTTAGTGAACAATAAGTCAAACATTTGAATCATAATATCGCTTATGTAACGAAACTGTTTGGCCACCAATGAGTTTAGCATAAAAAGGGGAATACTAATGAAGGACGAAAAAACTGCACATATGAAAAGACATGTAAAGGATCTGATTCAAGGCAGTTATTAAGATGAGTGCTACCTTTCCATACTTCCAGTCTTATTTTCAAAATCTAAGTTCTTATGAATTCTGTTCAGGGTTGTTTTTTAAAGACTCCATTTAGTAAGAAGATATAATTAATGATGCGGATTGAAAAGCCATTGTCGTCCGTCTTTTCTACATTCTTCCCGATAAATTGCATGTGACTTTTTATAAACATGTGTTGTAAATAAATAAAATGTTATTTTTTTAGTTTGAAGAGTTACGATATTTTTCACGGTTTGATACAACATCACCTTATTTCAAACTATTGCTACCAAACAGAAACCTTAGCTGCATAACTCATTTTATTTTCAGTGCTGAAAACTAAAGTAAACTTAGTAAAGGAAAGATTAATGCATATTCGTTCACACTCATGTTTTATCACAGCTATTTCATAAAATTTCCAGAAAGATGAAGACAGTTATTATATTGTATATTTACCGTGATAGCTTAATATAGTTCATGAATCAATGATAAACATGTAAATTTCGAAGTGAAGGAAGAAATATCTTTTATATCACACAAATAAAATACTTTCTGATATTTATTATTTGTCTTATTTTCCTCAAAAGTCGTCCCATGAAAACGCATTTCATTTAAGTTGTACAAAAGTTACCAATGTTAAGTTATTGTTGTTATGAAATTTATACATTAACTCACACACATCTCTTTCTCCTTAGTTTTTCGATACAGAACCTCTAAAGTTAAAATTTTACCGCTAGTGATACTGCAAATAATCTCAATTTATA
This sequence comes from Latrodectus hesperus, assembly GCA_037975125.1. Classification (NCBI taxonomy): domain Eukaryota; kingdom Metazoa; phylum Arthropoda; class Arachnida; order Araneae; family Theridiidae; genus Latrodectus; species Latrodectus hesperus. The sequence goes on from CM075858.1 coordinate 59,670,468, forward strand.
AAGCATTATATCTTTCCCAAATCTGGAAACTTTATCATAATCCCAGAAAATCTTTCAAAATTTAATCTTTATAATCTTTTAAAATTTAAAATTAGAAAACATGACTTAAATTAGCAAAATCTAATCTCACTCTTTCTTTGTATCTATTTTGACTGTTCATTTCTTGCTTCTAGTTCAGAGACAAGAAGTCAATATTAATTTCTTCACCTTTATATTAGTTAAAGAAACTAGTCATAGGTATAGTATTTTTGATTAATTAAGTGTATAATTGAAGATTGCTTTTTAATCTAGTAAGGAGAGGAACAAACTCTAAAGGTCTAGGTATCTATTGATTTTTATTATTATACAGTACTGGTTTTTAATCTAAGATTATATTAGTTATAGAAATTAGTTGTAAATATATCTGGTTAATTAAATATATATTTGAATAATCCTTTTAACCTGGTATGGAGAGAAGCAAACTTTACAGACATTCACTAGTTACGTGTTCATATCTTCATTTTGGGATCCCTAAATTTTGACTAGATAGAAATAACTGTATAGAACTCATTCATCAAGAAATCCCTCATTAAGACCCTCATTAAAATATCAACGGAACAGTTTCTCGAAATCATTCATGGAAATGCATGCAAATTCATTTCCTTAGTACACACGATTTCCACAACGTTTCCTTGAAAAACAAAATAGATCATTCAAGAAATAGATCAAAATAGATCAAGAAGAGAAGAATGATTTTTGAACATCTGTAGTTCAATATTTTATGTACTCAACCAATATTTCTGCCTATTCGAAACAATATATTTGCAGCTACTGAATGCGCTGCAAAATTTGTAACCCTTATAAAATTATTTTTATTTATAATTTAATTACTTCTATTGATTGTTAGTCAAAAAATTAAATTATTTATCTTTGTTTGTAAGTGAAGTGAAATACATGCAAAGTTTTCTTCATGAAATCCTAATTAATGTAAACAAAATGTGATTTAATAAAATTTATACATATATATATATATATATATATATATATATATATATATATATATATATATATATATATATATATATATATATATATATATATATATATATATATATATATATATATATATATATATATATATATATATATATATATATATATATATATATATATATATATATATATATATAGATAGATATATATATATAAATTAGATAAAGTTAAATAATTTTAGTGAATTAAAAAATTATAAATTTAATGCATTTATATAAACACATTAAGTTATAAAATGGAAAATATTTCAAAATTGTTTATATGTTAGTATTTAGTAACTGACTACATTAGATAAAATAACAAACATATCTCTATTTAATTGTGTTAAAGGGACATAAATTGAATAAATACATAAGGTGTTCCATGAAAACAAAGAGATATTTTATGCGATAATAACATAATGAAATTAAACAATAAAAATGCAAGCGATGTTTTCAAAATATTAACTGAATGCTTATAAAAATTCGAATGAAGCAAAATTATTAAAATTTACGCTCGCTTAAAAGACTGTTTTTATATGCCCTTATACGAAAGGAGCTGAGAGTTTCAGAGTATAAAAAATCAAATACTTTGTGTCTTGGAAATAAAAGAAAGTTACAAAATTAATTACTTATAAGTTAATAAAAGAAACTTACAAGAGCAAAATTTTCGATGAATAAAACAAACAACAATTTGTGTTGACTAAAATTTTTAGGTATGAGTAAATTCAAAAATGGATTCATGACTGCAGATTTGGCTTCTGAAGCTGAATGACCAAAAAATGTTTGAATGAACAAAATTTTTATGTCATCTGCTCAATCTTACAAGAATATGGACGAATATCACTTTTAAAGAGATAGTGTAATATGATTTCCCTGACATAGTTAAAATTTAATTCAGTTTCTACTCTCTGAAGGGAGGCAACTCAATTCTTACTTAATGAAAAATATTTTTATTTACTGAAAAGCCTAAAAGTAAAAAGTGGTTTGAGGCTTTGTATAAATATGAGAAATTATTACTTGCAAGTTTTTGACAGTGGTAGAGTTGGATTGTTATATACTGAAATTGAGGTTTGCTGCGTCACTGTGTTATTGTTTGCATCGATTGAGATTCAGTAACTCTTTACAGAATAGGAAATGGATGGGTTACGTCGATCATAAGGAACGTCATGGGGCAGCTTATTGGCACACTATTGATTACAACCAAAAACACCTATATATTACAAACTTGAATTCAACGAATAGTAGTCTCGCCACGCACTCTAATTGAAAAATAATATGGTTAGTTAACCAAGCATTTCTCTGAGAGAACAGTACGGTGAGCTTTTAATCGCCATAAAATATCAGAAAAAACAACATTAGCTTCGATTACGGATAAGGATAAATCACTGACAAAAGTGCCTTAAATAGTATGATTAAAGAGAAACTTTCATTAAGTATGGCTTTACGTCTTGTTTTCATACAAATCCTGATTTTATCCACAGCAGAATTATGAAACTTCACTCCAAATTCGGGGCAGTATCTTGGAGAACGAACATTGCCAATGACTATTCGAAATCGTCATCATCTGGAGTTAAGGTATGAGTTGCTATTGGACACACATTTCTATCGCCTCTTTCTCGCACTCGTGGTGTTTTGAACAATAATATTTAAATTCTGGTGTATTAAAACTTGCTATGTCTTACACTTTCTTTTGTCTCTGAAAAATTTTATGTTTCAGTAGGCTGATGACAGTCTTATATCTCCAAAATTGATGGATCTTTACTAATAAAGAATGAGTTTGCTTTCCATGCCCACGATTTTCTCAGATTTTTCATCAATAAAAAATGTGTGGTTAATAATTGTCGAGAGATTGGAGCATTACCAAATGCCAGATACTAGTGTTAATGAGCTGTGCCATCTTTGACACCACATAGAGTACTGTCTAACATTGTTAAAAATTATTTTAATATCTTGCCTTACAGGAGGATTTCTCTAGGATAATGGACCGTATATGCTTGTTGCAAGGGTGAAAATTGGGTAAAAGTCAAAGCACCTAACTTGGCAGAATGCATGCAGAAAACAAAAACATACTTACCTCTGATGTTTCTAATAATGATTGGGATTAAGCAAAGAATTTTTTTTACTGCTGAGTGGTGTCTTAGAATTAAAATCGGTGAGCCCTGACTATGGAATCTGTTGATTGTGCTTTGTGGACCACTTAACGGTCTTGTTAGGCAAATACTTGATGCCATAATTTTCGGCAGCATAAATGCCTAACGGTTTTGTTTCGCCCTTTAATATTGTTTCGCACTTAAATTGTCATCCGAGAGTACATTTACTAATATTTGAATACATTCAAGTGACGCATAGAAGGAAGCCAGGAACCCAACTATCCTATGTGACAAACGGGCATGAAAAAACAAGACAACCATGTCCTGTTCTTTAACTGTTTTTAATTAATGGAAGACCTTTTTACTATGAAGTCCGGAGTTCCATGATTGGTCATCGGTGAGCCCCATGTGGAATCTTTAGACATAGCGCAGTAGATAGCATAATCTCTTAAGGTTGTTGTATGGCAAATCTTGTTGAATTTTCACGGTTCTCTACACCTGTGTATGTCATCCAATCTTCTATGACTAGCATTTTTAAGCAATGCTCAATCATATAAGTGCTGTATTTATTGTTAGAGGAACTGTATTGACACAGTTATATTACCATACACTCTTCTAAACTTCTTAAAACTTAAAACACTTATTGTTTGCGGTATTACTCTATTTGTTCAATAATCTTGAATTTGAATTTCACCGTGGTGGAACAGCTTTAATAGTTAGTATGCATATTTTTAACACACACCTATCACCAAAACACACTCACACGCACATATATCTATCTATCTATCTATCTATCTATCTATCTATATATCTATATATATATATATATATATATATATATATATATATATATATATATATATATATATATATATATATATATATATATACATAGGAGAGAGACACATATACAATGGGAGCGAGAGAAATTAAACTTATAATTGCCATAATAGCATAATTACTCTCCTTATTAATAAAAAATGATAGGAAATGTAATAAAATAACTAAAAGTTATGATATGTGAAACTAAATTGGTTTTGCAATAAATTTAAAAATGTTGATCTCTAATATACAAATTGACAATTAATGTTAGGAGTTTTTATAGATTCATCTTGACTTTATTTTTCAGCTTGCAAAATTTTTTATAACTGATTATCGAGAGTTATTAAAAGAAAAATATGATATGCATTTAAAATTATATTATTGTTCTTGAACATTTTACATTAGTTTTCTGAATACTACTTTTGTTTTAAAAGCTTCTGCTCTGAAGTGTAGAAAGGTCAATGTATTAAATATTCCAAACTATAAAAGAGTTAATTATTCTTTTTTATACTTTTTTATAGTTTATAGTACCAAATATTATCGAATTGCTAGTAAATATTAGCATATTTTATTAAGTATAATGTTTATATTTTGTTTACATTAAATGAATTTTATGCTGCTTCAAAATTCAAAGCTTGAATTGAAGTTTTAAATTTTCTAATAATTATAAAATTTTATATCGGGGACTTTAAGAAATAACATTTAGAGTAAATGATTTTAGTTAAGTTGTAAAGATATATTGGTAATATTAACATTCGCTTCATTGCTCATTACATAATTAATCATTCAATCTGAATGAATTGTTAGCTGGATGGATAATGTTCTAGCTTTTCAATTCAGCAGGTTGCATTTTTACTTAACTTTTTTGTCGCAGATCTTTAAAGGGATTCAAAATCCATTTAATTTGAAATATTAGTTAAATAGTCATCGCAAGTGAAGCAAAAACAAATATTTTTTAAAATATAACTTTAGGGATAGGGTGGCAAGTGAATTAGCCAGTTTTTCGCACTTTTATAGATAGTTTATTTAATATGGTTCCTCTCTTGGAAGTGAAATGTATTTAAGTTAGTACAGCCCTGTTAAATCAGATTTTTGATGGGAAAGTAACCCAGAGAGCGGAAAATTAAATTAAATCCTGTCCCTACTTAAATATTATTTTGAATGCATTGTAATTATTAAGTACTATTTTCAAAAAAAATTTAAATATATCAAATTAAAGCATTCATAAATGAAAATTAACTTATTATTAAGTAAAAAAGTTAATTTTTTTAAATATATCAAATGAAAACATTTAAAAAAGAAAATTTCTTTGTAAGTATGTGAAGAAACCATACTAGCACATCACTTTAATGGTATAAAAAAGGTGAGATATAAAAAATGTGTATGAAAAGTTCTCTCCGATTTTTAGAAAACTGTTACGCTTTAATAGCTTGTTTCATATTATTTTTACTATTGTATTGATATACAGAATCACCACTCCAGTGTTTTGTGTTGGTCTTAGAAAAATTCATAGTTTAAAAATACTGATTTATTTTCAGCGCCTCAGGAAAAGTTTTTGACGAAGATTTCACTGTCATATCATAAAGAAAACTTTTTTTCTTTTGTGCAGAAAATCAAGCATGAGCATATATTTTACGCCTCTATTATTTATAAAAAAGTTGATGGAGATTATGTTGTCATGTTACAAATATGACCGTATCGAAACTATATTACTTGAATTTAGTTCACGCGTATCGCGCAAATTTGTCACATGATCTTTTCTGAGAAAACTCCTTCATATATCTTTCTCAATCTCTTGCACTCAACACGATTTTTTCGCGATTTAGTTTTAAGAGTAAATCTTTGAAGGATGGTTTGATTTAGCCCTGGAACATTTGACAGAATTTTAGTTCATATCTTTTGGAATATGCAAAGTAATTTATTGGTCATCATTTCATTCATGTGAAATTTTTTAATCTCTTGGAAAATAATTTTTGTAAAGCATAAATTTTTATTTAAATTAATAAAAATGGTTTCATGTTTTAAGCATAAGTGGAAGATATAAACATTGGTTAGTAAGTTTTGTTCATTATGGTTTAATCATACTTAGTGTCCACTTAAGTAAATGTTTATTGATTACAGATCATATTGTACCTAACTATTTTACTTAGTTACTAACATACAAGTTTGCAATGTTTACAATAATATATAATGTTTATATAATATACATTATATATATATATATATATATATATATATATATATATATATATATATATATATATATATATATATATATATATATATATATATATATATATATATATATATATTCCTCGGGTAAGAATATTGAATTCCTCGGAAATTAAAAATTAATATTTTTTTTTCGTTTAAGGGGACACGGAACGTTAAAAGTGAAAATTTATTTTTGTACCAAAATCATAATACTTTCTTCATGTATAGAAATTAGTATTTTTATATTAAAATTGATAGTTTTATTATTCTTACTAAAATATTTTAAATATTCTAAAGAAATGTATATTTTTAAAGTTCTATTTTAATCACTAAAAACGTTTACTGAGTCAAAAATTATGTTAGAACCAATTTAAATTTTTTAGCATAATTATTGAAATGTCATACATGAAGCTTAGTATTAATTATTTTCCCTATTATATAGAATTTGCAAAAATAATTTCACACATTTTCTGAAGTGTTTTGAAAAATTTAATATATCCTTGACATAAATATTCGATAAAATTGGAATGATTTTCTATTTTTAAAAATCCACAATTTAAAGTAATTGTTTCTATTAAACCTAATCTAAGGGCAAAAAATATATCGAGGCAAAATATAAAGAATTAATGTGCGAGGTATTACTCGAAGTTAATAAAATGATTAAAATTTAGGTCTGAGAAAAATCAAATTGTGTTAGTCAACAGATTTTTTTTAAAATTTAATTATTATGTTATTTATTTATTGTTCTTCATATTTAAACAATAAAATATTCTTGAGAACATATTGAAAAAAATTTTAAGTATATGAACTAGCGAAATATTTTATTGTTCTAGAACTAAATTGCATGAATTTTTTATGTGTATAAGTAGAAACACAGCATACTACATAAGATGAGACACACGCTGATTTCAGTTAATTTATAATGCATCTGGATAAATTACGATTGTAAAACTAGTAAGCAAATAGCATTTATAGAATCAATTAAATTAATTTTCTTTATACATTTAATAGAATTGTGTGGCAAATCAACACAAATAGCAAATGTAATTGCCAAAAAATTAATATCCGGGAAATAAACTATAAGAAACACAGTAATAAAATATCAAAAATATTAATTAAAATAAATTTAGCTAAAATTTTAGCAAATGCCATTTCTAGTTTTAACTTAAAGAGATTATAATTTAGGAATAAAACTTTTAACAAAATATGTTTAAAACTAATTGATAACTTACAGGATATTTTTTTCATTTTACAAACAACATTCCAGATTTTGCTGTAAACAGATAACTTAGTAGAAAATCCTAACTCACTAGTTTTATGCAATGATACTTAATATTTATAACAGTGTTCACAGTTCAATCCTTGTAAAAGAAATGGTCAAACATTAAGAGATATTATTGTATAGCCCTATTTGCTTGAGAATTCAATTGAAATACTGCTTAAGAATTCGGTCTCTTTTAGGGGTTTCCAAGCAGTTTGATAATTGGTCATTTTCCTCATGGTTTATAGAACATATTTTTTGCTATAATAATGCCTTTCTATTTTTTTCTGTTTATTGAATTAAAATTTAATACTTTCAGCAGCAAGTATGACAACTGGGCTTTTAATTTATGTTGAAATTATGTTTTTGAAAATATTTTCCAATTTCAACGTTTTGTGTTCTCTTGGCTAAAAAGAATTGTTAAGCACTAGGACTTATTCGATTTGCCTTCATCTGATCTATACTTCAAACCTCAAGAAAACATTTTAAAATAATTTAAAAAAATAATTATAAAATTTTTAAATGACAATTCCTTTTAAAAGCTAAAATGTGCTGGAAATATCGCTCCTCACAAAATACACGGAAAAAATGTTTTCTTTCAGTCGCAGAAATATGAGGGTATAACAATATAAAACACCTAATGTTGCGTGCATTTATTAATAAGAATTCATTGATAATATTAAAGAGCCGAATTCAGTAGTAAATAGCATTTTAAGAAATTCTTCAATGATATGTAAGTCTGTGTTAAAACTATGCATTAGTATGAAATTGACACATTATCTCTTTAATTTTTCTTATGGATCCAGTGAATGCGTTTGTTTTAAATTCATGTAATATTAAGCACTATTTTCGTATCTCAGCATATAAAAGCACATGTATCTAATATTTAGCATTCTTTAAATTATAATAGAACTAAGAAATAAGGATTTAGTTTTCAATTTGAAAGTTTGATTTCATTCTCACTTCTGACGGGAAATTTTGTGAAGAATTATCTTAAAAATGTAAGTACCCGCCAAATTAAGCTCCATATGCAAATAAAATAAGTAACAGTAATTTTATGTTATTTCTAATGAGATTTTTAGTTTAACAAAATTAATTTCCACGCTGCTAGTATTACACATGAAAATTGATGTTGCATGCATTTATCAATACGAATTTATTTCCAATATTTACTTGTATATTATTTACAGTTTTCCAATTTAAATCTTAATTCAAATCTAATAATTTAAAATTCACTTATTCTTCTTAACTTTCTACACTACTGGCGATTAAAAATGCTATACCAAGAAGGAATTCAAATAACAGAACGATATTTATTGGACACATACATTATAGTGGAAAGAACAAGTGATTAGATTTACTGGAAATTAGGATGTATAGATCTTGCGAAATCAGTACCCAGAGCAGCCACCTCTGGCTGCAATAACAGCATTTATCCGCCTAGGCATGGAGTCAAACAGAGATTGTATGGCATGTACGGGGATCTCAGTCCATGCAGCTTCAACACTCTGCCACAGTTCATCGACAGTAGTGGATGGTGAGTGATGGTGTGCCAATCGCTCGGCAACCATTGACCACACGTTTTCAATTGGTGACAGATCAGGAGAAAGTGCTGACCAGGGTAACAGTCGAACCTGTTCTGTATCAAGGAAGTTCAGAACAGTTCGGGAAACATGCGGTCCTGCATTATCCTGTTTAAACAAAGAATTAGGGAGGCCTCCAAGATAGGGCAGAGCCACGGGCCTAAACACATCGGAAATGAAATGGTTGCTGTTCAAAGTGCCGGTAATGCGAACAAGAGGTGTTCGATACGTGTATCCAATGGCAACCTATACCATCACTCCAGCAGATGGGCCAGTATGGCGATGTCCAATGCAAGCTGGCAATGCGCGTTCTCCACGATGCCTCCAAACACGGATGCGGCCATCATGGTCCTGTATACAGAACCGAGATTCATCAGTAAAGGTGACGTGATGCCATTCCCGCGTCCAGGTTCGTCGCTAATCACACCATTGAAGGCGTTTCTGTCTTTAACGCAGCGTCAATGGTAGCCGAAGCCATAGTCGCCATGCAGACAATCCATGTTGCGGCAAACGTCGTCGAACTGTTCGAGCATAAACTTGTTGCCTTGCAATTGACTCCATTTCTCGACTCAGGGTTCGTGACGTGGCTGTACGATCCCTTGTGACCATGCGGATAAGATGTCTGTCTTCTCTGCTGTTAGTGATGGGGGGGTCGCTGAGATCCTGCATGACGTTCCATATGATTGTCCTGAACCCATCGATTCCATATTCTGCTAACAGTCATGGGGTCTCGACCGACGCAATCAGCAATATTGCGGTACGATAAATCGCAATCCCATTAGGCTATAATCCTTCTTCGATCAAAGTCAGACACGTGCTGATAGGCATTTCTTCTTCTTACACGAGACATTACAACAACTTCCTTTGCCAAGAACAACGTTGAAATGGAAATCGAGTATGAGAAAATTGCTGTCAAATCTCTGGTTTTATACACATTGTAGATGTCGCTACTGTCGCCTCATTTGTATGAATGCGCTGAAAATCTAATCATTTGCATATCACAGCAAGTTCTACCTGTCATGTAAATTTCACGTGTGGGGTGTGCCGCTTTTCTGGTGTAGCAATTTTAATGGCCAGTAGTGTACTTATATCAGCTTAAAATATCTTAAAAAGTATATTAATAAAAGTCAAGAAATTTTCTATTAAACTAAATAAATATTACAAAAGCATTAAGATATTTACATCTAGCTTAATATATGACAAATGTGATGGTAAATTAATAAGGAAAACCAAAGCAAATCCAAACAAAAATATAAATATTACAAAATAAATATTACACAAGCATTAAGATATTTACATCTAGCTTAATATATGACAAATGTGATGGTAAATTAATAAGCAAGACCAAAGCAAATCCAAACAAAAATATTCCATTAGATTTTTCATTCTTAAATGATCAATTATTTTCTCTCCAAAAAGAAAATCAACTTTTCAAAACGTTAACATGCTTAGTTAAAAAACAGTAAAAATGCTACAAATTATATTATCATTTTTAAGTTGTGAGTTATAAATTTTTCATTAGTTTTACATATAGACTTAACAATTAAGAAAAAACTTGAAATTTTTAACCTTTTGAGTAAGTTACTGAACGTTGATAAATGAATAAGGTAAAATGAAAATTTTTCTTCTGTTCGGTTTAAAATATTCTGATGGGGAATTATTTTTCATATCTGTTATTAATTTTTCATAAAGTGTCGTATACTTTATGAATCACAACTAGTTTTAGCTTCGTTTAATTTTTTAAAATATTATTTTTATTATTTTCTGAATTAAAAACACGTTTTCACATGTATGGAAATAATTTCTTTCTTACGTTTCGTGTATTTCTCATGAATCCGTGATACGATTACTGAAAAAAACATATGATAAATAATGATTAAATATTTTAATGGGAATAAACGTTTCCCAATAAAATATGCAGTTAATATTTTTATACGCATTTATATAAAAAAATTTCATCTCACGGCAGTAAACTTAAAAGATTAGTTACATGTAAAAAAATTTTTGCTTGTTTTTATTAAATTCTCCAACGTCCAAAAGCTTTTATTTTAAAATTTTTTAAGCATGTATTATGGCTTGTCAATATGTACTATGGCTTGATCATACATGAAACATCAAAGAATTTTGTTTATCCCCTAAAACATAGATTTGATTCTTAGTAAGTACATAAATAGCTTTTAAACTGACAAAGTTATGGTTTTGCCAATTTTCGTTGTAAAATTGATGTTTTGGCTAACCAATTCCTTGTGATTAAATAATATATTTTTCATATAAATAATAAATGAGAACAAAAATAATAATACAATTGTAAATTCATTTTTATCGCGAGAAAAATATGCTGTTTAAACATATTTTCAAAATATTAAAATAAAAAAATTCTTATTTATAAATTACTAGAAATTAGTTTAAAACACGATAATATATATATATATATATATATATATATATATGTATATATATATATATATATATATATATATATATATATATATATATATATATATATATATATATATATATATATATATATATATATATATATATATATATATATATATATATATATATATATATATATATATATATATATATATATATATAAATTATTTCTTTCAACATATTCGTAAAAAATTGTATGCACTTGCTTGTGTAGAAAAAAACAAAATTAACAAAATAAACAACACTATGTAGTTGGGCTCTAATACATAAATTATCTTGGATGATATACCTTGGAAAAAATTGTGATGCCTTGCATAAAAAGACTGTACAAAAACTGGAATGCAATTTTAAGGAAATATTAACTATCATTCTATGATATATTATGGAAACTCAAGAAGTATTGTCTTCGATTAATACCCAAACTAAATGAACAGAAAAAAATGAAATAAAGAAGCTATATCATATATACGGTTTAATAAATATTATATACAATTTAGTAACATTGAATCTTAAATTTGACACATTATTGGGAATAACTAATTCAACAGAATTGCATTAATATCTTTAAAACTTTTGTTTTATATTCGGATTAAGATATTTGAGATTATAGACTACTCCAGTTTGAAATTAATTAACAATGAATATTTTTTAATTTTATATAAAAAGTATTTTTATGATACTAATTATTAAAATTTAATAATAATTTCAATACATTTTTGATAGATATTTGTTGATAAAAATTAGTAGTTTTAATTTAATAAAATAATTAGTTACCATTTTTTAAGTTCTACAATTTTTATTTTTGATTTTAAGTTCAACATAATAATGAGTGATTTTCTTTTGGAAAATCAATAATGAAAAGAAAATTATTAATATGCGGATTTTGAAAAATAAAATAAAAATTTTCATCCCTTACATTCACACATTTGATTAACATGATTAAGCAATTTAACATGATTGATGAGAAAATGCAAGACGTATTCATACTCTTAAATTAAAATATCACCATGTAAAGGCATAAGTAAGGATTTGACAACCAGGATTGATTGTGATAAATTTTGCGAATAAATTAAGTTTTGACCTTGACAACTTATAATAGCATCATATACTCCTCATGCAAACTAATTAATAACTTTTTATTATTATTTATTCCAAAAGATTATTAGAATTTGCACTTGCACATTTTGTAATGTAATTTTTCCAAACTCCTGATATTTTTTATTCTAAAAAATAAAAATGGCAACTAAAGCAACTTTATGTTTATAATCACTTTATAATTATTAAAGAAAAGACTTACCATACATGAGAAATTTCTTCGCTAGAATTGTTAGTTGAAACAAATAAAGCTGATTCCATGAATAAAGAGAAAACCTATATATGCTGCTATTGCAAGACGAGTTTCATTGCTATTTGCAATTGTGAAAGCAAGAGACTCTTATGCAATTCAAAGTGTCTTTACAGATTAAATTGTGACAAATTCAATCACATAAGTGAGATTTTTGTCGGTATTTTTCTTTCATCCAGTTTTAAATGTATTTATTAATTTTAATTCAACAGTTAATTTTCCTAAACTGTTGCTTATTCTGTCTCTTATATAACAAATATATTGTAATATTTTAAAAATAGACTTTTAATTTTATTTTATTTACATCTTAAGCAAATAACCTTTTTTATTTGTTAAATTCTTAAATAAACCGCTTTGAAAGACATAAAAATATGAAAGTTTTGTTCAATATTTAATAAAAATATTTTAAAATTTCAAAAAAAGTTTTCAAATTTAATTTTTTTAATCTAAAATTTAAAATTTTTAAATCTTTATTATTTTTAAAATTTTTTCAGAAAATTTTTATACTATAGCTTGATTTTACAAATGCATGTATTCATGTAATACTTAAAGTACTTATTAAAGAATAACAATAAAAATTTTACTGCAAAACATTTCATTGAAAATCGTTAACATGAAAAAGACTTGTAAAATATGGATTTTCAACATTGAAGATTATTTTTAAAAAAATTTTGATAAAATAAATATCAGGATGAATACATCGATTTCGTACCCATTTATAATACAAAATCTTCTCTTCTAAGTATAATCCTTAAGAAGCCTCATCATTTGAATGCATTTAAAAATTAAAGGAATGCTAAGTTTGCAGCATAACAGTTATCCCTCTGACATACGATTCAATAATTCAAAATTTTGTTATCAAATGTATGAAGTGCTGACCTCGATCATGGATATTTGAAATGCTTCAGGTGTCACTTTAAGATGTAGTCATTAGTGTTTAGAATGAAATGATCATTCAGCGCCAAGCAACGATATATGTTAATAATGCTTTAATATTATGTAAAAATGAACTTAAAAGACTTAATTAAAATGTTTATAACTTAAAAAGTAATGAGAATTTTTTGCAACACTTTTTCAGAATGCTCTGCAAGTATGGTTTTAATTTCTCTCTCCCAGATTTTTTTAAATGATTAACATAGCAAGTTAATATCAAAGCTTCATTAAAAAATATATATATATCTATATATATAAAAATTTCGTGTCACGATGTATGTTCCCGATAAACTCCGAAACTACTGAACGGATTTTGATAAAATTTTGTAACCATTTATAATATGGTCCAACTTAAAAGATAGAATAGTTTTTATCTCTTAATTATTGAACTCAATATTTATTATACGATATTAGTGTTTATTTATCAGTTAGCTCTGTAATTTCCAAATAGTTGGCGATTTAGGATCTAAGTTGCACAGGTATTCGGCAGATGGCGACGTGTTTATTTTTCTAGATTATACTATCTCCCAAAGAAAATTAACGTGCGAACGCAAGCACGTGGTTGAATATAGAATTTACATATATTTTCATGATGTATAATCATACTATAACAATTTTTCGTGAATCATTTTTATAATTATACTTTGTATTGTGTTATTATTGTGCAGTGTTCAATTTGAATATTTTTAATATTATAAATAGTAAAATAAAATTTTATTTATTACTGATTTTGTCTACTAATTTTCATACCACCTCGAAATCATATAAGTATTTCTTGATAGCCTTTTAATTTTTTTTATTTTAATCTTATAATTTGATAATTATTAATTTTTTCAGCAGTACATTTTGATCTAATTTGTTTATTCAAATAATAAATTCTTTTAATTTTTTTTATTTCAGTATAATGCAGCGGAAAAAATTTTTAGTTTTAACAATTTAAAATTGGAAAAATAATAGTTTGATGTCAATGTTATCTACCTCATTTATAACAGTTTATTTTTAGTTGTTTTTAATTTATATAGTATATTTTATAAGTAAGTCACTGATTACAAACTATAATTTAATATAAGATGAATAAAATGTAAATTCAGAAAGTATATGTTGATTTGTGCTTAATTTCAAAATTTTGATACCTTACCTATTACTTTTAAATTTTGGTGGAACGTTTTATTTTTAATCTCATATGAATGAACCTATTTAAAATTTTTTTAGAAAATATTAATTTGATTGTACCAAGGAGTTAGTAAAAAATTGATTCAATGTATTATAATTACTCAATCACAGCAAAGCATGGCTGGGTCAGCAATTCTATATATATAAAAATTTTGTGTCACGATATATGTTCGCGATAAACTCCGAAACTACTGAACGGATTTTGATAAAATTTTGTAACCATTTATAATATGGTCCAACTTAAAAAGATAGAATAGTTTTCATCTCTTAATTATTGAACTCAATATTTATTATACGATATTAGTGTTTATTTATCAGTTAGCTCTGTAATTTCCAAATAATGGCGATTTAGGATCTAAGTTGCACAGGTATTCGGCAGATGGCGACGTGTTTATTTTTCTAGATTATACTATCTCCAAAAGAAAACTAACGTGCGAGCGCAAGCACGTGGTTGAATATAGAATTTACATATATTTTCATGATGTATAATCATACTATAACAATTTTTCGTGAATCATTTTTATAATTATACTTTGTATTGTGTTATTATTGTGCAGTGTTCAATTTGAATATTTTTAATGTTATAAATAGTAAAATAAAATTTTATTTAATATTGATTTTCTCTACCAATTTTCATACCACCTCGAAAACATGTAAGTATTTCTTGATAGCCTTTTATTTTTATTTTATAATTTGATTATTGGCTCTGTAATCGTGATATTTTGGCAGCAAGAAACGTTGATGTGAACGAAATTAACTTCCATATACAACAGATGTTGCCCGGTGATTTGATGTCTTTTAAATCAATCGACACAGTTATTGATGAAAACGAAGCCGTATACTTTCCAACTGAATTTTTGAATTCTCTGGATATGCCAGGAATGCCACCACATAATCATCAATTGAAAATTGGTTCACCAATTATTCTTCTACGTAATTTAAACCCACCTCAATTATGTAACGGTACACATTTAGATATAAAAGAAATGACCGAAAATATTCTCAAAGCAACAATTTTGACGGGAAAATTTAAAGAAGATATCATCCTGTTTCCACGTATTCCACTGATAGCTTCAGAATCTCCAATACCGTTTAAAAGGCTCCAATTTCCGATTTGTTTAGCTTTTGCATCTTATATTAAATAAATCTCATGGCCAAACAATGTCTATTTGCGGTTTGGATTTGAAAAACACATGTTTCTCACATGGACAGCTATATGTTGCCTGCTCACGTGTAGGAAAACCATCAAATCTCTTCGTGTTTGCGAAAGACAGGTTAATCAGGGATGTTGTACACAAAGTAGTACTTAGATAATTTTCAGTTTTAATAATTTAAAATTGAAAAAATAATAGCTCGATGCCAATGTTATCATTCTGTAATTTCACGTTGAAGGAAACAATTTCAAACCACGCAGGCAGTTGTCCGAAGAACCGTCACTGGTCTCCCAAGGGTTACAAATCCCGTGGAAGATCGATATACAGCTATTTTAGCCAAGCGGAATCGCAGAGTGACCTCCACACGTGTGACTTAATGGTTACAGCGTCCATTGGAAGGTCATGGCTACAGTTACTGTACGCCAAAGATTAAATATGAGTGGAATGTACGCTCGAGTTTGTGTTTGTCTATTCGTCCACTCAAGTGGGGTACGATTAAAGTGGTACCGGGAACATGCCTACTGGACTTTGTCTGACTGGGGCAATGTCATGTCTACTGATGAGTCAAGATTTGCTCTGGAGCCAGATGACAAGCGTATAAGGATATGGCGTGAACAAGGAACACGCAATCAGCCCCTAAACATCACCGAACATCACGCATTCTGAGGCGGAAGCATTATGGTGTGGGCAGGGATTTCATTAGGATACCTCACCGACCTGAACATCTTTAAACGAAGTTCTGTGAAGGCTGTACAGTATCGAGATGAAGTCCTAGAACCTATTGTGAGATTGTTTGCTGCAGCAGTTGGCCTTACTTTTGTTTGAATGGATTATAACGCACGTCCCCATAGAGCTTACATCGTCGATTTCTTCCTGGAGAGTTAAGGGATTGCGCGTATGGCATGGCCAGCATATTCGCCCAACCTAAATTCAATTGAAAATCTTTGGGATGTTCTCGGCCGTGCTGTATCTTCACATTTTCCATCTCCAGCCACTCTTATTAAGCTGGTAACTACTCTACAAAAAGAATGGATATTCCTTAATTCTGCGGTGGTTTACCACCTAATTGAAAGCATGGTCACAAGGTGTAAATTTTGTATACAGATGAGGGGGATTACATACACTATTAATGTTTTTTTTTCATTTTATGCTGTTTATTTTCATTTTATACATAATTCTGTTTAAATCCCCAGTATGCATTATCGGATAACTTACAAAAATTTAATATTGTTTTCTCATTTCTGTATTTAATTATTGATTTTATTCTATGCAAAAATATATATGCTATTTCCCGGCCGAATTTTGTCTCAATCAAAGTCAGTATTTATTGATTTGTTTGCATTTTACATCTTCGTGCTTAACTCTGGAAGTGCATACGAAATATTAATTCATACATTTCTTTTTATAAATTATGTATTTTAAATATTATTCACATTTAAAATAAATTTAAATTTAATTTTGGTAAGAGACATGCATTAGATTCTATTTCTAGCAATGAAAAGAATGTATGCAATGAAATAAACGAGCAAAATACTCTAATTTACTTTATTTTTATTATTTTTGTATTTCATGATAATTTTACGTTAATAATTACTTATTTCAATAGTCAGACTTTAATTTTTAATTATTAAGCAAGATATTGAAGAGTATTTCGTAATTTACATAGGCATGAATATAAAAGCTCTTCTGGAAACGTTTCTTTATTTAAGAATTTAAAGAATTTCTCCTTTTCTCGTTACATATTCTTATTCATGTGATTAAACATAATAAAGTTTCTTTGAAAAATCATTAGCTTTCATAACATATCATGCCTTTTCTGAATTATAATTAGTCTGTAGAATTCGAAATCCAATATTTTAATTTTTACATTAAAATCACGTATAGATATTCAGCATTTAATGCAGTTTTAATGAATCATAAATATTTGCTTATTTGGAAAAAAGTTGGTGTACTAAAATTGAACACTTGGACTTCATTTAAAATTAACAACTTGAAAAAACTCTTTGAAAAGACTATTATATTCAATTAAAGAGTTCATTACTAACTTTTTATTAACAAGCTAATAACATACATGAGTAAAGTTATCATTACCAGTTATGCTTATCTAGCTGTGAAATTGAATATAATAGTGTTTTCAATGATTTTTCCACGATATTAATTTCAAATGAAGTTTATATAGATAGTTTGAATTTAATATTCCGTTTTTATCTAAAATTATTTGAATAAAAATTTACTTTGCAATTTGTTTACGATTTATAAATAATTAGCAATTTTCTTCTTAGAATTTTCAAGTTTCTTTTTTAAGTCTGAAGATTAATGTTTCTCTCATTGCTATTATAAATAAACACAATTTAAGTGTAAAATCAATATATATCAAGTAAAATCAGAAAAAAATCAAATAATGCTTTATTTAAATTTATAATAGCGTTTTGAAGATTATCATTACTAATAATTCATTAATGTAAGGATCTATTATTTATTATTATAAAATAAAATATAGCTTGATTATTAAAAAGTTTACAAAACCTTTATTAAAATTTATCTTTGAAAAATACAAAATTTGTATATTTATTATTTTAATAACAAATTAACACTAAAGCTAACACCATCCACTCTTAGATTGAAGAATACATATGTTATTTATGTAATAATAAATACATATTACTTATTTTATTAACTATAAAATATTCATAATGATACACTTGTTTTAACTTCATTTGTTTCAAACATAAAGAGTGTTGAATTGAAAATACAGTGAATATTCATAAATATAAATTTATTTCTTTTAAAAAGTAAGATAATTTAATTTAAAAGTAAGATAATTATGTCAAGAAATAATTAAAAATCATTTGATTTGGATTATATTTAAAATAGTTTAAAAAATATCAAATCAAACGCAAATCAACAATGGTATTTTATTCACAAATCATTGTTTTTGTATGCAATTGCAATAAATGAGCATAAAAATAATGGATATAAAAAGATGGTAAAAAATTACAAACATTAATAAGAGCAATTTGCCTATTAAAGTTCATTATTTACTAAAACTATTTCTTTCGACTTTCAATTAATTTTTTATAGGGTCAATCCATTCACAATTTTAGATGACAATGATTTTAATTTTTTTCTGTAATCATTACTGTAATTTCGAGTAGGAATTTCAATTAAGCTTCAATAAAAATTCCCTGTTTAATACTGCCATCAGCTCTAATTAGAAATGTAGCTTGATGAGATAATAATCATCTAAAAACTTTAAGAATTTTATGTATGCATAAAACATATGTTGATATAAATTTCTCAATAACAGTGTGCGATGTGGTGAAACAAATGAATATATCTTATGAACATCTTGGCTTAGCTATGAAACTTACAGATCAGATACAAAAGGAAATCTATAATTCTTATTTTTTAAAAACCAACAGCAAATAACTAATGGTTTATCCTTGAGTAACTTTAAAATTATTTGAGATTATTTTAATGTCAGTATTGTGTGTCTACCTTTTATTTATGGATTAAATTCAATCATAAATCATTAGTAATATTATACTTAACAATTTAATGTGCAGTGTAAACAATTGGTTGATTTAAATGACAAAAACTGTAAAATTAAATTCTAGAAATATCATACAAAAAATATCTATCATATTCTCAAATGTAAAAAGAAACTGCATATGTTTAACAACTTTACATAAGAATTATTAAAATTCTTTGACTAAAAAAATATTGAAATGACTAAAGGTTATTATAAAATTTAAAATTTCCAAACATTGAATACACTATTATTATGGTTAATTAAAATTTTGTTCTGTTATGTTAGATACAAATGTAAACTCAAAAATTTATATTTCAACCATTGAAAATACTTCAAACTAAATCCATGAAGATAAAAAATGTCTTCAAAATAACTGACTTGAAGGCAGAAAAAAAAAGAAAAATTTAAATCCCGTATACTCAAGTTCCAAATTCGGTAATATAAATCAATAAAAATTAACAAGTTAACAAATTTCTCTTGAAGCAAATATATAGTACTTGCTATTTATAATTTATGTTTGTTTTTATTAATAATCTGATTCCATAGTAGAAAGCTAAGTTTTGTTCAATGGAATCGAAACTACCTGATATTAATGGGTATCTGGAATGAATTATGACACCAAAAAAGAATGACTCATCTAAAATCAAAATAATTCTTGATATTTACTCACAGATTAGAAATAAGCTCCTAATTGGTTACATTTTTTAATAAAACTTATTTTCCTTTCTAAATAAAATTTAAAATATGTTTTATATTATAAACAAAAAATGTATAATTTTTGCGAAACTTTTTCCCAAACTGTTTTGATTGAAAAATTTATAAATCAAACTTTCATATTTTTTCTAAATTTACATCCAGCTATTTTCTTTGGAGTTTTATGTATTTTCTTAATAGTTGGGGTTATTATGTGTACATTTTTCAGATATATCGCTTAGGTTATTTAATATACGTATTTTATATGTTTAATAAAAATTATGTGTTTCAAACTGATTACGCTTGTCAATACCATATATTTCTGTGAAATTTGAAATGTTTTTTATTATCTAGCAATATGCTAGTTTTGCTTAAAGATTCAACGAAAAAAGCAATTTTTAAACTCATAATTTATTTTTGAGCCTTTTCTCATATATTATTTAAATTAATTTTATTTTTTACATTTGTTAAGGATATAGAAAAATTAGTTTTTTTCTCATTTTGCCAATGCATTTACACAATAAAAATAATAATCTCTAAAGAATTTCACTTCTTTTCCTTCTTAAATTATTTTCATAATTCTTATGTTTTTCAATGTTTCCCACTGAGAACTGTTTGTGCATGTGTGAGTGAATAAAACATTTGAAAATAAAACATTCATGTACGTGCAAATTCATCATAATAAAATCCGTTTGTTATTGTTGTTTTATTTAGTAAAACCTGTGTTCATATATTATCTGTAACATTTTTATTGCATAAGCATGCCATTAAAATTTCTGATTTATAGGAGAACATTTATTTTTAAAATGTTGAAGTTAATAGGGAAAAATATTTGCTTTTGGAAAAATACATTTGGAGAAATGTTTAACTGAAATAATATAAAGAATAAAAATTTCTCCTATCATGGTACTCAGAAATTTAAGGTGAATAATAAAACTTAGGATTTGAATTCTTATTAATGTGCATTAATTTATGCAATTTAAAAAATATCTAATATTGAAGTCAATATTGAATTTTCTAATTATAAATATACATTCAAAAATTGTGTTACTAATTTGCAATTTCTATCTTTAAAATCATTTTGACCAATGCATTTTCATTTAATACCTAAGAATATTAAGAATATTTATTTCTATATATGCATGAAGTATCTCATTTATTATTAAAAATGATCTTATAAAAATACTGATATTTTTAAAATTAAAATTGAATTGTAATGATTCATAAATTATTCGTAAATTCATATAATTTATTTATAATTACTTACATTTATTTTGTGACATTCCCACCGTGTAAAATATTATAAACTGATAATATTGAAAATTGAGTAAATTATTCAAATTTTTAAAATTATAATAAATGTAAATGCTTATAAAGTTTAAAATTATCTAAATTATTTTAACTTTCTCCTAGAATAAAGTCTTTATCAATAGCATATTCAACAAATTAATATGTGGTTCATTTTAATTTTGAAACTAAAACTTTTAAATGTGTTATTTAATTATATATTAAATATTCATAGATATATTTAAAGATATTTTGGCAATATAATTATTATGAAACAAATTAGCGATAGTAAAATGCCTAAGTAACTTTATTTAAATTATGAAAATTTTAAGTACAATCACAATCAAACTAAAGAGTGAAAATAAAAAATACTGGTTTGTATGAAATCTATTACTTTAGAACGAAAGCGTTTTTATTGGAATTTGTAACAACTTTTGATTAAATATACTGTGTTCCAAAAAAAGCTTATTCTCCATGTAAAATTTATTATCAATAAATATTAAATTATATTTATTCTTAATAAGTATTATTTAAGAAATAAATCTACTTAGTATTTAATAAAATTTGTGATGACACATAACTTGGGAAGTTTTAAAGTAATTTTATAAATGTAATTTTTGAAATGATTTTGTTTTTTTAAGAAGAAATTCTAATTTCATTATTGCTTGTTGTAAATTTTCTGCATAAATTTGTGTTCAGAAAATTCACATTTTCGCTATGTTTATTTATAACTCTGCTTCTCAAGTGTGATAAATTCATAATTAAAAAATATTAAAGGATTAAAAAATTAAATTGGAACTAAATTTAAATCGGAAATCCTTCAGTACTAATGTGTAAATCCTTTAAATTTATATACTACACTTATTTTAATAATTTCCCATGATTTCCATACCAGACTTTAGAATCTTTTAAATTCATTGCGATTTCATATCTAACTGTTTATTGTAAGAAATTTAAAATTCTTACATTTTATTAAAAAGCATCAAATTAAGATTTACGAGAAATCAAAATGCAACATTTTTATATAGATTATACAGCGTGTGTGTTTTAGTAAATATATTCTATTAATTTTTCATTTGTTAATCTAGTATCAAATATAATCTAACTTTCTTTCATCAAATGCATAAAATTGCTATTATCCTTTATTTATGACTGTCTAATAGTTTAAAAATTAAAGTGATTTAAAAGTATGTAAATAAAATGGAAATATTTTTAAAAAATCTAAACACTAGATTTTCATATCAATTCAATGAAAGAAAATATTGAAAAGCATAGTATATATAGGATTGTTTAATTGTTTAAAACACACGATGGAAATGATTGCAATTTTACAGAAAGAAATCAATTTTTTTTATTTTTTAGAGAATTCAGTCAAAAAAATCGGAAATACATTTGCTTAAAAACTTGACCCAAGCTGGGTAATCACTCAAATTAAAAGAGAGGTTTCATTGTTCTAAGCAGTTTTCTTTATTTCTGAAAAAATACAGAAAAGCTACATTTTGAGAAATTATAAGGAATCGTTTAATTAAAATTTCCCAAAGGAACCGGAACTCAACTTTAAAAATTTGTCAGAGGGTGGTGCGCATTGCTTAATAAACTGTGATAAAATGTAAAAGAAAATTCTGTTGTCCATAAGACTGTTACGGTTATTCATTTCAATTGCTGATTAAAAAGGGTTCTACTAGTTAGATAGAATCAGCCGGCCGGAAATATTAACATTTACTTGTGGAAAAGTTCACCATCAGGATGCTTTGACTAAAGGAAGGTTTTAAATATATAAATCTAGAATTTGTAAAAAAGCAATGAAGCAAAAGTAAATAAATATGTTTGAAAATTTAACTTCAGAATGCACAAATGCTTGAAACTCCATCAATACCA
The DNA here is from genome assembly GCA_037975125.1 of Latrodectus hesperus. Classification (NCBI taxonomy): domain Eukaryota; kingdom Metazoa; phylum Arthropoda; class Arachnida; order Araneae; family Theridiidae; genus Latrodectus; species Latrodectus hesperus. The sequence continues at coordinate 59,693,885 of CM075858.1, forward strand.
TGTTGCAGGTATCTTGGTAACTGGAAAGCTTCGTTTAGTTCCAAATTTTGGTATGGGGTATTTAAACACAGCAAGGATTTTTGCTTTTAATATGACTTTTCTTTGAGAAGCAGAGTTATTTGTATGTCTATAACATAAAAATAAACTCGTAATCACCCACATCGAATATTGCACAAGCAGAAAACAGAAACGTAACAACCAGATTCAATTACTCGAAAGATACATGGAAACTTTAACTTCAAAAATTGGGGTTCTAGAACTATAAGATGGTTTGTTGGAAATTCCTAAAGTATGACTAAATACAAAGAGACAAGAACTATGATAAAATAAACATTTTCCACAAAAAATTTAAAATGTAAGAAGCTAATCAAATTAGAAACCAAATTGAAATCTTTTTTGCAGTACTATTTTAGAAAATTCTAGGAAATGCTGAAAAGCACACAAAAGATTAAACTGGAGTACAATTAACATGAAATTCATAGTGAAAATGATACCTTTTTTATTACAAATAAAAAGGAATAAAAAATGTAATCTTTTATTTTAGCCTAAACATTTCAAATTAAAATTAAATTATTAAAATCTGTTTAAATTAAATTCTATAATTTTAAAGTATTTTTTAACTGTTTTGTCATAAATATTATCAAAATAATTCCCTGTATTTCAAAACGTTCTTTTTTCTTATTAAAGCATTTTATTTTCAATGAACCAGACATTCTTCTTTCTGAACGAAAAAATTATTGACTCTACTTTTGAATATTATACATCAAGAGGGCTTTTCCCTTTATCAGTGAAAAAAAATTCAACATTTTATAAAACCTTTTTATAAAAAACATTATTCGGAAGAATAGTGCTCTTATCTTTATCATTTAATGTTTTAAGTAAAAGAATGACAAAAATAAAGAAATATATTTAGTTAAATTTCTCAAAACCTATAAATAAGTATACTAGAAAAAGAAAATATTTTTCATGTTTGGGTAAAAAGTCTGTATGCATAACTTGCAAAAATTTTTTAATTCAGAGTACTATAATCTTGACTCTATTTCATTATCTGAATTTTCTACATATTTATTTTAAAACCCAAAAGAAATAATGTATTTACTCACTTGGAGATACGTTCGAGATTTTATACCTATTCAGTTTTCTCTTTCTAACTGAAATGGTCAGTACATTTCTTTCAAAACCTCAATTAAATGTTAATACCGATGTTTTGGCAACATCTCAAAAATGTAAATTTATCTCGTACATAAAATGAATTGAAATTTCCTGAGATCCAAAAAAGTTAAAGCTTATTGAAAGAAAATATTATGCTTAGTATGATTTTGCTTAGCGTTTTTAAATTTTCATAAAATAAAATACAAGCTAGCTATTTACGAAAAATGGAACATATTTTTATATGAAATATATTTATAGTTTGTAAAAAAGCATATAATATCTATGGCGAATATTTTTATTTATGCTATTGAATTTCAGTGAATAAAAGCATTAACTTCTTCATATAATTTATGAAGTTGCTAAAACATTTATACTATGATATAGTATACAAATTAGCAATTAAAAATGTTAATATGAAGTACATGTTATGCAAAATATTGTAAGCAAATTTTGGTACAGAATATTTAAATATTGAGTGAAAAAAAATCTCAGATGTGTATAATAATAACTTTTTTGTGGTTAATACCCAATAAACACAATAGTGCTGGTTATAATAAGGGCCTAAATTGACTTGCCGATATGAGTGGTATTGGAGCGACACTAGCAAGTGGTACCACTATCCGTCAAAACATGTCGGCTCGGGGAAAATGTGAGCCCAAATTATGGCGCGGCCTTGGAACGGTATCGACAAAGCTGACTCGACCTCTTGCCCGATATTTTACCATATATAGGACAAATGTGTTCGATAAATGACCAAGCATCGGAAAATATTAAATGACCGACCACAAGCCACAAAATAAATATTATTCATTTTTTTAAATTCACTATTGTTTTTTGTTTGTAATATTTTTAATAAAATTGTTGTTCAAGTTGATACATTGCTTACGCTGTTTATCCATGCTGCATTGAAGATTTCGTCGAAAATAGCTATCTCGTACATTACAGAAAAAATCCTCTAAAAAAGTTTCACTTACTGCCTTAATATTATTAACAATTGAAAATAGAAATTTTGTAATGGTTATTAACTAATAGTTGTAATATTTATAATATAAGTATTTCAAATATGTTCGATCATATTCCTGTTTGCCTAAAATCAAAATTTTAACACCTTCAAATGTTTTTATACATATGACAAAGCTGTTGGATTTATATATTTCAATCGACATGAAAAAATATTTTTAATGGAACCAAAATGTATATTTAAAATAGTCTTTGTTGTTGTTATTATGACACTTGGGCAAGTCCTGCTAGCTATGCCGTTGGCTATGCAAATTTAAGTCAGTCTTTCTTTTAACCAGAGCACCATGAAACACTGTACAACTTTGCTCGCACTACCTAAGGATCCACTGCTTCAATTTTGACAATGATCTGAAAGGAGAGTAAATATTCTCCTGATCATTACATCTATATGTAACTGCAACGCCCGACCACAGGACTTTCTATTCCCTAAATTTAATGAGCATGTATATCAATAATGTTCTCGGTGGGTCTTTTGCGGCATTGGGAATCGAACCTAGCCCTTCAAGGCTGAAGACCTATGCCCCTAACTACTAAGCTACCCCGGCCCCTAAAATATTTTTTATACTTGAGAAAAATAAGTTTCCTTAATGTAATTGTTCATAAGATTATAAATTTATTATTTATATTATAAACTAAGTTCTTATCATTAAAAACATTTGTTTATTGAAAAAAGTAAATATAAATTATTTAAATATTTTTTCATTAAATAATTATTTAATAATATTGGACTTAAAACAATCTTATTAATAATCAGTGTGGATTCAACATTAAGACAAAGAGCTTTCATATATCAAATATAATTTTAATAACTTTAATTTCTAATTTCTTTTGCCATTGTTGCATTTGTAACAATGAGACCTTGAATTCAGAGAAAATTTGATGGTGCCACTGACTTTAACAATTCCGCAATGGGACCGGTTTTGCATTCGGCCCAGAATCGGGAAGGATATATCAGAACGATATTGACAGACGACATTCTTAATTTGCGAGCAGTTAACCGCATTAGGACCAATTCTTTTGTTTCCAATAACATTAAAATACAAAGTCTTGATGTCGTTTGCTGATATGGAACCATTATCATTAAGAAATCAGCTTGCCAATGCCGACTCATACCCGATACTGCCGATATCGTCTCATGCTCTCAGGATGCCGATGGGCTTATGCTTGCTGGGTAGTCATGTAAGTGCATTTATGATTTAGGTTAGTTTCAAATATAATTATTAAATATCATTTTATGAAAAAATTAAATTTTTAATTACATGAAAATTATTAGTCATTAAAGTCTTGTGAAAGCTCTTTCCTTCTTTAACTGATATAAATTTCCTCAAATTAAAAAATATTTTAATTAAAACAGATGGATTATAAACCAAAACTTCTATGCTTTAAGGTAGAATATATTAGCAATTTGTTAACGTTCTTTATTATAATCAGCAAAAGGATTCAATAAAATAGTTTGCCTCAAAAAATTGTTTTTAACTTAAAACTGTTATGTTCTAAATGTAAATTAAACTGCTCATTTCAAAATATTTTATTAATAAAAAAACAATAAAATATTTTATCTAAGCTACAGTATCATCATTTCTTAATCTGCCACATTCTAGCAGTGTAATATGAAGCCAATTTAAATGCAAATTACCTAATTCCCTTGATATTAAATTTCAAAAAAGGTGAAAATATATTTTAAATTGAAATGTTATTGTACAAAATAAGTGATAACGTTACACAAAACATGCAATTTTAAAAAATAGATATAATTCCAAAAATATTTTTTTCGAAAAAACAAATACATATTTAAAAAGTGTTTGCTCAAATAATAAAAAGGAAATCAAATTCAAAACATAATTTTTGGTATGCCTTCGAGAATATTCATTTTAGAAATAAATTTATCGATATATTTTAAAATAACATTTAAATTAGGAGCAGCATATTACTGAAGCTGTAACTTTTGACACTTTTATCTTTGTTATTTGAAAAAGATAAAATACTTAGTTTGTCAGTTAACAGAAAATTCAATTGCTTCCATCATTGATATTAATTACCACATGGGAATCATTTTGCCATATATTTAAAAAGTTGAAGAATAATCTATGTTTATCTCAACCATCAGTATTAAAATCTAAATATGTGTTTCAGAACATTAATAAAATATAGGATAATTTTACTACGAATATTTTTCATTGCAGACATTTGTTACTGTTTCTAACTGATGAAATATAATATTTAAATGCATTTTGAGAAAATTCAAACAAAGATAATGCCAATTTCAAAATTTGAAGCATGTATTAGCAATATGAATAATATTTCATTTAATATTGCAGTTCGTTTTTATTACTTTTTGCTCACGAATTACAAAATAAGTCAAATTGTTTTCAATTTATGTCCTTACTTATAAATATTTTTAGCATACAACTTGAATAAAATGTTTACAACACACGTATTGAAAATTTTTAGTGTAATTCATATGTAAAGTACCAATTTTTAAAAAAAAATTCATAAAGTATCACCCATAGACGAAATATTAATTAAATTCTCTAATATATGCTATTACTTTTAATAAGACAATTTTGGTAGAAAACAGTTCAGAATTTTCATATACTCCTATTTAAGATAATTTGTTTAATTTTATCAGCTTTGAATATGAAATCTTAAATTTTAAATACTAACAAACACATGGGTAAAAATATATATATTTACAAATCATTATTTTAAGTTAACTTATAATTTATGATCAATAATTGAACTTTTTCAATTTTGTTTCATAGATAAAAAATATTTTTCATAAGATATTGAACATGAATTTAAAAAATCAATGATAAAATGTTTTCCAAAATTAATAAAATCAAAAAATTTTGGTAGACTTGCTTCTGTCTCTGGAATGAATAATCTCGGCATCTAAACTGCTGTTGAACAAAGGAAGATATATGTTGTCTGTCTGATTGCTGATTCCATCCAGATTCAATCAATGCAGGTTGTAAATATGTTCTTTTATCTACATTAAATCCACCTGCCAGAGAATTTTTCTTAATGGCTACATCAACAGTTTTCAGCTACTCTGGTCCTTACATCATTAACATTACACAGTAATGATGTGTGGAGTGGAAAATTTCGTGGAGAATTTTAGTGTTTTGCATTATAGAAGATACTCTTTACTTTCAGTTTCCACATTTATCAAGGTATATACTTGAGTTTTTTCCTATTTTCCTCCTTTCAAACATGAAAACAACAATTAACGTGCAAAAAGTTTATTTCTTGTCTGGACATAATTTATACTCCTTGAAAGGAATATCAATATTAAAACCATGAAATAATTTACGTGTCCTTGTTAGAGTATTTTTCTAAATAGAATTTGGAATTTTGAAGAGTAAAATACCCACTCAGTAATTATAGTTTTCTTATAAGAAAAGCTGAAAATATTCAGAAGTAACATTTTCTTGTTAATGGTGTTATTAGAATGTTGAAAGTAATAAGTCACTTTTAGGTTTACCTCACAAAAATAAAGGAATCCTTAATTTCTTCATATACAATGTGAAGAATACTAGGACTTTGAACTCAAAACTAAATGCTATCGGCAAAACCACTGAGAAATGGGACTGAATATTCTATTTCATAATTAAGGACTTGATCTTGTGAAAGTCATTGGACATCATAATCTGTTCTACATCCAAGCTTACTATCTACTTATTGCTCAGAAGCATGAATTAAATTATATATTTTTCAGAAACTGAATGTGACTCACTGAGTATGAAACTGACTGAATGAGAAGAATATGAAAAGTTTGTATGCAATCAAGATTAAAATACTGAAACAAAAAGTGTGCAGATAAATTTAACTATTTGAATACATAATTTTACAAATAAAAATTTGTAATATCCATTTAAAACCATGAGTTTCCGACTTAATTTTCTCTAAAATGAGGCAAAATATGGAATAAAAACGTGTGAAATAAAAACAGTATCAGAACATTTCAATGATTCTACGATCTTACAGATATCTTTTTAATTTTGCTTGGCAATGAAAAAGATAAGAACAAAAAATAAAGTATATAAAATGACCTCTAATTTTATTCGAAGAGAATGAATGATAAATATTTATTCACTATATTCTAAAATTTGCTAATGTGAAATATTTAAAAAATAAAATGTATCATTGAAACTGTTTTCCTTAATTATATTCACGATATATTCATAGAAACTAGTTGATGTTATCTTGGATACCTTTTAGTGAAAATCCCTATCTCTGTAAAAAAAGTAATATGAATGTTATTTTAATCAATTTATGAAAAATAATTGATGTATTAAGAAAAAATTTGTTTTTGTAAAAATTTTGCAAACACAAGATAAAGAAACAAAGTAAATTGAATTATTAAAATCTTTATAACTATGCAAACTACACATGACTTATACTTACAAATTGTAAATTATTCTACAATTTGCACAAAATACCAGGAAATTAAAAATTTATTAAGAATCATAAAATGAATTTATGCATTTATTCCAAAGTTTAAACTGAAATTTAGAATCACGCATAAATGAAAGTATTTCTTAGAAATTTATTTTTAGGAAATTGCTACATTAAATAATAAATTATTCAAAGTAACTTCATACGTTGAGTACAGTTCACACGCAATCATCAGTATATGGTATCATTATAATTAAAAATATAAATTATTCGTGCATTTTTAATTCATACTTATGATAATAACTAACTGATGCTATTGATAAATAACTCTTTCAATTTAAATAAATTGCACAATGTTTCACATTTGTAGATGTTTTGGAACAAAATGGTTGCAAATAGAATATTAAATGTATCATTAAATTTCAGTTATGTACCAATACATTGGGAATCAAAAATAAATAACATTTCGTTAGAGAATTTTCAGATGTAAAATTATGTAATTAATTTTTTATTCATTAAAATTCAAGCAACAGACAATATTTTAATTTTCACAATAGCATATGACTTGCCTCCAAGAATAAGACACTGACAGTTTGTTTCAGAAAAAAAGTTTATGTTTACATTTATATTTCTTTTTCTTTTAACAATTTTTATTTAAAAATGTATATTTCGTACTACCCATTTATCTCTATAGTGAACTTAGGAAATCATTTTCTTGTAAATTAGCTGAGCATTTTTATAGAGTTATAGAGTAAGTTATGTTAAAATTCAGCGATAAAATAAATTCGCCACAAGAATTTTTATCAAGCAAAATTCCATGATTTTAATATAACATGTGTAGCGTGTAGCATGTAGCTGGTTAAATAGGAACAAAGAAATAGGTTCCTTAAATAGCTCAAAATATTTTATTACAATTTTAGGTACAATTTGAGCACAACACAGATACACACAGATACTACAAATAATACTAAAAACAACTAAAACATTTAAATTTGAAGAAAAAAATAAACATGAGAGTCATGTGGACATGTCTCATACCGTCGGTTGTTGGAGAGGGACTGGCCTTCTCGTCGACGATTCCATGGGTGACGCTGCAGATAGAGGCCTCTACAGACTCCCCTCTGGCTACGCCGACGTCCCGGCAAGGAGACAGGATTGAGATTAGGAAGCTGCTGAGGGTGTCGACGTGGTCTTCCTCTACTTTTCAAAGGGAAAACGGGACCGTTATCTCTAGATGATTGTTGATAAGGCATCAACATACTGGTATGATAAGTACCGAGTACTTGATCAGGGGCAGCAGGGTCTGCAACATCATATGTATTTGGTGATCTATTTGTTAGGATAATATAAGGTCCTTCACGTTTGGGCATGAATTTCTTACTTGTTTTGGTCTTAGACTTGCTTATGGGATGTAAAGTGATCCAAACTTTATCACCTGGTTGATAATAAGCGGGTCTATGCTTCTTGTCGAAGTACTCCTTTCTTGCATCTTGTTTTTGTTCTACACGTTCTCTAATTAAGGGTGTAAGACGTGCAAATTCTTTCAAGTAAGGTGTTATCTCTGCGACGAAGTTATCGTTATCAATGACAGCTCTTATATCATGCTTGACATCATCTGTGGTTCGAAGCTCTCTTCCGAACTGAGGGTAAGCTGCCGTATGACCTGTAGAATCACATTTTGCAGTGTTTAAAGCAAAACGTATAATGGGTAGTTTGTCCTCCCAAGTATCATGTGAATCACCAACTAGAATTGCTAATTTGGGTTTTAGGTCTCGATTTTTTCGTTCAGCAGGGTTTGCTTGAGGATGGTATAACGGTATAAGATCTTGCTTAATACCCAAGATTTTACAAGTTTGTTGCATTACAGCACTGACGAACTGTACGCCATTGTCACTGATTACCCTTCTAGTTAGGCCATAGCGTAAGAAGACTTCTTCTATCAATATTTTAGAGCAATTGATAGCTGTAGCATCTTTTAGGGCAAAAAGTTCGACCCATCGTGTACTTGTATCTTGAACAAGAAAAATCCACTTTTTTCCAGTTGGGGTCTCTGGGAGAGGGCCAAACAAGTCTATTGCCAGCGTCTCAAATCTTTGTGAGTAAATAGGCGTTCTGAGTAACCCAGCAGGTTTCTGGTTGTTAGATTTGTACCGATTACATTCAGCACAATCTTTCACGTATTCGGCTATAAACTTTCTCATGCCAGGAAAGAAATACCTTGAAGCAATTTTATGATACGTATTCTCAGATCCACAATGTCCTGCAGTGGGAGTATCATGATATTGCTGTAGGACACGTTCTCGCTCGTGACAAGGGACAACTAACTGTGCTTCTTCTGACTCTGTTTCAGGCGAATATCGATACAGTATTCCCTGATTCATCAGATACCCTCTACTAGTCCAATTTACATAGTTTTCATCTTTCCGACCACTTTCAAAGCAGTCTATGATTTTTCTCACATCCTCATCCTTCAATTGTTCTTCACGAATATCTTTTGATTTCCTGGATGGCAAATCTATGGAAATAGTGTTCAAGTTACAAACAAATTTGCCCACTTTATCAACTGGTCTGGACAGAAGATCTGCAATTACATTAGATTTTCCTGGAGTGTAAAGAATTTTCGGATGATATGACTGGATTTGAAGAGCCCATCGAGCTAAGCGTCCGGATGGCGATTTAATACTCATAAGCCACTTCAAGGGTTGGTGATCAGATGCAATAATAATTTCTTGATTTTCCACATAGCCACGGAACTTTTCAAGTGCCCATACTACAGCTAGTGCTTCTCTTTCAGTAGTTGAATAATTTCTTTCTGCTGAACTGAGCAATCGACTGGCATACTCAATCACATGTTCTTCCGGCCTTTCTCCTTGGATAAGGACTGCTCCTAGAGCGTAATTACTAGCATCAGTTCTTATGAGGAATGGTTTAGATCCATCTGGCTGAGACAACACAGGTGGTGAAATCAGCCGTCTTTTTAACTCATCAAATGCTTTCTGTTCGGTATCACTCCATGTCCATTGTTTATTCTTTTTTGTTAAGTCACTAAGGGGTCTAGCAACTTCAGAAAAATGGGGAACATATCTCCGGAACCAGGAACAAGTCTGTAGGAAGGACTGAACATCTTTAGCACATTTTGGTGTTGGAATTTTTTGAATTGAAGATACTTTGTCAGCATCCACTTCCACACCTTTTTCAGTCATCCAATGACCTAAATACTTCACTCTGTCACAAGAAAAGTGACATTTGCTTCTGTTAGCGTTCAGTTTAAATATAGAAAGTCTTTCAAACACTTTTCGTAAATCTGATAAATGTTCATCAAAAGTTTCTGATAAGATAATGATATCGTCAAGGTATGACAATGCAAAAACATCTTTGAGACCAGATCTAAATTTATCAATGAGACGTTGAAAAGTTGCGGGTGCGTTGCGCAAACCAAAAGGCATACGTAAAAATTTAAAAGTTCCAAATGGACAGATGAATGCAGTCTTCTCTTGGTCCGAATTCATGAACTTTGACCTGATGATAACCAGATCTTAAGTCTATCGTAGACATGTATTTCGTCGACTTGGCTTCAGTCAATAAATCATCCATTCTAGGTAGTGGATAGTTATCCGGAATAGTAGTTGAGTTTAACTTACGGTAATCAACACACAATCTGATGGTACCGTTCGGTTTAGGCACTAATACCACAGGACTTGCATAAGGAGATTCACATTCCTCAATTATTCCTTCAGTTAGTAAGGAATCTAGCTCTTCCTTCAACAACTCTTTCTTTGCAGGTGTCATTCTATATGGAGGTTCAGCAACAGGTAGGCTATTTCCAGTCTGTATTCTGTGTTCAATGAAAGGAGTAGGTTCTCCCTCTGGTTTGAAGTTATTTTCAAATTCTTCCAGCAATGAATTTAATTTGTGACGTTGTTCTCTTGTCAAGTGTTTTCCTTCATCATTTCTCAATTGCACGGAATTAGAGGTTTCTGAAATTTCAGCAGACATATCAGGCGAAGTCAATTTTTGCGACATTATTACTTTTGTAGCACTTACGGTTTCAGATGTTTCCTGATAAAATGGATAATGTCTGTGTGGACATTCACTAAAATGCCAAGTGCCATTCTGGATGTTAAGCACAATACCAGCAGCCTGGAGAAAGTCAGTGCCAAGCAATGTTCTATTACCTTTAGCATTTGGTAACGCAATAAATTTCATATGAACTTTCTTTCCTTCTACATTAAGATTCACGACTGTTGTCAAGGCTGGGACATTTCTTTCTTTTCCATCAGCAAGTACCATTGTAATATTCTTCTTTTGAAATTTAAAACCTTTCTCTTTCAATAAATAAAAAAATCTCTCTCCCGCAATGGAATTTGATGCACCTGTGTCGGCACAAAAAGCTGCTTTTTCACCACAAACAGTTAAAAAAATTGAGCTAGACAATGAATCTGAAGCTTGTGCGGTATACAATTTTACACCATTAACAACTGTTTTAGCCTCTTCTTTTAATATGTTGCACTTTGGATACTTAGACTGAATAAAACCAGGATTACCACAACCATAGCAATGAACCGAAAATTTTCTTTCTGGCTTGTCTTTACTAAATTTTGGACTTTCATAGTTGGAATATTTTATTTTGTTATGTTCCCTATAGTTAGGAGGCTTATAGTTTCTTTCTGAAATAGAATTAACATAGTCTTTGAAATTTGGCTTCTTAGCAAAGATAGGTGAATTTTTCTTCATTCCCAGTCTTACATTTTCATAACTGTCAAGCTTTTCTGCAAGTTCTAAAGGATCATTCAGCTTTGACCATTGATCAACAAAATGTTCTCTTACCTCTGGAGGTATTCTTTTCTTTAACTGGTCAGCTATAATTAAGTCTTGCAATTTCTCAAAAGTGATGATATTCAACTCCTTTACCCATCCCTCGAAATATGATTTAATTTCAAAATAGAAGTCTTTCCATGTTACTTCTGCACTTTTTCTATGTTGCGAGAACATCTGCCGAAACCTATCTGATGTAAGTCTAAAACGCTTCAAGAGCATCTCTTTCGCCTTTGAGTAGTCGTTAACATCTTCTTCATTTTCTCTAGCAATTAATTGATTTATTTCGGCTGGCAATGAGCCTATCAAGTACGGCATCCAATTCCTTTCAGGTATATTCACTAATTTTAATTGACGTTCAAAAACTGTCAGGTACAGTCCTATTTCATCCTTATTGGGATTAAATTTTGGGAGAATACGATTCAGATCCCAATTTGTTTTCTTTGCTTCACTGGCTGGAGCTGTGGCAGTGGAGGAAAGTACTTTCTGAGCTTCCACTTGAAGTTTTAAGCGTTGCAATTCATGCTCTCTTTCTTTTTCACATTCAGCTTGTTTTTCTTTTTCAAGCCGTTCCTCTATTATATTAGTTAGCATATTTTTCACTAACTCTTCATCATAATCGTTTGATTTGGTTATAATATCTTTCAGTTGAATTACTTTTAGATCATCTGCTACCCCTAGCCCCATTTCTATAGCGAGGTTTCTCAAATCTTCTTTTTTCCCTTTCCCAAGGAAGGCCATTTTAGCATGAGTTTATTTTTAAGAGTTCTAAAGTTATTTTCAACTGATTTAAAATACTGATTTTTTTAAAAAAATATGTGTTTATTTATTTTAGTTAAAACGAAATTTAAACACCATCAGTCTTAAATACAATATTATGTGAAAATATAAACATTTTAACTTTAAACAAAAGTAAAGTATAACCTATTATTATTTATCCAAATATTTACTGCAAATAAAATGAACTCTTAAATTATTATAAATAAACCTGAAATATTCATATGATATTCACTGTAATCAAACAAAACCAAAACAAAGCATTTCACAATTCTACCATGAATTTTATTTTCGTTTCATTTATAACTCTTTACTTTCGTTTTATAATTACTAATAATCTCTAAATATGTACCTTTGTTTATAAATTATATTTTATCAATACTTTAATACCACATTCAATAATTCAAAATATATTAATTAAGATAACTTAATCATATGCATTCAAAGAATATTTTATATTAAAATAACAAAATGTTTTATTGACTTTTTATTTAACTTAAAAGTTCTTCAATTTTCTAGAATATCAATTCTGATACCTTTTACCAAAATATTAATAATAATGTTGTAATCTTAATATATAACCTTAAATATATACATGGAATACAATATATTTTCATTCTTTATTCAATGAAACCACTTACTAAAAAAATAAAACACAAAAATTCTAAACAGAAAGTGAATGACGAAAAAAAATTAAATAAATAAAAATAAGCATTCATAGATATTGAAAGGCTAGACAGTGAGGCGTATATGAAAGCAATAACAACGGTCGTTTGCGGCGCCTTGTTTCGTGTTTTAAATCAAAACAAAAGTATCATCGCATGAAAAATGAACAGTCACCAGACAATTATATTCTGTTAGATACTATATTTTAAACGCTATCTCACTGTAAAGAACATATTTTCAACTATTCAGAATTAAGAAATATAATATGAGGAATATAAAATATTCAGAAGTAACAGAGATATTAATTCACGTACACATACTATAATACTTCAAATATAGTAATAAAATAAATATATCTTTTAATTCAATACTCTAATACAAAATATTATTCATTTAATAATATGTGAAACATATCTACCAAATCAAACAAATAATTATACTCGCAGGTAATAATACTGTTCAAAATTCAAGAACATAAAATAATGACACTTTTATGGAACACAACTTATAAAGAAACTTTTTATATAGTTTTATATTCATACGTGCTTAAACATTAACTTAATTTTAATTCTTAGTACAGTATAAAAGCAACTTATCTGGAATTTTCAGATCGCTGAACTCCTCAAACGAACTGGAAAAATCTCGGATGAGATTACACTTCGGAATCTAATAATAATAATGATCTCGGATGAGATTATACTTCTAATGAATCCATAAAACCCTACACATCAGGAGGTAACCTGTAAAATTTTGAGTTCCCCTCCAACAACAAAATTTAATTCTGGGTAGAATTTTCAAGAGCAAAAAGAAACTCGAACTCGGGTCTCACGTTGGGCTGCCATTTTTTGTAGCGTGTAGCATGTAGCTGGTTAAATAGGAACAAAGAAATAGGTTCCTTAAATAGCTCAAAATATTTTATTACAATTTTAGGTACAATTTGAGCACAACACAGATACACACAGATACTACAAATAATACTAAAAACAACTAAAACATTTAAATTTGAAGAAAAAAAATAAACATGAGAGTCATGTGGACATGTCTCATACCGTCGGTTGTTGGAGAGGGACTGGCCTTCTCGTCGACGATTTCATGGGTGACGCTGCAGATAGAGGGCGCTACACATGTCATTTAGAAAGTTTTTTTATTTAAATGAAAAATTGATGAACTATTCTTATCAAATATACATTGTAGCATATATAATGTTTGCAAACATTTTTCCAGTTTCAAAACAGATTTATAAATTCATTGAAAGATTTTAATATTTGTCTATTGAACAAGACAAAATTGAGAATAATTGTTATCACTTACACTCATTAAACTTCGATAATACTTGAAAAATTATAATGTCGTGGTTTGTAAATATAACTTAATTTATCATAGGTAAAGATACTTTCTTTTGAAATTTAATTAAAAGATGTAAAAAATATTCAAATATTAGGATATCTTTCAAGCTTCTGGTAAAATTTGTGTTGCTTTTCCACTTAAAGTATTAATAAAAAGTAATGAAATCATATTCAATATATTTAAAAAGATTCAATAGTGATTAAACTGAAAAAATGAATTTGTATATAGAGTGCCCAGAAAAGCAAAATTGTCACTTTCTTAATATCTTCATGATAACAGCTATTATTCTAATACAGTGTGTTGAGCTAGAGTACACGACGAGCTATATGTTGGATACTGATCGAGTTCGCTTTCGTACTGGGCTTCTATCTAAGGTGTGTAAAGGTACAGACGTCCCAGAACTGACTAGGCAGATAGCCCTGGAGATGATACATAACATTCCAGTCTCAGATTTAAGAGTGTATACTGATGGCAGTAGGGGCGACGGAGGTATTTCTGGTAGTGGCATACATATTATGACACCAAATGGTATAATAGACATAAAGATAAAGAACGCCGACAACTGCTCTGTGTTCAGGTCGGAACTCATTGCTATTTATGAGGGATTAAATTTTATTGACATGACTACTGAACTCGATTTTAATGACTTATGGATTTTAACGGATAGCCATGCTTCTATACAGCACCTCTCTCGTTGGACGTCTGTTGGGGATAAGATAAGCCTGAAAATCCTGGAACTTGTCAGTCGACTTTCTTCAGGACACACTATCTACTTCCAATGAGTTTCTTCCCATGTTGGTTTGGAGGGGAATGAAATTGCTGATACCCTGGTCAAATCTGCCTCTGCGGCTGCCTTGCATAATAATACTTTTCTAACTTTTTCTGAAATCTCCTCAATAAAGAAAATGGAAACCAATGCCCTTTGGAGAACCACTACAGTTCACACTTGGTACACTTTGGAGTGCGACCACGTTGGACTCACAATTTAAATATTTCTAGGAAGCAGCAGACGGCTCTATCTCGCTTTTTGAGTGGTCACATTGGTTCCCTTACCTTCCAGAAGGGTTGGAAACTCTTTACTGAGTGTCACTGGTGTAAGGCCGCACAGGCTTCCCCTAACCATATTCTCGAGTGCCTAAATTTTACTGCTCGTGAGATTTTGAAGGACCCTTTACTGTTTTTAGACTTTTTCGAGATTTTTGGTTTCAGGGAGTTGGTGTAGCTCTGCTACACCAACTGGGATTAGTAACAACAACACGACGAGCTACAAACCGAGGAAGCTTGCAACTTTCTAAATGAACAATTTGTAAGAGAATAAGTCTATTTTATAAACTAACTATAAAAATGAGAGAGGAGGAGCTTAGAAAGTAATTACATGAAAAATAGTTGTAAAGCGAAATACAGCATATATTAATAATAGAAAAAGCATCACACTTATTTATAGTCCTAAAAATATATTAATGCATTTAACAGATTCAATTTCAGATAAAATATAAAAGTTTATAACTTTTAGGTATTTAATATCTATTTCATAATAATGTGTTTGCAATATTCTTTTTAAAAGTATCAGATACCTGAATTTATATTAGAAATGAAAAATAATTAAATTTAATCTTAAATTGTAAAACGTATGGAAAAATCTTTACAATATCAAATTTTCTCAAACTATGTTAATTGAAACACTTTTTAATTCTTAAACAAACAGTTAATATCTAATAATGGAAAAGTCCTTAAAAGATCATTTATAATAAATTGCAATAAATTTTGCTTTACTATTAAATAGGAAAGTTTTATACCTTGATTACAAATGTCTTAATCTTTAATATGGTCACTTTTCAGTATTATTCAGTTTTTCCGATGAATAATCTAGATTGATTCATATGTATTAGATAAAATTTTTATTTAAGAAGCAAAAGATCAAATTTGGGATCTCCAAATATGAATGCTTCTATTTCTGTTATTTTAATTTGTTTGCAAAAGAAAAGAAAATCCAAATTGTATATTTTGTTTTAAAGTTGTTGTAATACTGTATTCTTCTATTTTATTAACTTGCATTGAGAGAGAGAAAGGGCATGCACATATATAAAAAAAGTATAAAATATATTTGGTGAGTACCCTCAATTTTTATTTGTGTGTTCCTATGCATGCCTTTAAAATCTTGATCATACTTCTTTCATTGATTACTAATCAAATAGCCAATTGTTAAAGCAACTAAAATTAAAATTATTTGTTTAAATTAATTATTAATTACATTTAAAATAATAAATGTTTAAATCAATTAAAATGTGATATGTTAATCAGTAATCTTTGCAAAATTGTAAACCCTCTTGTGTTTGTTTCATAACAGATACTTAAATTCAATAAATACTGCATGATATCTATGATTTTACTTTATTTTTTCTCTCTTCACTTCTGTGGCATTATTTTATTTTCCCTACATTTTTCCCCGTGCCTTCATTCTGAGTTTCGAACACAAGAGAAGAAGAGGAAAGAATAGGCAATGCCGGATGCTTTATTCGCTTATTCTGCTCGCCTACTAGCAGTTAAAGGGTGGAAAAAGTATGGCCAGGGTTTTATTCTGTCAAAAAATTGTGACCACGCGTCATGGCTTTGGTTATGGGGCCCGCTTGGGGATTTTCTTAAGTCAAAAGATTCGATTGGAAGGTTTGACAAAGTTGGAAGACTTTTTTCCCCTTTTTCGTTTTATCATAGCGTGTGTTGTTTTTGCTGCGATGGTAATGGCTATCGTTCCGGAGAAATATGGCGATTTCTGTATAGTATATTGTTTGCTTTTATACAGTAATAAAATGTAATAAAATATATTATGTGAATATTTTATGATATTTTCTTTATTCTTATGGTTTCTTTTTTAAAAATTTTCCTTTAACTTTTTTAAATAACTATTAAATTAATAAAAAATAGTGCAATTAACACATAAATGTAACTTTTTTAGGTAATTAAATATTAAGAAAAATGATTTAGTAGCTTACTATTTCAACTCCGGCACCATAGCACTGAAAATAAAGCTAGCAAAAATCAAATAAAGTATCAAAAGAATGTAATAAAATGTAAGCCTATATTAATCGTACCATCCAAACTTGAGTATTAATTATAACGTGGTAATCTGAATGTAGTATAAACTTGTGATATATTTAATTATAAATTGAAATATAGCAATACATTTCGCAAGGTTTTTTGAATTCTTCGAGGAATTTACTAAGAATTCTATATGAAACTATTTCGGCTTAAAATATTTAATTAATTGTAATTTAAATTCGTGGCATAAACCTTCGTAAAAATTGATACTTTCACTCAGTTCTTTCCATAATTGTTGAAGAATGAATTCTGGTTCATGGTTTACTCTACATTTTCGTTATAAAAATGTTTTGAGAAATTATAGGTTGCTATTTAAAACGGTAATTTTAAAGAGATTTATTTTAATATATCCTTCTTCTTTAACGTTGTCTGTTGGCGCATAAGCAAGAATTACTTTGATAATTCAGTAACATGAATTAATTTTAAAAATACTATGTCATTCATCATTAGAATTTATTAATTTAGGAAAAAGAATAAAATACAATAAAATCTTAAATTTTGGTTATTTTTATTTATTTTAATTTACAGGAAATCTTTTAGATAAGATTTTGTTTAATTCTGAAACTAGAGTGTTACTAACAAACTCGTAACAAATTTCTTACCAAATGAACATCAAATTAATATATTTAGTTTATTCAAAAAATTGTTTTGAAGTGGTTTTCTTTAATTACTTAGTGTGTGTTTATTTCTTTCAAAGCTATAGGAAATTTTAATCAAGGAACATAATTTAACAAATTTGCCAATAAGAAAATAATCTGCAAATATGAATTCATATCTAATTTTAGATTTCTTTATCACATATCAAATTAAATAAATACAAGTTGTATGGAAGAAATGGGCAAAGAATTTATAAATATTTTAATCATAGTATTTTAATATAAATATATATTTCTGTGAAATGAATATTTATTTATCGGATGAATCATAAAATAAAAACATATAGAAAAGTAATTATTTTTAAAAAGTAAAATGAATTTAAACTCAACTTATTTTATTATGACGAAAATATCACCCCATGTCCACCGTTTACCTTGGCCGTTTTTAGTTGAAAACGTATACCTATCTTAGGGAAAAATCAAGAATTGAATATATAAAGATATACCTTATATTCTATTAATGAAAGTGGTGTTTTACACAATAAAAATAAATCAGAAAATCAAATGGAAACAAATTACATGAAGAGTACAGTACTGAAAATTTCGCTTTAGTTATATAATTATTAATTAAAATCGGGATTCACATTTCACCAGTACCCTAATGAATATCTAACTGGTGACGTATTGGGACAACACTGAAATATCATCACTGTTTTCATTAAAAGCAACATTATCCAAGTCACAAAAAATAATAAATATCACTATTTTTATAAACTATTATGTTTTATTATTATTTGCTGTAGAATTTAAAAAATAATGGGGAGCCAAAGTTCAACGTTTTTTTTTCCTTTACACCTCACGTTCACACTAAGATGAAACTTCTAAAAATTGAAAAAAACAAAGATTACTCTGTTTTTAAAATAAGCAGCTCTCAGAAGCAGAAAGATTGTAAGCATAAATAAGTTTATAATTAAGTTTAAATAAGCATTAATTATGGTATAAATGAATTACAATCAATATGATCGAAATTTTGAATGAAACAATTTATATTTTAAGTCAGTTAGAGTAAATTATCCTAGTTAATAAGTTTCATTTCATTTCAAACAATTGTTCTCAATCCATCCCTGGGCGAAAATTCATTGTACACACAGAATAAGGAAATTGTTTATAAATGGATAATTATTTAAGACAATTGTTTTTTATTTAATTTTAAATATAAGAGCAAAATATGCTTTTTACAACAGACTTGGGGTTGCATTTACTGTGAATAATAAAACATAAATTAAGGTCTTCATAATAAATCACTTTATGTAATATAAATAATATATTAGATATTAAAGTAAAATTTGTTTATCCTTTAGATTAAGTATATTTTTCGAAAATTTATTTCCTTAGGAAAAGCTTCTTATTGATATTTTTGTGATGAAGAATTGTAAGAATGTATCATTAGATATGTTGAATATTAATTATGATTAAATGTATCTTTCAAACGAGTTTACCATCAAGTATTTCAATAACCTTTTAATGTCATTACGTATTAATTAAATTACATTTGTAGCAAATTTTTTGTTGAAAATAACTTAAAGAAAAATCAAAAATACTTTAAAAACAGCTGTCGAAAAAAGAAAGAAAAAACAAATAAAATTAACTGAAAAAAATAACTATTCAAATTACAAATGTGATAATGAGTAGCACTGACAAAATATTTCAGAATAATTTTATTCCTAACAAATTAGAAATAAATAAATGTTAAAATTATTAAAAATTAATATACAAGGAAAAACGTTTTACGGAACAAGACAAAATAAGCTGATTAAATATATGACATAGTTGACATTAATTAAGACTGAATTTATTAATTTGATAACAGTTTGTTAAATAATGAAAGAAAAACTTTGTCTTATAAAATTACTTCATGTATTTTTTTTAACTGATTAAAAAGTAATAGTTATATTAATCACAAGAAATATAGCTAAACAATTATACCTGTGGAAGGATTAAAATAATATATGAAAGTTTCAAATTAATCTTTATGAAAAAAGGAGAATTAACGATAGTAAAAGTAGAAGAGAGTTAAAATGCACAAGGAAAAGAAACATGATAAAAATTTAAATGTATTAACTTCGAATTAAATATACTAATTTGAGTTCCTAATTAGATAATATATAACAAAAACATCTTGTAGTGAAGTCTCTAAAAATACACTATAAAAGAGATTACTTTATAGTACATAGGAATTGATTATAAAAAAGAAAAAATCTTTTTCGAATATTTAAAAGTAAATGGTTTACAAATTTGTAATTAATGGTGCACTTAATTATGATACAAAGAAAAAAATTGTAAATAATATATTTAAATTTGCTGATAACGATTAGTACACGCTTAATCAATGCTTAGAAATTAATATTTTGATTTTTCCATTTTAAATAAGAATTAATTTTAAATAATAACCCACTTATATGCATAAAGAAAATGATTTGGGATATATTTTAGGTTGTTATGAATTGTGGAAATCAAATTTTAAATGTTTCTTCAATCCTAAAAAATTATAAATTATCGTATATATTTTGCATAGTAATCATTCAAAGAATATTGGAATAATGTACCATAAAAACACATTCAAATAACATTTCTTTCAAAAAAGAAAATAGTCATTATTTCTGGCGTAGATGCTTGTACTAAATCAAAATCAATTTTAAATTCCGGTTACAGTAAATCAGCCTTCGTGTGTAAAAAGTAACTGTAGAATGGGAAAGAAATCTAAATTTATAATTACACATTTATCGGTAGATTTACATGCAATGCCTCAAATTTCAACCTCAGATAGTTGCCGTTTTAAAATGTGTAACCATTTTATGCTAAGTGTGGAATATGCAAGACAAAATCAAAAGTTCCGGAAACATAGAAATGAATCTAAAATTACAGAGAAATGGATATGTAATCCCGATCTTTTATTTTAATCCCGAATGAGAGAGATTAAGAAGAGTTTGAGAATAATACTTTTATTCGTCAAAGTCCTCTTAATCATTGTCTAATACCTTCTCCTCTTTTTGATCGGGTAAATAATGAATGACAACAGTATGAAACGACCCACCTGGAACAAGGGAGTACGCGTACCTTCCTGGGGCTTGAGCAGCCACCAGGCGCGTCGGCAGGTGGTGGATAGCCGAATGTCCTGTAGGAATGACAGGATAACCTTGAATATAGAATCAGAGGCCGTGAACCAGCTCCCGTAAAATCTGGTGTTATGAAACCCGTGCCTAGGGTTATTTGGTAATGGTGTCTTAACGGAGCCTCTAGTTGCCTGGCGAACTTCTAGAGTAATTTGCCTTGCCCAGTAACTCAGGCAATGCTGTGTGGACTGTCATATTACCTGAGCTTATTAACTGTTATTTTATGGCTGAAAAAACAATAAAAATAACAAACCTTTCTGCATTTGCAGGTGAAACCTCTGAAGTAGACCTTGCTGAAAAAGACAAGAGAACCCAGAGGCAATCTAGTGAAGGGACAGCAATGAATCCTTCACAAGAGGTAGAAATGACCTCCAAACCATCTTCTTCTGGTGAGAGTCAGGAAGCTATCGCTAGCATGACTGACTCTCTGACCAGAATCAAGCTTAAAAAGAGACTTCCTGGTACCCAGAAAAGGAAGCTGGTAAAGGAGCGCAAAATCGCTGAGGGGACTTGGGTTGAAAATTTCAAGGCAACCCAAGGAGAGAAGCGTCCCGCCAACCGGACGAACCAGGGCGAGGCCGGAAAGGCTGCCAAGAGAGAAGGACCTGGGGGACTTACTTACAGAGCGGCTCTCACGGCGATCAAGATGGCTGTGCTCATAGAATTTCATCCGGAAAAATGATTAACAGAGGAACAGGCCTTCGACCTGGAACTCTTGTTAACCAGGAAAATAGGAAGGAATGAGGAGGGTTTTGCCCCAACATTCCTATCCTGTAAACTTGAGAACGGGGCACTTATTATCAACTGTGCAGATCTGGAGAGCTCAAAGTGGCTGGAACAGAATGTCAGTGACACAAGTCCTTGGCAGGAGCAAACACTCTTGGTGGGTGAGGCAAGGGAACCACCCTTGCCTCACCACCAAGATAATTGCCAGAACCACCAAGATAATTGCAAAACTGCCGAAAATCTGTAGTGAGTTGGAGCCTAAAGAGCTCCTGAGAAAAATCGAGGCTCAGAACGGTGGGTTCACTCCAATGGAGTGGAACGTTCTTAACATTAAGAACGATCCATCTGGATGGACCATCGTTCTGAACTGTGGCAGCATCTAGTTCAGTCACACTGACCGTTAGTGTGCCTGAACTAGATGCTGCCACACTTTGTGTAAGGGGATATAAGTTTCATATCGGACTTCACCAAGTGCAGGCTAAAGTACTTGACAAACACGCTCCTGCTAATGGGGGTGAAGGTAGTTCAAGCCAACCTCCACCACAATAGAAGTGGTACTACTAACCTCAGTAAGAAATTTCTTGCTGGGGATATACACCTGGCCCTGATCCAGGAACCCTGGTTGGTTAGGGGGAGAATCAGTAGCCTCAAAGGAACTAAAGGTAAGTTTATCTATTGTACTAATGGAAACGCTAGAACTTGTATACTCTTACATAAAAACATTGAGGTTTTACCCCTCTCTGAATTTATTCTTAGGGACCTGACAGCTGTGAAAGTCAGACTCAACACAGAGGGTAGGGACAGAGAAATTGTTTTTGGCTCTGGATACCTGCCCTATGAAGAGAAGGCTCCACCTGGTCATTCTCTGCACAAGCTCATGAAATTTTGCAGAGATAACAACTTACAAGTAGTCCTAGTACTAGACTGTAATGCTCACCATGTTGTCTAAGGAAGTACGGACACAAATAAAAGAGGTAAGTACCTTATAGAATTCATTCTAAACTATGGGTTAGATATTCTAAAAGAGGGCAACGAACCAACTTTCATTACTTCCAATCAATCTGAAGTAATTGACATTACTATAGAGACAACGCTAATAGTATTATTACTCTAATGTGTACCTGGATCGCATATTAAGAGACCCAGTTAGGACGGAGTGGAAGAAATTCCAGGAGGAACTGACTGGGTTGGTTGAGCTCGGGAACAGACCTATTAGAGAAAACTACGACCTAGAAGTTACAGCAGACCTTATGCAGAGTAGTATGTTAGATTCTTATCATAACAATTGCCCTATTTGCACTAGGAGAGCTAAACTCCAATGTCCTTGATGGAATGACTCTCTAGCTGCCGAAAGAGCAAATGTTAGAAAACTTTTTAATAAAGTCAAGAAAAATTATGAATGGGAGAACAATAAAATGTCCCTTACTAACTATAACAAACTTGTTAGAAAAAGCAAAATTAACTTCTGGAGGAAGTTCTGTGAAGAGATAGGTTCTATTTCTGAAGGAGCTAGACTCCAAAAACTCCTTAAAAGGGATGAAACTATTTTGGTTGGCACCCTAAAGGACGAGGAGGGTAATTTTGCTGCTTCCGGAAAAGAGGTTAGGGAAATTATGACCAAAACCCACTTTCCAGGAGCTAGAGATATTTATAGCAACGAAGGGGAGCACTGCATTGGCTCTTTGCAAAGAGTCAATAGCGATCAATGGACCATCGCTAAAAATATCGTAAACCACAACATTGTTAAATGGAAAATCTTTGCCTTTAAACCTCTAAAAAAACCAGGGCCTGATGGAATTATGCCCATCATGATCCAGAAGGTAGAGAAGGTTGTCATACCAGTGCTAACTAGAATTTACAGAACTAGCTTGGCACTGGGTTACATACCAAAGATATGGCAAAAGACTAGGATTGTTTTCATTCCTAAACCTGGAAAGGACACCTATGACTAGGCCAAGTCTTACAGACCAATCAGTCTTTCTTCATTCTTTCTTAAAATTATGGAGAAAAGCATTGATCGGCATATTAGAGATTACTTGGGTAGTAATAGTCCCTTGCATGCTCTTCAATTTGCCCATTAACCCGGCAAATCTACTGAAACCGCTTTACATCAGCTATTTTCCAAGATTGAAACCACTCTGGATCAAAAAGATATTGCCTTGGCAACTTTCCTCGACATCCAGGGTGCCTTTGATAACACTTCCCATCCATCCATCCCCAATGCACTTAGAGGGGCAGGGATTAATCAGACCCTGTGTACTTGGATTGAGGCCTTAATTTCGGATAGATGTATACAAATGAACATCTTCGGTGAATCATTTGATAAAAAGACTACTAGAGGTTGTCCTCAAGGAGATGTTCTGTCACCATTACTTTGGAACCTAGTTGTAAATAGCCTTATAAAAAATCTAAATGATAGGGGCTATTATACGCAAGGATATGCTGATGACATTTTCATCTTTATCCTTGGCAAAGATTTTGACATAACTTGTCATCTCATGCAGGATGCTCTAAGTTATGTAGGTCAATGGTGCATGGATAGGGACCTGATGGTTAATCCTCAGAAAACCTACTTTGTACCTTTTACACGCAAAAAGAAACGGAAAGACTTTTTGATGTTGAAATCAATTTGGCTTCAGAGGTAAAGCATCTGGGCATCTATTTAGACCAGAAACTCACCTGGAATAAGCACATTGATGATAGGATTAACCGAGCAAAGAAAAGCATTATGATTTGCAGGCGAATGCTTGGTAAAAACTGGGGTTTACATCTAAAACTGATGTTATGGATATACACAGCTTTCGTCTGGCCCATTCTCACATATGCCTGTGTGATCTGATGGCGTAAGGTGGAACAGAAGACTGTGATTGACAGACTGGGAGGTCTACAAAGACTGGCCTGTTTCTGCATCACGGGAGCAATGTCCACCACGCCAACCAGAGCATTGGATCTTCATCTGCAGCGCTGCAAGAATGAATGCATGAAGAATGAAGCTGTAAAACCACTGGTATGACCAGCCTGTTGCCAAAGGGCACAGGGGCATCACCAGGAAAATTCAAGATCCTACTTTCCTGATGCCCTCAGACATCATGGAAAAATCATACATGTTAGATAGGACATTTGAAATACTTTTTCAAACTAGAGACGAATGGGATAACAACATGTTTGAAACTAAAACAGGATATCTAATCTGGTACACAGATGGATCACTGAAGAACAGCCTCTCAGGACTGGGAGTACATGGCGTGTCACCAAGAATCAGCTTGTCTGTAAGCCTTGGGCGATACGCTACGGTCTTCCAGGCAGAAGTTTTGACCATTATCCACTGTCTGTGACTAAATATGAGGACTACTACGGTAAGCGGATTCTCATTTTTAGTGACAGTCAATCCGCTTTAAAAGCGCTTAATTCTTTCGAAATCAAATCTAAAAAGGTTTTGGAATGTAGAAACCTTCTTACAGAACTGGCAACTAGAAACAAGGTGATCCTTGTATGGGTGCCAGGGTACAAAGTTTTCGAAGGTAATGAAAGGGCTGATGAGCTTGCTAAACAAGGATCGTCTTTTGTTACCATTGGTCCAGAACCTTTTTGTGGGATCAATTTGAATACCGGAAAAACCAATGTTCTTAGATGGGAGAGAAGGAAGATGTATGAAGCTTGGCTCAACACTCTTAGTCAAACCCATGTTAAAAGTATGATCTGTGGATCATCAGCGAGGATTGCCTCTGAAATTTTTAGATGCTCTAGGAAGAAGATACGTTTAATCGTAGGCTTCATAACTGGGCACTACTATTTCAGAAAACACCTCCATAAAATGGGACTGTTTTAGCAAGACCCTATCTACAGGAAATGTCATTCGCAAGAGGAAACGGCCAAGCATATCATTTACGAATGTGAGGCTCTTGCCCTCCGTAGATTTATTTCTTTAGGCATCATCCGTACTAGAGAGTTACGCCTAGACTGCATTAAAGGGTTATCGGACTTTATTAATAAAGATGGTGACCCGAGTAACTGGAACTAAGAAACATTAGATTTGGAGTTAATGGTTCAAAATGCTGATTAAAGCAGAGATGCCAATGACATACAAACCCAACCTGAAGAAGAAGAAGATGATGAAACGACCCATCAAGTGGCTCTTTGATTTTGTCAATCTCTTTTCTTAGTTCGTAACTTTATAAGTGTCCAGAACATCAGGCAATGATCAAGCAACACATTGCTTGATCTTCTGTACACTTATAGTTACAAATGATAATAGAAAATGGCTGTTTCTAAACATTTTGCATAGCATTGCATAATATGTTAGACAAGCATTACTGAGTATTTTAGACAGTAAATCATTTTGTAGAAAAGCTCTGTGCTAGAAAATGAGGTGATTTTTATTGCTCTTGGGAGTAAATTTATAAATTACCAGTTTTATCTCAAATATTAAATGAGATGCGGAAAATTTCGATCACAATGTTAAAAGCCAGGAGAAATGTGATATAACAGGATATCTGTTTCTCGAGAAAAAGCACCCAGAAGATTCATTGCATTGTCCAAATGATATAATTCAGTTATATCATGAAACATGCTGAAAGAAGCAGTCATCGGCATTGTTTAAGTTGGTACTCAATCTGATCCCCTTCTGCCACGATGTACATCTAAGTGCAGGATTTTCCCACCATACATATTGCAGCAATCAGATAGAAGGCTTTTAAACGCATGACAACGCCCTACGGAGCATTCCGGGTCCTTTAGCTTACAAAAAAGGCACTTTATTACTGACTTGACTTGAATTATTGTTTTGTTTGAATGCAAATAAAAATCTTTCTGATTCGTTCTAAACTATGTTAAAGCAATATTACATTAGAAAATATCCACGGAGAACCATTTAGTCTAGTCACAAGATACATTGACCGGTAGTATGCATATACCTTCATTAGACATTCAAGAGGTCGTGGTAGCGTAGTGGTTAGGGTATCGGATTTCCATCCGGAAAGGTGGAGTTCGATTCCCAATGCCGCCAAATACCCACCGAGTACATGCGATATACGTCCTTGTTAAATTTGTGGAATCGAAAGTCCTGTGGTTGGGCGTTAAGCAATTACCATGGGTGCAATGGTCTGGAGAAAATTTCCTCCCCCTTCAGATCAATGTCAAAATTGAGGGAGTGGATTCTCTGGTGGTGCCAGCTATCGGAGGATTTAAGGAGCTATCGCGGTGCTCTGATTAAAAAACAAAAGACGCTCCCTACTGACTTAAATTCGGCATAGCCAAGGCATAGCGAGCTTGGCTTGCCCAAACATCATAAGTAACAACAACAGACATTCAATCCATGACTTGTCGCCTATTGTGATTGCATTTAAGGAATAATTTGCTTACACGATCACAGTTATATCCATTTCTTTGTATGGGAAACATTTAAAAGTTGATGTACAAAAACTCATGTATACTGCAGAATTTACAAAAAATGTAGATCGAATGTTGGAAATAGGTTGTCACATGATACATTGCAAAATTCCCACCCTGAGATTTACTTTACACTCCACATAAATACATATTATCGCTGAAGAAAAATAAATTGCGAACGCTAAAATAAAATATATAAAAATAAGTTATTTTTTACTTTGCATTTTATGATTCAACTAAAATTAAAATCATACTTTTTACCTTAATAAATGTCTTTTTTTTGCATTTCACTCTATAATATTTATCTTTTGATACTAAAGCGCAGTCACTGCTTTATAGTTTCATAATTGACATTTTATCCGTATATTAATTTTCAAGAAAATATCACTCATCCTGAAATTTATCATCAGTAGAAGTCTATGCATTAATAGACTACAAGATGAAATATACAATTGCACGCGATTGCGTTTTTCCTACATATTGAAGCATTTTAATTCTAACTGTTAGGTGCCAAAAAATAATTAGAGACAAGGCATCACTGGAAGTTCTCAATTCAAAAAAATAACTTGTTATTATAAGCTTTAAATAGATTAGATAAATCTTATAAATTATAAATAGAATATATGTACTTGCAATTCATAAGGCATTTTAATTTATTTTTCTTTACTTTTAATATCAAAATGCATTTTAGTATAGCATAGTATTTAAAATATCTTATACCACATAATTTTTTAAACATAAGTAAGTTGATTGATGTTATTTACAGATTAAATAAAAATGAAATATTTATAGTTTCCTTTTCAAGAATAACTTATTTTTGAGTAGCAAAACAATGTAGATAGTAATAAAATAGAGGCACGTAAAAAAATAGAAATATGTTTATTAATGAATGATTGAAAATCAGTTGAAATTTGCAGAAAATACCATTAATTACAGTGAGGATTAACTTACTAATACTAGAGAGATAACAAAAAGTATGAATAATGATTAAAATTTTTATTTTAAATTATGCTTACATTTTTCGGAATATTTTTTTCTAAGATATTAACAGAAAATTTTAATGATTTCGTTATTCATTACTAACGATCGTAAATCTCTTCAGAAAATTTTATCTTTTAAACTTTCCTTTAAATATTTTTTGAAATTAAGTTCAATCATTTTTCTCTTAAAAGGAAAGATGCTGATGGGATATAAATGCGTACTTTTTAAAAAAAATAATTTGATTATTGTAAAAGAAAATTTTAAAATACATTGATTATCGATTTCTATGCATTAATTCTATACATATTTATTTATAAAAACAATTTTGCTTTTAATCAAGTTTTCTCGTTAGACTTCTTCAGCTCCGACTTTTTAATATATGTTTCAATGTAAACAAAATTTATCGATTATAAGATTTGATCACATCATTACAATGCATTTGGAAATTGATGTAGCTGATGATTTATATATATATATATATATATATATATATATATATATATATATATATATATATATATATATATATATATATATATATATATATATATATATATATATATATATATATGTATATATATATATATATATATATATATATATATATATATATATATATATATATATATATATATATATATATATATATATATATATATATATATATATATATATATATATATATATATATATGGTGATTGAAAATTCAATTTGTCGGAAATAATATTTTTTATATCCTTTAATATAATCAATTGTAAAAGATAATCATGAATATACGAGACTCTTTTGGACTATTTCAATATTTTTCTTAACTATACAACGTTCCAATAGGAAATGTAAAAAACCTATAAAGCAATAATAAAGTTTTTTGAATACTATTAATAATAAATTATTCTTTATATGCTCCTATATAAATAAATATATACATGTATGTGTGTGAAAACTTAACTTAAATAAAAAAGAGATGGTCAAAATAATCGAAAACATTCGTGTAGTCTTTTCTATTGCATGAAACACAATGACGCTTACAGTAAAAAAATGTATGATATCAATCAAAAAGGTTTTTTTTATTTTTTATCTAAAACAGTCATATTTATTAGAATGCGGTCAGCACATCTGAAACTAGAATTATTTATACTCTCCCTCAACAATCAGTTAAGTTAAGAGGATCTGGAAATGCCCAAAATGCAGCAACTGGAAATGCCCAAAATTCACCCTCAACCATAAATGTGTTTAAGCATTAAGTGAATCCCAATCACAACAAACCTCTACACTCAAGTTCAATAGTTAAATGTTAATAAATAATTAACAATTGAACTGTAACCATATTGCAAAGCTGCCTGCTCAACACCGGAAACGCATCCACAGAGCAGCTGTTGATGTTTATCTGGTTTTATTTGGAATGCGAGAGAGATAATGAAGGTGATTCGAATTATGGTATGTTGATTATATTACAGGACAGAATACCTTGCTTTATTTTGTAAATAATTTGAAATATGTGTGGTGATTAGAAAGAAACAGAATAATCAATAAAATATAACAATCAAATAACTTATTTTTTAATGTGCAGAACACATTCGATGCGAAACTGTTTCTGCTTGTAATATACCTCTTTTCATCACTAAATTCATGCATGCGGATGTTTCTTAATTACACTAGCAATAACCATTAGTTACAAGTATGTTTTAGTATTTGAATTGTAAAAGTATTTAAAATACTGGATTTGATTTTATCATATTGAAAAGCGGAATTTATGAAACCTATATACCTCAATTATTATTTTAAAAATAGAATAAAGCCCATACTTTAAAATTAAGACTTTGTTTTCATTTTGTAATCCTACTCCAAATATGAAAAAGAGTTTTGTTTCCCAAATGATCTCTCCGAATAATTATATTTGATATTTAATTTGGTTTTGTTTTAGATTTCTCGAATAAGAAATCTTATTTGACAAAATCCTATGGTTCAAACTTAGACTGTAATCTACTATAAACATTCTTATTCGATGTGGGAAACGAATGTACGAGATGAAGACCCCACCATTAACTCGCACGTAACATCTCAGCCCAACTTGGCGAGAAAAATATTAGATGATAGCATATTGGTTTTATTGGAAGGATTTCTTGAGTTGATTCCCATTTAAACACACTTTTATTTATATCCAGAATTAGAACATTTTGTGAACTAATTGTCTAGCAAATTGTTATTAAGAGGAATAATTATATTTATAAAAACATATTCTTTCATACAACTTTCTTTAGAAGCATTAGATATTCTTCTATGCATCAGTTTTTTTTTTTAAAAAAAAACGCTTCTCTAAAAAAATCACCTTGAATATTTAAGATATTATTTAATATTCTCTGATAAAGTGGTATTAAAAGAATTAACTTATTATTGAAGAACATTTAAAGAGGTATAGAAATCGCATAAAAATTAACTCCTACTAAGAAAGCAAGATTCATTTCTTTAATTCAGTAAAAACAACATGCATTTTAAAAGTATTATTCAGATTCTCAAGAGTCTCAATTGGTGGACATAGCATTATGTCTACAGAGCAAATACAGTGCTACAATATAATTATAGAAGAGAATGACATTTAACTCACAAAAAAACTACATGAGTCACAACTCGTGAAAATTTCATTCGCAATATGTTATATTTTTTGCTATATAGGAAATCATGAATTTGAGTTGAGTTCAATCATATGTACTGTTTTTTGATTTCATGTAGTTAGTTGAACACAGTATTTGGTGCAGAAATATGTCTAAAAAAGCGTCTCTTCAAACTTAACTTGAAAATTTTTTATATTTTATTTTTGGTTCAATACAATTAAATAAAATTTTCAGTAAGATCAAATAAAAATTTACATTTAAAATATCTAATGCATGGATCATTTAAATATGAGATTTAATTGTAACAAATATTAAGCCACATTTGAAAATTATATGCCAAAGATCTGCTTAACCTTTAATCCATTTATTTATAAAATGCATAAGTAACATTAGTATGATGCAAATATTTCTGCGTCAAATCCTTATTTTGAGATAACATGTTTTTCCAACATATATATTAATATAGGATTACCGTACAAAAGAATACTTTTGAGTTTGCTTAATATATTAACATAAATTTGAATATTATTTAAAGTAAAAAGTATAACTTTTAGGTTTTTTCCCTCTTTTTACTGAGCAAGTATCTTTTAACCATGCGAAAATGAAAAACGTACAAACACCAGTCAAAACTATATACTAATATTTCACAAAACACAAAGCATTACAGCACACTTACAACAGCACAGGGAAATGCTTTAGATTTACTTGATTTTTTAAAGTTTACTCAATTAATTTTTTTAACAAATGAAGATATGTATTTATATGCATAAATATATAAAAGTAACATTTTAATAAGTTTTAGGCACATATTAAAATCTTACGTTTTTATTTATATACATAAAGTAATAATTTTACAAAAAAACTCTATTTATATAATTAATTTAATTTTTTAAAGAAAACATATTATTTAAGAGAGTAGAATTAAACTGGACAAAGGAATTAATTTAATAACAAAAAAAGTCGGGAATGTTTTTAAAAGATTTTATTTTTTGAGAGTTTAATGAAAAGAGAAAGGAAACATTTTCCCTTTAATTGAATTAGAATAAATATAATATAAAAAATTCACAAAATAATAAATAATAATATTTCAGCATTTTGTACTAGTCGATTAAACAATTTGAAAAAACACCGCAAATAAATAGATATTTAGTTTATTGATTTCAAAAACACTCGGACTTAATGTTCTAAATAAAATAACAATTAAGTTTTCAAAAATCAAACATAAGGATTTATAAATTTTAAAACATTTTGCAATTGTTTTTACCCATATATATA